>SJYS01023187.1:1271613-1290048 GCA_006410695.1 Philantomba maxwellii
GGGGCACGATCTCCACCTGGGGTTTCCACCCTGGAGCATCGGGTCCCTATTCCGGGCTCTGTTTCCCACGCCCGTCCCGGTCAGAGCTGCTCAGCTCTGTTCTCTACACGTGGTGTTTCCGGAGTAAGACTGCAACTGAAGAAAGGGCCCAGCGACTCTATAAAGTTGGGACTGCAGGACCACCCAGCCCTCCCTCCGTGAGCCGAGGAGCTGTGCAGAGGCGCTAGGAGAACTGGGGGCGTTGCCGACCCTGAGGAGTGTGCTGGGGCCCTCAGGCCAGGGCTGGGAGCTCGGCAGGACGCACACACTCACCCCACAGATTCTGCCAGCGCTTTGGTGGATTCTTCAGACACAAAGACGTGGCAGGCAAACCGGTGGTCAGCAGGGTGCTTGGTGATGAACCCAAAGTACCTGCAGAAGGGGAGCAGTCTGTCTGGGTGGGACAGGGGCTCAGGGCCCTGGGGCACACGCCAGGCCCAGGGCTGGACCACAAGCACCCTGAGCCAGCACACCCGCCTCCGCCCCTTTCCCCTCTGGTCTTACTTGTTGTTCTTTGGATGGTATCCACAGAAAGAGATGTTTTTTAACTGGAAAAAGTGGCTACATTTATTCCCCTACAGGAGGGAGAAGAGAAGGGGGTGGTTGTCAGCCTGCGGGGGCACAGGTTGGGAGTCTGGTGGGAGAGCAGGGGGGGCCCCGGGCTGTCACCTTGGCCTCCTGGGAGTCGTCAGCCTTGACGCCGATCTTCACGCCCCGCACGCTGATCTCTAGGACGCAGCTGGAGGGTGGGTTAAAGTGCACGGTGAGCCGGCGAGTGGTGGCGATCTGTGGGTGCAGGACGGGACGTCAGGCTGGCGCCCCTCTCCCCAGGAGAGGATGGGGGACCGGGCCGGGGGTGGGCGCCCTCCCCAGCGGAGCAGCTACCTTTTGCATAGCAGCACAAAGGACATCATTGCCCTTGTGATAGGGGACCTGGACTGAGCCCAGGAACTTCACCCGGAACTGGTCCACCCAGTCGCTGTTTTTGGTCAGGGCTGGAAAGCAAGCGTGGAATGAGCAGCAGGCAACCCACAGGTCACCACCCCCGCCCCTGGGATTGGCCCTGCTGGGCTGGGCCTCCTTTTCTCTATTGTGAGATGAAGTCACCGCTGCGGGGGGCCCCCTCCCTGGGAGGCTGAGATCTGGAGCACCAGTCCACCCAGGAACGATGAGGGCGGGACTGACGTGGGGGCCCCGGGGCGCCGGGCCGGGGGAGGGAACACTACCTGCCATGTGTTCAGGCTCCTTGGTGACCTCAATGGCGTAGTAGGCAGGGAAGATGCCCCTGGCTCCTGTGCGCATGTTGTAGGCCTCGTACCAGTAGTCCTCGGCCTGCAGCTCCACCAGCAGAGGGTCATCCACCTCCAGCTCAAGCTCGTCTTCGTGTCGAGGCACAAACCTGTCCCCAATGAGGGCTCGTGAGGAATTCACTGCCTGGACCCCTTCAGCCAGACATCTGTTTCCCCACCCGGCTCTGGGGTCGGGGAGCTACATCGACATCACTGGTTCAATGAACATTCGTACAGCATCCCACGTGCCCGTGACTCCTAGGGCCGGGAGGAGAGGATGGAGGTCAATCAGACACACATCTGCCACTGAGGAAATCACAGCCAAGGGAGCAGGGCCACAGGTCAGCTGTGAGAGGTCATGGCGGTAGCAGTGTTAGTCGCTCAGTCATGGCCGACTCTGCAACTCCACAGACTGTAGGCGCCAGGCTTCTCTGTCCGTGGGATTCTCCAGGCAAGAATACTGGAGTGGATTGCCGTGCCCTTCTCCAGAGGATCTTCCTGACCCAGGGATCGGACCCAGGTCTTTGGCATTGCAGGCAAATTCATTACCGTCTGAGCTGCAGGGAAGTTCTAAGTGAGGGGTCATGGGTAGGGACTATTTCCACGCGGGGGAGGGGGAGGGGCTGGCGGGTTTTAATGTGTGGCCAGGGGTGTCTGCTGCGCACCCTCTTGGGCTCTGGCAGCAAACACATCACTCTGAGACCGTCTACTCTGTGTCCACGCTCCAGGTTCCTAGAGGGTGGACACTGTCCTCCTGAGGCTGAGTGCAGGGTCTGCGATTAGGCCATGTGATGGTGGAGGCCAGGAGGGTGTGGCCAGCTCCTGCCTGCCCAGCTCGGCCCTCAGCTCTCACCTGAATATGGCCCGGTGGGTCTGCTCCTGCTCTTCCCCGTTGATGACACAGGAGAAGAGCCCGAAGGACTCCGCACCTGTAAGCGACGGGGACAAGCTGGAAGAGGATGGTCCCAGCCCCGGCTCAGCCCTAATGCCGTGACGCCTCCCACAGGTCCCTCCGCAGCTCCCTGCTGCCCACTCACTGGAGGAGCGAGAGCGGCCGCTCATGAAGACGTTCAGGAACTTCTTGGAGAAGTGGACATCGGGTTCGTCGGGCGTGGAGTCCTCGGAGAGGCAGGTGGGGGGCCGCGGCCGGGGGGCCTCCTCGTACTCCTCCCCGATGGCCGACTCGTAGGGGGAGGAGGCAGAGGCGCAGTTGTCGTAGACGGTGGCCGAGTCGCTCTCGTCGCTGTAGTCGCCAAAGCACGGCCGCAGGCTCACCAGCTCCAGCTGTGCGTGCTCGTCCACCACCAGCGTATACTTGACCGAGTCGTAGGAAAGGGCGCTGGTGTCCGAGCTCAGCGAGGCCCGCGGAGGCGGCGGCGGCTCCCCCAGGCTCCCGCGCCATCCTCCCGCTGGCGGCTCGGCCCGCTCCGGGGACGACAAGCAGTCGAAGCCCTCGTCCTCCTCGCTGATAGAGGGGTGTGGCCGCCCGGCACTGGCGGGGTAGGCGGCGGGGTCGGGGTCGGAGCTCACCGACATCCGGCTCTCGGCTGGCGGCAGGAAGGCGGAGGTGGGCTCCGCAGGTTCCGGGGGCCTCTGCACAGGCGTCAGGTAGATCTCCTCGGTGGCCTCCAGCCGCACGTCCGCCTGGTAGTGGATGCGGTCTCGGTGCGAGTGGCTCCGGCCACCCGCGGGGGCGGCAGGGGGCCCACCGGGAGGCGCCATCTGGGTGGCGGCGCTTCGGCGGCAGGGGCTGTCCGTGGAGGTGCCTCGATCCTTGGTGGGCGCGGGGCTGCTGGGGGGCGGCAGCTCATCGCTCAAGCAGATGTGCTCATGCGGAGGCGTCTGCTCCCCTGGAGAGCAGGCGGGGCGGGGCTAAAGGCGGCGCCCTCACCCGGCCCTTGGGCCGCCGGGACCCAGACACCAAGCCACCAGGTGGGGTCTCCCCACGGGGCGTGCGGCAGGCTCCAGGGCCACCGCTGACCACGGCTGGGGTTCAGGCAAGGGAAAGGGTCCCCACTTACCTGTCTTCAGTGGTGAGGATGATCTCGACACCCGATCCTGCCAACTGTGCTTCTTGCCCAGAGAGTTATTATTCAGTGTGTCCTGGGCAGGGAACAAAAGGCCCTTGTGCCAGAGGCGCTCAGCAGTGCCCGGCACAGGGAGGCCCCGGCCTGGCCCGCCCCCCAGGCCAGCCCTCGGCCACTCGCTGCTGCCCCTGCCCCCCAACACTTCGCCAAGGGCCTCAGCCCTCTGGCGCAGGAAGGAGGAGCGGCAAGTCACAATCCTCCTCCCAGGCCTGCTGACGTGAGACAGCCCACCCCCTGGGCCCGGGGAAGCTGGCTGGGCCTCGGGGAGAGGTTCTCATTGGCCTCCACGAAAGTGGCGACACCAACATTGGTGGTGAGTGGGGAGGGGAGCCAGAGCCATCCAGGGACAGAGCCAGACCCCAGGGTCTCAGACGTGGAGGGTTTACAGGCAAGAAGCTCACTCCTGGCCCTACTCCCCTGGAGCCTGGGAAGCCATGGCCTAGGGAAGAGGCAGGGACGTGCTTGTAGAGCCTGAAAGAGGCGGGAAGAAGGGTCTCCGCAGCAGCTGGCCTGGGGGACTGGGATGAATCATACAAACGATGGCTCCAGGACGAGGGTCCCCCACCCCTCCCCGCCAGGAGTGCATGACAGATGTAATTGTCAGAGGCCCTCCTCCCTGGGTCTCCGGGCCACACACCCCACATTCTCCGGCCCCTGGGACCCCTCTCCACAATGCCTATACACAAGGCTCCCTACAGACACCTTAAGCCCCCTCCCCTGAGAACACCCTCGCAGGCTCCCACATTCATGAGTTTGGCTGCCAAAACCCACCAGAGAGGATCCTGGGAAAGGGACCGATCTTCTCTCTGCAGCCCCTGCACCCTCCTCCCACAGCCCCGGCTCCCAGAGCTGCTCCTCTGAACCTCCCCAGACTGGGCCTGGGAGACAATGGCCCACCGCCGGCTCTCCCCAGACCTCATTCAACCCTTCTTGGCATCCAGCCACCCAGCCCAGGGGCCCTAGACCCCCAACGCAGCCCAGCAGCTCCGCCTCCTATTTCTCTTCCCTGCCTCCCGGGAATTCCCAGCTGCCCAAATTTCAAAGCGGCAACCGCCACAACTCCTCACAACTTCCCCCGACTTTTCCCACGAGGCCACCTCACGTGCCCTTTTCTCCAGGCCCTTCTTCTGCCCCACGTGCACCAGGAGCCCCGACACCCTGGCAACCCCTGGTCTCTTAATCCCCCACTTCCCTCTCCAGCAGCATCTTCCCCCTGCCCCTCTCAGTCCCTACATTCCTTCCACGTCTCATCTCGAGGCTCGAAACCCAGCCAGAGCTACTCGGCCCGTCTCACTTAGGGCGGATTCTGCTTGCCTTCAGCGATCACCTCTCCAGGGACCTCCCCCTGGGAAAGCTAGGCCAAGCATCACCAGGCTGGAGACTTCTCTGACTCGCGCAGCCCCGCCGGCTCCGCGGCCCTTGCCGGGACCCTGAGGACACCTGCCGGAGCCCCGCCCCGCCTCACCTGAGACCGCGGCACCTGCGGGAAGAGGTTCAGCGTGGTGGGTCGCTTGGGCCGGTACGTGTCTCCGCCGCCCGGGCCCGGGCCCTGGCCCTGCCCCTGGCTCTGGCCGCGGGGCACCGTCTCCTGGCGGGGCTCGGCCTCGGGTGGCCCCGCTCCTGGCCGCCGCGCGGCGCGCTCCTCCTCCTCGTCGTCGTCCTCGGCGCCAGGAGTGTCCCCCGCCGCATCGATCAGGTCCATCTGCAGCATCTCGGCCTGCAGCCTGCTCCCCCCGCCGCCGCCGCCGCCCGCGGAGAGCAGCCCGGCGCGCGGGGGCTGCGTGGCGCGGACGGAGGGGCGTCAGGGGGCCGGGCGGGGGCGGAGCCCAGGCGGCCGAGCACCGCCCCCACCTCCCCCGCCCCACGCGCGGCGCGGGCGAGCCCATTCCGCGGCCGCAAAGAGGGGGAGACAGGGAGAGCGGCAAGGAGCCCCGCGAGAGGGGGCCGTGCCCTCCTGCCCCCTCGAGGCCGCCGCCTCCTCCGCAGGTCAGTCCGCACCTTTGGCAGTCCACACCGCCCCCGCCCCCACGGTCCCCCGCTTTCGGCTCTTTGCAACCCCCCTCGTTCCCTTGGCAACGGCCGGTGACCTCACCCGAGTAGTAAACCGAGCCCAGAGTGAGGTCACCGCTGTTGCCATGGGGACTGGGGACGGAGGGGTCGCCGAGGAGTTCAGGGCCCCACAAGGGACGGAGACCAGGGTTAGTTTTTGAAGTGGGCAGTAAGGGAAACCCAGGAAATAGTCTCAGCCCGGAGGCCCGCAGTGCGGACAGGAGGACCCGAGCGCGACCGGAAGAGGGACGCCGGGCCGGGAGGAGCAGGTGGCGAGCACCCGCATGAGGCGGTGGCATCCACACCCTCCTCCGTCCTCAGGCTAAGGACCCTCCAACCTGAGGTCTTCTCTCGGCCTAACTTTGACAGTCCAGAGCTCCATTCTAGTTCCAGGCCTGCCATTAATTCCCTGGCACCTTGGACAGATCCCCTGACTCTCCCAATTCCCTCACCAGTTAACTACCTCCCAGCGTCCCAGAGAGGCCAGGATTTACTGGCAAGAAAACGTGATAGCCCCCTGGAGCTTGGCTAAGGCCCCACAGGGTACACCCCGAGCTAGTACCGTCTCAGGGTCTGCTGGTTGCAAAGACCACCCTCTCCAAGGCTCTGGTTGTACAAGTCAGCCAAGAGGATGGTGCGGGAGTCCCAAACCGATGAATGACCTTAAAGAAGCTGTATTTGTCCAGAATCAGTGGCCTCTGCCTCCATCCCCTCTGGCCTGGCCGGGGGTGGGGGTACAATGTAGGTAGGGCTTGCCCCATCCCTGGGTTTCCTCTTGCCCAGAATGACTTACAGAATCTCTGGGGGCAAAAGGAGGTCAACAGAGGGGCACCCCCCCCCCCCAGCTCACACTGCGGCTCTCCTCCAGCCACCCACCCTCCTGGGGGCTGAGAGAAACTCTGGGCTCTGCAACCTGGCTGCATGCTTGCTTTCCATCTCTTGGCCTGTGGCCCCTTTTTCCTGTTCTGAAGAGACATGAGGGTTCTCTGTCTGACTGGGTCTCCCCAGATGCTGGGGGCCTCCCTCCAGGCAGGATTCAGACCTTTGGCAGCTGAGAGAGCCACTTGTCCTATGGCAAAGCCACGGGGGCCCAGAGCAGCAATGCTGGATTAACCTTCCAGAGAGACCCTTAGGACAGGGGCCAGAGGGGGTCCACTAGGCTGTGCGGTGTGTTCGGTGCCCTGGCAGCCAAGGGGGCGCCCTGGCTCCCTTCTCCTGCCCCAGACACTGCAGATTCCCCTGGACTCCACCCTACACGGCCTCAGGCCCTCTGCCAAGGAAGCTTTGCAAAGGATTTAGGGTAGTCCTGAGTCTTCCCTTAATTATGGTCCTAACTGCTACTGTCCTAGGCCTCAAGCCTTCCTGCTCTCTCCCTCTTGTGGGCAACTGAAGGATCTGTCTCCTGCCTTTGCCCCTGGCAAAATAAATAAGTACATAATAAATAAAAAATCTGAGCACTCAAGATGTGCCAAGCATGGTCCTGGATGTTTCCTGCATGTTATTTCCTTAGATGGGAATGCCAAAAAGACCCCGAGAGCCCCTCTAGATACGGGGATACCCTCCCTCCTGTCCCTACCCATCCCATCCACCCAACCCTTACCCGTAAGGACAAGGTGTCTTTGCACTGCAGGCTGATGCCACACTCATCGGTGATCTCGGAGAGGTCTTCATCCTCAAACTCCTCCAAGCTGATGTCATGGGTGAGCCTGGTGGGGACAAGAAGCCAAAGTTACCACTCAAGGGACTGCCGGCAGTGGGCCGAGGACCCTGGTGCCTCCCGTACCTCTTCCGAGGGGTAGCTCCTTGACATATCACAGCCCCTGGAGGATGGGACCTGAGGTCTGCCTGCATCAGAGCAAGGGGTACTAAACAGGCAGGGCAAGCTTGGGGCTCAGATCAAAAGGCAGGTCTCCCAGTGAGGACTGGAAGGGAGGGCTCTGGGTCACCATAGCTCTACCCGGCTGGGAGTTTCCACCCTGTTGTCAACCAGGAGGCTGTGCTTAGAAGGCCCAGCTGGTCAGAGCCTCGGCTCTGCCAAAGAAATGGCTTCCCGAGTCAAGGCATTGACTTGACTCCAGTTCACCCATGGAGGAGGCAGAGCGTCGAGAAGAGACTCCAAGGGAGGCCAGGAGTGGGGCCTCCCTGTGCACCTCGGAGACAGAACCTAGGGTGCTGGCAGAGGCCCCGCCCCAGCTCAGAGGGGTGCTCCATGTCCCCAGCCCAGGAGGTTCCCCCCTCGGAAGCCCTGGGAGCAGATGAAGGGGAACCTGGTGTCAATCTAGTTTCATCCAGTTCTAGGAAAGACAGTGCCCCTATTCTGTGCTCTTGATCTCATCAATTCCAATGCAAAATCCTCCTGCCTGGCATGTGGGCCCCGAAAGGGAGGTCGCCCATGGCGGGGCTGGGATAAGCTGGAGGTGTCCTGGACTCAGGAGACCCCACTCAAAGCATGGGAACTCTAACTGGCTGTAGTAGGACCCTGTCCCCGCAAGGCCGGCCCCCACCCCAGAGTGGCAGGCTGTGCCAGCCCCTACTCAGCCCCAGCCCTGGGTATCTGCCCGGTTTGGTGTGGGTGGGACAGTGGGAGAACTCTGCTAAGGAAGTTGGGGAGAATTCTGAGTCTTTTCTTCAAGAAGACCAGGAGACTGAGGGCTAGAGAATGTAGACCCACTAGTCCAAGGTCACCCAGCAGAGGTGGTGGGCTCAGCCCCAGGGGGTCCTAGAAGGCCATACTCCCTGCCTCTGGCCTCCCCCCAAACCAAACAGAGACCCGGAGCCCAATGGAGCTGCCCCAGAGCGTCCCCTCCCCCACACCGGGCCCCAAACCCCTACCAGTGCTCCCACTGATCCTCCAACCAGCTGTCATTGTCTGGGCTCGAATCCATCTTCAGCACCATCTGCATGGAGAGCCCTGCCCGGCCGGGGGGCTGCGGGGCCCCAGGGCCGCCCTCTCATGCCCAGAAGGGTGGGGGCGGGGGCCAGGGCTCGGGGCAGGGCTGGGGCCTCCGGCCTCCGCCGCCTGGGCCTGCCTTTCTGCGTCCAGCCCGCTGCAGAAGCCTGGGGAGCTCATTAAAAATAGATGGGCCGGGAGAAGAGGCAGCGGCTGGCTGCCGACCCCAGCTCTGCCCCGCCAGCCCTCAGCTGCAGACAGCTTCCTCCCCGGCCCTTCGCAGCCGCTGCTGTCGCGGCCGCCTCCCCCGCGGGATCAGGTTACTGCAATCAATGCCGGGCTCCTCCTGCCCTTCCAATGCCCCGATCCTGTCAGGGGCTGGGGTGGCCCCCCTCCTTGGCCCAGGCTTGGACGCAGATGGCAGAAATCTGGGCAGTTTCCCCCCAAAAGCCAGCCCCGGATCTGCTTTTAAAGGGCCAGCAGCACAATTAGGGCTCCTGGTGGTGAGATGGGGGTGGGGGTGGGGGGCTGTGCTTCCAAAATTCTCCACAAAGGGATGTTCAGCTCCCGCAGCTCATCAGGCAGGTTTCTGTGGGCTCACAGACAGCGCTGCCTGGGGTGGGTCTGGGATGCTTCTGTTGCCCACCTGGGTGCAGACAGAACTCGGCCCCCTTCTCCAGGGCTCTGTCCTTCCATCCAGGAAGTGCCTGGAGGCAAAGGAGGCTCCAAAGCCAGGGCTAAGGGCAGGTCATGTGTGGATCTCCCTGGGCAGGGCGGAAGGGCAGCCTGGGGGCCCAAGAGACTCCTGGCACCGAGGGGTGGCAGCAGTAGAAGCTGGAAGACCCCCGGAGGAGCGGCACGGAGGCATTCTGGCGGCCGAGGTAGCAGATGACAATGTGCTCTCGAAGGCCTGTTCTGACCTGGAGCCCAAGGGTGGTAGGTTCCCCGGGCTGGGGCAGGGCGTGGAGGTAGGGGCAGGCTGGGGAGGAAGTCAGGGCGGCCCTGCCCAGTCTGGCGCAGGGGGGCATCTCTGATCCTGGGCTGAGAACCCATCTGCAGTGGGGAACACACACTGGCGGCCTGGCCCATCATGGAGAAAGCACCCCTGGGACTCAGCTGGCACCAGGCAGTGGCAGGACCGTTGGGTGACTAACCCAGACGTGCCTGCAGACGACCCTCGGGGGCCTGGGACCCCCGCACACGTCTGCATGTTCTTGTCCTCACTGCCCAGCCTGGCCTAGCTCCTGCCTCTGCAGTCCCAGGCCTCCGCCCTGGGCTGTCTACCTCAGTTTCCCCTGCACATCGCTACCCCCCGCACCCACCACGATGAGGCACCACCCTTTGCACGCAACTCCTCTTGCCGACTCTGTGTGTGAAGATCTATCCCTTGCATCTGCCTCCCAAGTGTCTAACCCAGCGCTTGGATGAAGCACGTGGCAGGCTTTCACCTGTGCCTGCTGGGAGAAGGTTCGGTTAAGCCCCCTCCTCCAGGAAGCCCTCCTGGTCCCCGGTGTCAGTGCCTCACAGCCCTCCAGGCAGCGCTCACTGGTCCCTGTCATTCCTTCTGTTTGTGGTTGGTGTCACCCTGTGCGTGGAGGGAAGGCAGTGTGAAGGAGTAGAGGGAAAGAGGCCTGCATCAAGCATCCTTCCCGTCCTCTCAGGGGGCTCCAAAGTAGATGGAGCTCACACCCCACCCCTACCCTGCACCCAGCAGGTGAAGAATAAAGGTCACCCTCCCCCCACAGCAAAGTCTGGAGGGCAGAGATGGTGAGGTCATCTTGCATACACTAGGCACTCAGTATGTGTCTGCTGATGGCTGTCCAGGACAGTCTCAGGCTCCACAGCTCCTCTCAGACCAGAGTGTTCGCAGCAGACCTGCAGGGTCTGGCTTGGACCTGGGCCGGGGCTTCTCAGCTCATTTCTACACACGCAATCTCAGCATCACCCAATATTCTTGCTTCCTGGGAGGCAGGTCTGGGGGGTGGGCAGGGACAGCTGTCTCAGCCTCTACACATGAGCAATGAGGGTCACTGAGGGCAGTGGTGGACAGAGCCCTGGGCTGGGGCTTAACAGCTTGCACTTGATCCCTGGCTCTGGTGGGGCAGGTTCACGGAGCTCCTCAATCTTACTTTTTACTCCTAAGCCAGGCAGGATGGTGGAATGGCCGCCATACCAGCTCAGAAGCAGGAGGCCTGAGATCAAATCCTGCCTCCTTCCCTTCCGAGAATCAGCCGCCTTGTCGCCTGAGTGGCTGCCGTGCCCTGGCCACCAACCTTCCTTATGCTCTGCATCTCCCTTCATCCTCACTCCAGCCTTGGAAGATGGTTTTATTCTGCCCATTTTACAGATGAGGAACACTAAGGCTCAGACAGAAGATGCCATAGGTCTGCAGCTTCCCCATATGTAAGATGAGGCCCCCCTATCTGGGTGCTGGTAAACTTAACCGAGTGGAGTGTGTGTAAATTACAGGGTGCTGCGAGGAGGTCCCGACCAAGGATCGGGAGCTGGACTAATCCTGGAGTCGTCTTTGCAAATCACACACACCCACCTCCCGCAACACCCACCTCTGCCCACCCCTCCACTACCCTATTCCCTGCCCTTCCCTCCTGCTTCTCCAGGCACCAGGAGTTCTGGGTCTCTCACCTGAAGCCTCAGGAGGCCCTTTGTGGAGGGAAAGCCATACAGACCCTTAGTCCCTGCAAGTTCAAGGAGAGCAGCTCCTTGAGGAGGAAGGAAAAGATGGAGGGGAGGGGGGCAGTGGGAGCAGGAAGGAAGGAGGAAGGTCCCCTCCCGAACCCACTGATCCACCTTCCCCATGGAAACCGGCCCGCTGCAGGTCGGGTCCCCGGCTTTGCCTCTAGATCTGGGAACCCTAGCCCTTCGGAGGCAGCTGCCCTCATCACCCAGACTTGCTTGCCCGTTGGGGTGAGACAGGTCACGAGGTCTCACCCACACTAACATCTGGTGACTCTACGGCAAGGGTTTGGTTTCTTGAGAACCCCCCCTCCGACCTTTGGCATCAATCTTTATCACCCAGGCCCCCTCTTCCGAGTTAACCTCATCGCCTCCCACTCTGGCGCCCCAGTCCTCCCCTCTGGCTCCTCACTGTCCTCTGAACGTGCCACCCTCAGGCTCCCGCTGCCTGAGCCGAGCTCCCCTAAGCGGACAGACGAGCCTCTTGTGTTCCGATGTTTACGTCATGGCCTTTCCCTTGCCATGTGCCTCAGTCACATCTGCGTTCCACCAACGGCAGCTTTCTAAGCTGCTGTTTCCACCCAGGAGGAGGTGGAGTTAGCAGCGCCTGCCAAGCAAGGGTTAATGGTAAAGTGCTGAGGCTTCAAGCTGAGCAATGCCAAATCCCAGCCGGGCATCTGGCTACCCAGAGGCTCCTCCTGTCTTCCTGTTCCTGGCTCCTGGGGAGGGAGGTCAGGGTGCCAGCTGACTGACCGTGGGTCCCGGCCACGGTGTCTCACGGGGCCCCACTGTCTCACGGGGCCCCGCTGTGATGGGGTCAGCTGCAGTCCAAGGGTCCCGCCTGTCTCTTTGCCGCCCTCTGAGTGCTGAGCACGGCTGCCCAGGGGGTTCTCGAACCCAAGCCTGGGCTGCCCTACTGTGAGCACTTCCCCACCTCCCTTGGGCTCCCCTACAGGCCATTCTCCGAGGGGCCACCAGAACCAACACGTGAAATGCAAGCCTGGCTCTATCACCCGTTCCCAGCTCAGAACCCTACCAGCTTCCCCCATCCTTAGGGGAAGGGGCCCAAACTCTCACCTGTGGATCCTGCCCCCGCCTCCCACCCTCCCAACTCTTATGCTCCTGCCCCACTGGCTCCCTGATCGGGCTGAAGAGCCCCGCTGTGGCCTAGGTCCCCCTTGCAGGCGTCCTGGGGTGGGGAGTCACTGGAATTTTCCCTGTGGGCTCTGTGACCAGAGGCGGGCTCCCCTGAGAGGCAATTGGCCCGTGAAGGCGGCATCACGAGGGGGCCTGACATGCCAGTTACTTAGCGACTGCTGTTGAATGAATGAAACGCTGACGTCCCCAGGTCTTTCTAGACTTCCCCTTCGGAAATCTTGAAGCCAGCTCCCTCTTCAGCCCGACTTCCTGTGTGTCCAGCACCCTGCCTGCGCATCTGGGGTAGGAGTGGGGGCCTCTGGGAAGATGGTGCTGGCTGAGATGGCAGAGTGGGGAGCACCAGGCCCAGCCTCACCCTCAGAGGCCCCTCTCCGACCCACCCCCACCTCTGTGGGACCCTGGGGTCAGGCTGGGTTTTCTCCTCTGATCTGGAATTCCTTTCTCAACTGTGTCCACACTGGGGTCATCTTCACTAAAAACTGAATCCAACCCAAGAAACCAGTCCCACAAGAACACCCCTGCTTGGGGTTGTGCTCAGCCCGACTCTTTTGCAGCCCCATGGGCTGTAGCCCACCAGGCTCCTCTGTCCATGGGATTCTCCAGGCAGGAATACTGGAGTGAGTTGTCATTTCCTCCTCCAGGGGACCTTCCCAGTCCGGGACAGAACCCCGGTCTCCTGCACTGCAGGCGAGGTAAGGGTTCCTCCCTCCCTAGGAACCAGGGAAGCCCAGTTGCACTGGCAGGCAGGGTCTTTACCACTAGGGCCAGTGGGAAGCCCCTACTTGGGGTTAGCAAGCATCTAATCTGTTTAAATACTTTGGTGCTGATATGGAGCAATAACTCTGGGATCTGATGACTCAACTTTCGGGAAACTATCCTATGGAAACCATCCCAACCTTGGCAAAACCTTTCTGCACAAGAGCGTGTATCCTCATGCTGGAAACCACCGCGAAGTCTGGCACGCGGGGTCTTCCAGCGGACGGAGCACTGCTCACTCTTTGGGATGAACGTTATAAGGTCTGTGCGTTAATGCTGAAAATGGGAGCTAACAGAATAAGCAGAAGACAGAGCGTGTCACCTTATGGCTCCACGTGATGACTCGCACACAGGAAGAGACCCCGACACAAATACAGCCATGGGACGCGGTGGGATCTGGGGGGCGTCTTCTCCGCAAGTCTGCTCTGGGTCACACCCCCAAGCCCCCGCCCCTCGCAGGGCCAGGTTTCCTGGGGTAACTCTGACTCTCGCCCCCGCTCTGCTCTGCATGTGAAGCCTGGGGCCCCGCATACTGCAGGCACTAAATAAATGCTTGTTAGAAGCAGCGCTGGTGGACCCAGGCCCTGGGCCCTGCCTGTGTCTCTGGTGCCGGGTAAGGCCAGGCCCACAGTGGACGTGCCTAGAGATTTCTTGAATGAATCCAGGAGCAGGGCCAGCTGCAGAGACGGCGCCCTGGACGCGCAAGAGTGGGGAATGGGACCCGGGGCGCAACCTGTGGGTCCCCCGGGGCCCCAGGAATCCGGAGGCCAACTGACGGCTCTGACACCCAGTCACTGGGTTGGAATCCTGCCTTGGCCACGCCGGCTGTGTGAGCAGAGTCCGCGTTCTGCCTCATCGCAGCCATCTGGGGGCGCTGCCCAGGGCGGGCTTGGGTGGCCCCAACAGCAGCAGCTTTTCACTGCGCCCCTGATGTGGCAGGTCCCCAGCCTCTCCCTTCACTCTGTCCCCCCGGTTATGACGGTCCTCCTGAGGCTTCAGGCCATCGCTCGCTCTCTGAGCAGAGACTCCCAGGGTCTGTGGCCCCAGCCCCATCCTCCCCTTTGAGCTCCAGACCGACCCCACACCAACTGCCTGCTTGAACCCTCTAACTGGGTCCCCCCTTGATCAGCAGCCTCAGGCTCAGCTTCAAGTGACGTCATCACCCCGCCCCCAAGCCTCTCATCCCCCACAGGGCACCCCCTTCCTCGGAGGGCCTCATCCCAGGCGCCTCTCTCCCCTCCCCCGGCTCCCTCCCAGGTGGGCTAATCTACCCTCCAAATGTCCCTCCCCTGAGCCCCGTCCACACCCGCATGACGGCTGGTCTCCCAGTGGCCTCCCTGCCTCCCTGTCCACTCCCGATCAGAAGCCCGAGGCGCCGTCTGATGCTGTCCTTCCCGAGACCCCTGCGGGCTCCCCTGCCTGTGGGGGGACAGGCCAGGGTCCCCACAGGGCCTGTGCGTCCCCGCACGCCCGCCCTCTGCACTTGGGCCAGCCTGGGCGTCACATGTCCCTTCCCTCTTCACCCCTCCTCTTGGGTGACCCTCACGCTCCCCCAGGCCTGTGCTGAGCTGACCCTGCCCTGAGCCGGGGCCCTTCCAGGCCCCCGACTCGAGTCACCAGCTCACCTACAACCTGCCTGGTAAGGCCTTGTCTGTCTGTCTGTCCGACCACATAGACCAAGTCGCCTCCCGCACGACAGGCCAGGCCCTCGTCTGTGCCTCTGGAGTGTCTCAGTGAGCCCAGCAAAGTGCAAGTACTTGGGTTTTTTTGGGGGGTGAGGTGGAAAGCCGGGCGGCACAGCTTATGGGATTTTAGTTCTCCGACCAGGGATCGAACCCAGGCCCTCAGCAGTGCCAGGGTGGAATCCTAACCACTGGGAAATCCTGCAAGTTCTTGCTGAGTGAACGAAGAACAGCTGAGTGCACAGAACCCTGTGAAGAGATGAGTAGGGGGCCCTCAGCTCCTGCGCCCCCCAGGCAGCGTGGGCGCCAGAACATAACCATCGTGTCCAAGGAGTCCTGAGAGCCGGTGCTGCCCCAGCCCCGCTGCAGCTTGCCGTGTGTGCTCCAGAACCCGCTCAGCCTCTCTTGTCTCCCCCTAAGGAAGGGGGTGGGCTGGTCCCTAAGGTCCTCTCATCCACACCGCCTTCGGCACACCCCGGGAAAGCCGCTCACTTGACTCCCCACCAGCCTCTCACGCGGACTGTCCCTCTCTTCCTCCTGCCACGTAGCTCAAGGAATCCGCTGCTAAGTCTTTAAATTCTCTCACAGAATTTCCTTAAAATGAACATGTATCACTTTACCCTCCAACTTTCTTTTATTCTTTTGTAGGTGACAGAAGTAACTTATGCTTATGGTAAAAATAAGAACGCAAAGAATAAAGAAGTTTGTGAAATAAGTGAAAATCCCTTTCCCATACCACAGTCAAAGGTAATTACTAGTAACTGGTTGGAGCATTTCTAGAATCAGAAAAAAAAAAGTTTATTTACACCAACTCTCAACAAATAAATGCTCACCCTCCTCAGAACCACACCTGTGTCCCCCTCCCCAAACTCTCCTCCTCGTTATCCCCCTGGGCCCTCTCTTTCCAGGGTGGCTCTGAACTCGACCTCTGCCACTTATCTAACCTCTCCCCATCTCAGTTTCTTCATCTGCAAAGTGGGGATAGCAACAAGATTCTGTCTATGTGGTTCTGGGCAGGACTAGGCGCCTTGCACAACAGTGCTCAGGCCGGCGCCTGGGCAGAGCCAAGGCCTCCCAAGTGGCAGGGTTTCCGCGCTCTTCTCTGAACTCTCCAGCTGCATCCCCAGTTAAATAATAAAGCACGGCACACCTACTCTGGGCCAGGCTTCAGGCAAACCGAAGTTTAGGTGTTGACGTCTTGTGCCTTCTGGAAGTGGACAGTGGTGCTGGGTCACACGCACACATGCACGCGTGCACACACACACACAAATACCCACAGGAACAGCCCGACGTGAATACAGCTCTTCACAGCCCTTGAAACACTCAACATATGTTGTTTCATCCAAGTCTTAGGGCCGCCCTGAGCAGGGGCCAAAGTAGGCATTGTGGAGCAAAAACCAGCCCAAGGCATTCGGCACCCACTCTAAGCATGTGGCTAAAGGGACGGAGCCAGGATTCAAAGCCAGGCCAGAGCCACACGGGCGCAGTCCCACCCGGGCTCCATTAGCCGAGCTCAGAACTGTGAGAGGCGGCTGGGGAAAGGGCAGCGGGGGCTGCTGGAGCCGGCAGGGCAGAGACACTGGCCTTACTGTTCACATCTCCACAGCCAGGCCCTGGTGTCCCGGAGGGCCAACCCACACTCAGCCTTGGCACAGTGCCACCCTCGCCCACCGGGCCCAGGGCTGGGCACACTCACTGGCGGGCCCTCCTTATCAGTCACTGTCCCTCAGGCGTCCAGGATAACCTGCCCACCGGGGGCAGCAGGCACGGAAAGTGCTCTCACCTGGGGAGGGGGAAGCAGGCGGGGGAGGCCAAGCTGTCCTCTGGGCCAGAGGCAGGGCCTGAAGGTAGAGTGGACTGAACACGCAGCCTCAGGCCCTGACTCCCCTCGGGGAAGCCACCCGCCTTCCTGAACCTCAGTCTCCTCATCTATAAAATGGGCGGGCCCATCCTGACGCCCAGAGTGGTGGGGAGGGAGGCCTCAGCCAGCCCCAGGAACATGCCCCGAGCAGGAATGCGCCGCCTCAGCGCCCGCCAGTGTGGAGGGTGACGCTTGTTGAGTGCCAGCGTGATGCACCTGAAAGAATCAATATGGATTAGCTCATCAACAGATGAGACTCAGGAAAGCCCAAAGAGCTGCCCGGGTCAGGCAGCTAGAAAGTTGGTGGAGCCAGGATTCGCATCCACGTCTGTCCCAGGGCTGTGCTCAGCCACCACAGAGGGGCCTCCTGGAAGGAGGGCAGCGCTGGTAGGAAGGCGGCGCAGTTCACGTCGGTGGAGTGAGTCTGAGACCTCAGCCTCCTTACTCTGAGGCTCGAACCACAAAGCCCCCAGCCCTGGCGGCCTCCTCCATCTGGTCTTTGGCAGCTCAGCTCGGGGCCTTCTGGGAGATTTCTAGTCCTGATGATGATGCCATTAGCAATCTCTGGAGGTCCCTGCCCACCTGAGGGCCGGGGAGCCAGCAATCCCTTGGTCAAGAAGAGGGGCTGGCGCCAGAGCCCAGCTGGGGCCCAGTGGGGGTGGGGGCCCCAGGAGAGGGGCAGGCGCCAGCTCATTACATGGAGGAACAATGGGGAATGGAGGCCTCTTTCTGGGGGCTCTGGAGCAGTAACCCCTCCTTTCCTTCCTCTCCAACCCGCCAGGATGAGGACAGAGGGACGTCCATCCCAACCCCCACAACACCCACTGCCACCTTTCTGAAATCCACCTCCCAGTTGCCTAAGGCCAGACTACGGGCACAGAGAGAGCTGAAGGAGGAGCTCAGATCAGGGTCCAGGGTACTCACCCCGGCAGGACCCACCCCACCAATAACCCTGGGTACTCCTGCAGGCTCCAGCCCAGACTCCCCCTCCCACAGCCCGGCCTCGATCTCGCGGGTTGAGGCTGAGCCTTCGTTCGCCACCTACACGCACCTGACCAGGTCAGTGCTTGTCCCAATGCACAGAAGGTCCTGGACACTCCAGGCCTGGGAGTTGGGCCCCTCTGGCCAGGCAGGGCTGGGGGAGGGGCCTGCGACTCTCTCCAGCACCAAGGCTGTCGGTAGCCCCAAGAAACTGGGACCCGCGGGGCACCCCAACCTAGTGCCATCCTCTATTCAGGAGCCTTCCGATTGGGCGCAGGCAAAGCCCCAGGCTTCCTGCCTCCTGTGGGACCTCAACGCGGACCCCAGACCCCACCGCAGCTCCGAAGTCGGAGAGAAGGCGGCCTCCGCGCCCCCTCCTCCAGTTCCAGCTCAGGATCTCCTCGCCTCGGACACGGAATGGCGGAGAGAGCCGCACCGCGGATATGCATCGGCCATGAGTCTGGACTCGAGGCTGACGGGGATTCGGGAAGAGACCCCGTCTCCACGCCGCCCTCTCGTTCTGCGGTTTCCCATGAGTGCGTGTTGCGGGGCGGGTGCGGGGTGGGGGGAGCCCGGGCAGATCGATTTAGGTTGAAGGGTGGGGCGCGGCGGCCGGAGAGCCTCACCTGAAATTGGGCGGCGACGCGATGTGCAGCCCCAGGAACGGGGAGGCGGCAGGCGGGGACGCGGCCCCCCCGCCCAGGCCGCCGCTTTCTCGCTCCGCCATTCTCCCGCACAGCCCTGGCCATCCGGGCGGAGCGCGGCGCGGAGGCGGCGGCGGCGGCGGGGAAGGAGGCGCGGGCGCGGCGAGAGGCCGCCGCCGCGGGGATCGGCTGGGGACTGCGCGGCGGGCGCACCTGCGCAGGGCAGGGCGCGGCTCCAGACCGCGCGCCGCTCTCGGGACTGGCGCGAGCGCCTCCGAGCGCGCTCCCGGGCGCTCGGCCAGGCT
>SJYS01023187.1:1314504-1349037 GCA_006410695.1 Philantomba maxwellii
CCGCCTCACCCCACGAGACTCTCCCCCTCCTCACCCCCGCCTCCCTTCCACCTCACTCACTCTCAGACGCCCCTGCTCGGCAGTTCTGAGGGGAGCGACTCTGCCACCCTGGCCCGTTTGCTGAGCTCTCCACCAGGCGGCTCCTCCGCGGCTTCCAGTTTGCGCTTGGGAGACGCTGGGCCCCCGGGCAGTGGTCTTACGCCTGTAGGGAAGCAGGTCAGTGTCACACGGACACGTGTGTTCAGCCCACACAACCGTCAGCTGCACAGAGGTTGCTCTTTAGGGGGCAGGGAGACTGCTCCTCAGACCGGCCCCTCTCCTTTCAGCAGCGACCGCCTGGAAAGATCCGAGGAGAGCATGACCAGGCCTGCAGGCACGTGTGCCAGCTCTGGGGGCCCAAGTGCCAAGGCTCCAGGCTGGAGATGGATGGGCCTGGCGGCTCTCCTTGCTCGGGGACTGAGGCCTTCCCTCTGCAACTGGCCTGGTTGAAGCTGGCATGAGCACACTCTCCCCTGTCTCCCAGTCTTCGTCCCAGAGCTGAAGGGCAGAGGTTAAGAAGGGGGCAAGTCTGCTTACCCGTCTCTCCTGCCACTTCCTGCCTGGATGACTCATCACCCCCTGTCAGCTCCCCATCCTCGGGGGCTCCTACCCATGCTATGCTCTTCACACACACACAGCAGGCAGAGGGAGCTCTTTAAAACATAAAGCGGTCACGCCTCTGCCCTGCTGACCCCGTCAGCGCCTTCTCCCTGCACACACGAGGGAATGCTAACCCTCCTGTGGACGTGGAGTCTACACGGCGCTGCTCTGGCTATCCATCCTTGTCTCGCTCCAGCTCGTCACTCAGGACACGCCAGCCCCACTGGCCTCCCTCCTCTCGTTCCAGGGACGGGCAGCTCGCTTCCTTCTCTGAGTCTTTCCTTGCTACTCCCTTTGCCTGGGACGCTCTTCCCCCTGTTCTAGGAGGGCTGGCTCTGCTCACTACGTGGGGCCCTGGTGCTCCACCTGAAGTCACCCCCCTCCCCAGGGCTCTCTTAGCAGGTCATTCGCCTTGACTTTCCCGCAAAGCACTTGGTATCTGACATGATCCTGCAGGGTCCCTTTACCACCTGTGTCCCTGGGGGGAGTTCAAGCTCCACCGGGGCGTAAGCGTTCTGGTCTCCGTCCTCAGCGCCCCGTGACTGAAGTGGGGGTAGCTCTGCAGTGCCCCGGGACAGGCACAGGCCCCCGGAGGCCAGCTGTACTCACCTGCACTGCTTGAGCTCCCTGCCTGGCTCGAGCTGGGCTCTGCCACTGGGGTGCTGAGGTCTTCCACACAGGAAGGGACAGATGCGAGCAGACCTGGGCAAGAGGCAGGGGAGTAATCACAGGACTGCAGGGGCAGATGAGGACAGGACAGGGGGGTCCCAGGTTGTCTCTCTCCACCGGCTACAACTAATTCAGCCCAGCCTGAGCGGCCTGTGCCCAGGAAGTCAAGTCAACGGCCTGGAGGGCAGCGCTCGGCGGTGTCCCTCTGCAACCATCTGGGAATCCCCACTCCCACCCCAGGAGCCCGGAGGCGCTGCCCCTGTCCAGGGATGAGGGGATGTTGGGGCGGTGGGTGGCTCCTTACAGAGTCCCCGGTAGCGGGAGAGCTGCTGGTAAACCTGCTTCATCCGCTCGATGTTGAGCCGGCTGGCCTCAGCGTGGTTGACGATGGGCCGGGGGTAGTCCACGCCAATGACGCACTTGGCTGCCTTCTGAATGGACTCTGGGGCGTTCCAGGGCTCGTAGATGTACCGGGAGGGGAACCCTTTCAGTTTGGGCAGGTACCGCCTGAAATACACCCACCAGACGACCTGTCAGCACGCTGGGCGCCTCCTTCAAAGGCCAAGTGTATCTCACCCGAGGAGGAGGCTGCAGTGGGCAGAGCGCCTGCTCTGCACCCTCACCTGATGTAGTCTCCACTGGGGTCCGTGCGGCGGCCGAAGCCCACCGGGCAGTAGCAGTGGAAGAACTGCTGGAAGAAAGCGCTGCAGGACAGCCACATCCAGCTGCCGGCGTTCACGCTGAAATCCGCGTCCAGGAGCAGCTCATCGAACACCTAGACGCAGGCAGGAGAAACCATGAGCCTCCGGGGGGGCCTACGACCATGGTTCTCCCCCAGTCGCCACATGCCCCCCAGAGAAGGGTGTCAAAGCCTTCTGCTGCGGGCAAGCCAAGAAGGATCTGGAGGGAATTTCCTGGACCCAGGGGCCCCAGCCCATCCCCCAGCCCCCACGGGGGCGGCCCGCCGAGAGCACTCACCCGGACCCCGCTCTCCCAGCTGACCCAGAGGTCCCCGCGCGTGAGGAAGCAGGCCACAGCGTGCCGGGCCAGGTGGTGGATCCAGCCCTCCTGCCTCAGCTGGGCCATGATGGCGTCGATCCAGGGGAAGCCTGTCTTGCCCTCGGCCCACTTGGCCAGGGCCTCGGGGTTGCGATCCCAGGGGATCTGGATGCAGATGGGGTTCCCCTCCATGCGGTCGAACCTGGGGTTGTTGGTGGCCGCCGTGTAAAAGAACTCTCGCCACAGGAGTTGCCCAAACAGGGAGAGTGGGGGCGTGCTGTTCCGCTTCACCTGGGGGCGNCGGACCCCGCTCTCCCAGCTGACCCAGAGGTCCCCGCGCGTGAGGAAGCAGGCCACAGCGTGCCGGGCCAGGTGGTGGATCCAGCCCTCCTGCCTCAGCTGGGCCATGATGGCGTCGATCCAGGGGAAGCCTGTCTTGCCCTCGGCCCACTTGGCCAGGGCCTCGGGGTTGCGATCCCAGGGGATCTGGATGCAGATGGGGTTCCCCTCCATGCGGTCGAACCTGGGGTTGTTGGTGGCCGCCGTGTAAAAGAACTCTCGCCACAGGAGTTGCCCAAACAGGGAGAGTGGGGGCGTGCTGTTCCGCTTCACCTGGGGGCGGGGACAGCACACGGGCACACGCGCGGGCCTCGCCCCTGGCACCTGCCACTCAGCCTCCCCACGGAGGACCGGAGCCACCGCCTCCACCCTCGATGCAGGGAGGGGCCATGCCCAGGAGAAACGGCAGAAGCTGCCCGCAGAACCCCACGCCCTGGCTGTGCCCACCGCTGCTCTGAGCACCAAGAACGGCTGAGGGGCGGCAGGGACAGTGCTGTGGGACTCGGGGCTGGGAACTGAGCTCCCCAGGCTGGTCATGACCCTTGTCCTCAGGGGCCACTGCGTAACTCTCCTTTCTGAAATGTCAAAGGGGGTCTTCTCAACAGCACACACACAAAACTGCTCAGTTTAGATTTTGGTTAAATACGTGACACCCAGAGCCTGGATCTGGGGCCATGAGGGAACTAAGACATCGGACCTCCAAGCGAATGATGCGTGTGCTCAGTCACTTCCGAGCTCTTTCCAGCCCATGGACCGTAGCCCCAGGCTCCTCTGTCCCTGGGACTCTCCAGGCAAGCACACTGGAGTGGGCAGCCATGCCCTCCTCCAGGGGATCTTCCCAATCCACGTATCGAACCTATGTCTCTTGTGTCTCCTGCACTGGCAGGCAGATTCTTTACCACTGTGCCACCTGGGAAGCCCCAAGGGAATGATAATTTTCCTAAAATCACAAGATTACCCACTGAGCTGGCAAAGCTACCCCAGGCCACAAAATCCGGATACTGGCAACGTAAGGACACATGAAACAACGCAGATGCAAGGATGATCTGATGAATCTCAGGAGCTGGAGGTGTGGCCCTCTCTCTTTGTGGGGGCAGGTACATTACCACAAGGCGCTCTGCCCGTTGCCCCATCCGGCCCTGCATTTGGCCCTCTGGTTACTTCCTCATCACTGATGGGCAAGCGCCACGAGACAGTCTGGACACCGCCCCGTAGCGGGCCACTGCGCTCCTCACCTCAGGACTGGCTCCAGCCTCACCAGCCCTGCCTCCCGCCCTGAGGGCTCAGCCCTCACCGCCCTGCTGCTGGCAGCTCTGCCACCCGGGCTCACGCCTCCACTTGAGAAGCTGGATGTGGTTTCGAGCGGCGGTTGGGGCTGTGCTTGGCTCTGCCACCTCTTGGATGTGGCCTCCTCCTCACTGTCTCTGGACAGTACCCACCCTTGAGCCAGAGGGAAGGCCTCCCTGCATGGTGCCTGACCGGCCCAGAAGACCCCGGTCCTCTCGGCTGCACGCGGGGGCGGGCTGACGGCCCTCACCTTCTTGTACAGATCCCACAGGCGGTAGTAGAAGAGACGGCAGGAGAGGCAGCCAAAGCGCAGGTAGGGGCTGAGGCCCGTGGGGCTGGCCAGCAGGGAGTTGGCGTTCATCCGGGGCCTCTCGTAGCTGGCAACCCAGGCCTGCAGCAGAGAGAGAGGATGGAGGCAGGACAGGCTGGGACGCGGCCGAGGAACAAGTCTGAGGCAGCCGGTGGCTAAGGAACCTGCTGCAGGTCGCAGACCAGGAAGCCAAGGGGCCAGGACAGGAGTCCTGCACACGTCCCACCCCTTCAGGCTGGCACAATTCCTGATGGAGCCACCACCCACCCAAGAATGGGGCCCAAGTTCTCATCCTGACTGCTTAATTTGTGCTATGACTGTAGTAACTTATTTAGTCCCTCAGCGGCTTTCTATTAAATGGGAAGAAAGTTTCCTACCTGCTGGAGATTAAATAAAATGACGGATTTGGAAGTTTCTGAAAGCACTGAACGGCCGTGACTCTACAGAAGAAAGGAACAGGGGCTTCCACGCTGCAGAAGAGGGCAGCTCTCGTTCAGCTCCCACTGCCACAGGGGCCCTGAGGCTGCACAGATTCACCCGGATTCCCTTCTGCCCACCGCCCCACAGCACTGAGAAGCCACTGCTGCGGACCCAGAGTCATGAATTGCGGGGGTCGCTTGTCTTGTTTTTCTCATCAGTTGCTGCCGGCAGGGTACTTAACCTCCACAACTCAGGGAGCCCTGTTCTCTCATTTGCGATTAACAGTCCCGCGAGGCAGCATTTGTCACCTCCTTTTGAAAATGAGGAATAAGGCTAAGAAGGGTTACGTGACTGCTGGGGTTACAAAGATGGTAAGAGGTAGGGCTGGAGGGACTGACTCCAGTCTTTTCCACTCCCTCTAACAACTGTTTTCTCAATTCCTAATGCCCTCTTGTTCTTTGTGAAGACTATTTCACAAACTTATACCCTCTTGGACCTCCAATTCCATACTTACCCACCCCTCTTCAGCAGATGACCTTCTTTCCTCATGATAAGGAAATGGAAGCCATCAGGTAGGAAACACCTCAGCTTTTAGCCACCACATTCACCTGCACCCACCCGCCACGGCGACCCTGTCCAAGGCTAAGGCCTCCACCCGGCTCTGGAGCCCTCCTCCGTTTCTTCTTACACACATTCCACCTCTCCCTCTCTTCTGTGTCCGCTCTAAGAACACTGGGGAAATGGTCTCGGCTCTTTGCAAACAAAACAAAACAGAAATAAATACTTCCCAGCCACACTGCAGACTCCCCCCTGCATCCTCCTTCCTCCCTTCACAGCCAGCCTCACTCTATTTCCCCGAAACCAGCTCCACGTCCCCCTGCACCACTCCCACCAGAGCCTCCATGACGTCCACGCCACTGAATCCTGTGGGCATTTTCTGTCCTTTCGTTTCTGGGCCTCCCAGCCACTCACCCTGCTGCCCGAGCCCCTGTCTCCATTCCCGCCATTCCGCTGGGCTCCTGGTCGCCTCTCAGCTCTCACCTGGCTGGCTACTCATGTTTCACCAGCTCCACCGTGCCTCCCGACCCTGAAGTGCTGGCGTCCCAGGGCTCTGTCCTGGGTCCTCTGCTCCACTGTGCTCCAGGTTAGTTCCTCCAGTCCCGTGGATCCTCTAAGGCTACTTCCGTGCAGACAATCACCACGGCTCCAGCTTGCGCCCCAACTGCGACCTAGACTCCCAAATCACCCTAGCCAACTCCCTGCCAGAGATCTCCACTGGACTGACTTTCAGGCCTCAAGGGTAGCAGGCTCTTTTCTTTAAACTGCCCTTCCATTGGCATGCCTTACCTCAGAAAGCGCACTGTCGCCCACCTCGTCGCCCGAGCCAAAAGCATGGCCGTCGCCGTTAGCTGCCCTCCCTCAGCAGGTCATGTCAGTCCCACCGTCCAAGTATTTCTCCACCCCGTCCTTTTTCCGTCCATCCCCTGTTGCCATCGACCTGGTTTAGGCTAAGACTATCTACGCTGGACAACTGTGACAGCCTCCCACCTGCCTCTCTGCATCAGCTCTTGTCCCCTCTAATCCACTGTCCACACCGGGAGCACAGTGGTTCTTTAAAATGCCTGTCCCTGAGGGCAACATCTGCACCAGGCTTCCTGGTGTTCTCAGGCTAGAGTTCCAGATCCTACACAAGGCTCACAAGCACCCTGCAGGCTGCGGGGGCCCATGGTTCTAGCTTCCGCCCTTGCCACTCTCCTTGAAGCATCGCGCTCTTGCTAGCCTTTGCACATGCAGCTCCCTTTCCTTGGTTAATTTTGACCCTTCCTTCAAGCCTCAGCCTCAAGGCCACCTTCCCGGCAGGTGATCCTCAGGTATTGGTTAAGTACCTCTAACAGACACAAGGTATATTTGCCTGCTCACATCCTTGCCCACCATTCTTTGAAAATCTTTTTAAGTGAAACATAGATACAAAAGCACACCGATGGGTGGCTTAATGAATTATTCTAAGGCAAATGCCTCTGCACCACCACCAAAGTTCAAGAATCAGTACCTTGCCGGCCACCCCAGAAGCCCACCTACATGCTCCGCCAGTCAGGTCCCTTCCCTGCTCCATCAATAACCACTTGCCCAACTTTATTAATAATCAGGTCCCAGCATTTTAAAATGTTTATATTTTTCTGTTTTTTCAAAGTACACTTGGAAGGGAGGACTTTACCTTTTCAGTTATTCCTTGCATTTTTAAAGTGTTTTCTATTCTTTTTTTCATCCAAATATACATCCACAGGCACATTTTGTTTAGTCTTGGTCATGTGAAAGAGTTCAACGTGTTGTTTATTTTATTCTACGCATTTCTTGCCATTTCCTTCTTTTCCTTTTAGATTTCTTGTAAAAGAACTCAAGACCTTTGACTTCCACTAATTCCCACAACCTGGATTTCCCTGTGTTCTCACGGGTGCAGTTCAACACACTCCCCTGGCCTGCGTGCCGCTTGCAGACTGGTGGCTGGTACCAGAGACTGGCTTGGACTCAGGCTTCCTGTCTCTGGCGAGACTACAGCGGGAACACGCCTGACGGTCACTGCCCTTGGTGTCAGCAGTCATCAGTGAATCACTAGGGGCTGCAAGATTCCTCGGTCCCTTTTTCATTTAATTACTGGGACACTTTTGTGGAGAGATGCTTGCCCTCAGCTACTACTGGGTAACCCACTGGTTAAGATCATATTGTTTGGCCCCCTCTTTCTGGCAACAGCACTCAATGTTCCTGTGGTGACCCAACCCTTCCCTAATCTCAGTTCAACTGGATAAAGTAGAGCTCAGCCCACCTTGGACTCTGGGAGTGGGTTCACTCCCAAATTCAAGTCTGAACAGGGAAGGGGCACCCCCTTCCCTGGCCATAGTGACAGTCAGGGACAGTCACATGACCCAAGCCAGACCAACGAAAACACTTCTTGGGACTTTTTCTGAAGCTTTTGGAAACTTTCTCAGGTAGTACTAAGCACACTGAAAATAAGCCTCTGGTGACCAGCCTTGCCACCACTCAAGGAAAGCCTGCCTGAGAATGAAATAATACACAGGAAGGCAGTACTGAGTCGGAGAATGCATTCCAAGTAGCATTAGTTGGACACCTGGATCCAGCTGTGCCTGAAGGCTACCTCCTGGGACTCTTGGTTACATGAGTTAAGAAAAATTCCTTTTTCAAAAGCCATCTTGCAAACAAGAACTGATTAATATGTCTTGCTCTTCCACTTTCACAACCCTTTGAACCACTCCTTTCCTCACCCTGAATGTACTTTACTTCCCTGTTTCACATCTGTCATCTCTATAGACTATGTTTTAGACTCTATGTCTGTTGTGCTGGGCAGGCTTTCTAGTAGCTAGACCATCCTGACCTAAGAAAATGCTCATTTCAGATTTGGAGAAGTGAAGTTAAAATAAACCTCTTGAAATGGTTTAAACTCCTGTCCATCAGGCACCTTGTGTTCTCCCAGATATGTAAAATACAGTATTCCCCAAGACCATCCTTTAGTCTAAAGGGCCCTGACATAGGCTCCCCTTTCTGCCCCCTTGGCCCAGCCTTTGTCTCCAGACTGACTACAAGGATGTCTGCGTAAAGCTAATGTGGGCAGACGGCTGGTTCCCTCATAGATCTTGGACATCAATGTCCCTCCTTTTAAATGGCTGGGGCTGGCTTTCGGCCCTGTCTGATGGTAAAATCCAAATGGGAACCTCAAGGCCGCTGTACCTTGGGGAGACTAGGCCCATGACCCGCCTTCCCTGCTGGCGAGGTACTTCCTGGGCTGGGGGGCACTCTTCCCAAGTGGGCTGTCTTAGCCTCCTTCTTGCACTGTTATCACCTGGCTGCTGGGCCAAATCCCCAATACCTGAGCAGGAATAGAACATGCCGTGATTCTAGGGACCCAGTCTATAAACCAGCTGCAGGGGGTCAGGAAACAGGAGTGACTGTTCTTGAGAACAGTCTCTGCTTCTCTAGTCCTGGGAGGTGTAGGTGGGAGGGACATTGTGAGGGCCTCCTCTGGGGCCTCAGCCTCTTTCTTACCTCTGAGCAATTCCCGCTTCACTGGGGGGCGGGCCATTCATTCTGCGCTGAGCAAATGGAAATCAGTGCCTTGGAGGAGACTCAGCCAAAGCGAGCAGGGGTGGGGAACACGGAAACACAAAATAATCTTCTACACTTTACTACCAGATATCCTCTCAGTAAGAGAATATCTGACCTCTTACCCACTGACCTCTTAGTAAGGGGACACACTGAAGGAAAAAAAACAATCTAGCCCACGTTTAGAACCAAGGAGAACAAGATCTCACTCTGCTACTTAGTCACTGTGCGACCACAGACAAGTCTTGATTTCCTCATTGGTAAAATGGAGAGCTGAGTATCTACCTTGCAGAGCAGATGGAAAAATGAAAGGAAATAGCACAAGCAGGTGCTAGACCTAGAAATGCTCAGCCCCGTGACCAGCCCACGGTATAAGCGCTCACTAATGGTAGCTGCTCTTATTGCTGTTATTGACATGAAGACTTTTTCAACCAGCTTGAGTTAAGAGGCACTCAGGGGCATGAGCCTGGCTCCATCCCCCTGGCTGCACGGGGTGTCAGCATCTGAAGCCCTGTCTTGGTATCGGGGCCATACCTTCCGTTCCAGGTGCTTATCCAGGCGGGCCAGTGCTTCTGTCTCTCCTCCCTGCCAGACCGCCGGGCCGAGCCCTTCAGTGGGGAATCCTACAGAGGGGAAGCAGGGCCACAGGACTGGGGTCAGGTCAGTCTGGTGACGGCGCAGCAAGTCCTAACACGCGGCTCTGTTCTCTGAGCTCCGTGCGAGCTGAACTATGGTGCTCTTGGTGCTAAGAGGACAAAAGCCAAGCGAAGTGAAGTCCCTCAGTCGTGTCCGACTCTCTGCGACCCCATGGACTGCAGCCTACCTCCTTCCATGGGATTTTCCAGGCAAGAGTACTGGAGTGGGTTGCCATTTCCTTCTCCAAAGGATCTTTCCAACCTAGGGATCGAACCTGGGTCTCCCGCATTGTAGGCAGACACTGTACCGTCTGAGCTACCAGGGAAGTCACTGAGAAAATCCTTACTGTTTCCTCAGTGATGTCTTCTAAGTCATGCAGGTTTTCTTCCCACTGTGACCTCTTCCCTCCTTTCCCTTGCCTCCCTCATCTCAGCCACGTCTCATCATAGGCAGGTGAGAACAATCTTATATGGTTGGCCCTGGCAGGTTAGCTGGCTACAGCTGTGGTTTTTAGGTGAGAAAGGCTAACTTCATTTAGATCAAAAAAAATGTGTGATAGGGAGGAAGGGGAGAGAGGCTGACATAGCCCCTTTCATCAGAAGCAATACCAGTTACGTCGGTATTGAGAAGCCCACTGATGCCAACACTAGGCTATGTCTGTATCGTCTGAGGTAAAAGTACAAAATTAGTCGTGAACTAGAAGCAGAAGCTGAACATGTGAATATGAACAGGAAAAAGGACCAGAAGGACTGCTATAAAATTATCAGTGGTAGGTAACTGTGACAGCTATTTCCATTTTCATCTCTCTGTGTTTTCTAAAGTGTCCACAATGACATGCATCACTTAGACGAAAAAAAAAAAAAAAGTAAGCTGTTTTTTTTTTTTTTAAATGAAACAGGAGGTGACAGTATGAGGGGCTGGGGCAGGAGTACGCACCCAGCTCCTCCAGGGAGGGCACGCCGTAGGTCTCATCGTGGCTCTCCTGGATCTCGGCCCGGCAGCCCTCCATCTGCTGGCTGGTCACGGAGCCCACGGGCTTCCTGGGCAGCTCCATGCGGCTGATGATGGCCTGAAAGCGCTTGTAGGTAAGGGGCGGCTTCTGCCCGTTCAGCTCAATGATCCTGGGAATCACAAAGACGCCTGCCGTCACTCACGAGGCCCTTAGTCTCAGGTCCCTGCCCGCCCAGAAAAGAGCCCAGACTGCGCAGGCTTGGAGGGTGGCCTTCCTCATCCGCTCTGGGTCTCACCCCTAGGGAGAAAGGAGGGGGCAAGGGAGGCTACGTCTCCATGCTACCGAGAGGGAAATGAAGCCCAGATGGCTGGAGCAGACGCCTTGGGGAATGGAGCAAGTCAGGGCCAAAGCTGGGCCTCAATTCCAGGTTCCCTGGTGCCGGTGTGGAGCCGCCTAAGGACAGAGACTGACCATATCTCTCTTATCGCAGAAAAGTCCCCACTGGCCTTCACGGTCCTTGGCTTGCCTGTCCAAGCCACAGGGCACTTGTGGACTGTCTCTACCCCAGCGAAAGCCTCCAGGAAGTTCTTTGATAAGAGCTGCAAACAGGTTCCTTGGTTGGAAATTCATTCTCTTCTTGGGCCCTAGTTACTAGAACAGAGAGGTGGGGAACAGCCTGTCCCTCCCTAAATTGGAGGCTCGGGGTTCATAGTCGCAACTCAGCCTTAAAGGGTTTTTTGCAGCTTACAAAAACACAGCTGCACTCAGGTAAGAAGAAAAACTACAGGAGAGTTTAGAGGCGAATTGAGGCTGTTTAGGTAAGGATGAATTCGGACGGGCTGGAGCCAGACTCCTGGGGCTCCTCTTGGCCAAGCAGCGGCTGGGACTTGCCAGCGAGCCCATCCCTCAGGCCCTCTCTCCTCCCCGCCATCAGCGGAGGCAGAAGGCTGGCTGCTGCCGGCAGTGCCTCCCGCCTCCTCCTCCTCCGGCACGTGGCGGAAGGAGGCGCTCCACACCCAGCGCCTCCCGGGCGCCCGGCTCACATGCAGAGCTGTGTGACCTGGCCTCCCAGCAGGAGGCGGGCGGGGAGCCGCGGTGGCGGCAGCGGCCCAAGAGGGACAGCCCTGGCAGGGAAGGAAGGGGAGGAGGGGGTTTCCTCCTGGCCTCTCGGAAAGCACAGGGCCCCGCAGCGATCTCACAAGCCCCCGGGGCAACATCTAAACGTGAAACCTGGAAACCCAAGAGCCAGGGAGCCCAGGGAACGCAGCCGGGGAACAGAAGCTGTGCCTGTGAGACCAGAGATCTACCGGGAGGGGCCACAGACAGGGCCCCACTGAGTCAGGGGGCAGTTTCTGAGCAGCAGGATGGAAGCAGGAGTATGTGGGGTGGGTGGGCCTGGAGCGTGTGAGGAGTACATCTATGAAGATCCTGCTTGCGTCTCTTGGGCCTAATGAGCCTCTCTGCACCCAACTCGGGTAAGCTCTACGGGCCCCCACTCTGACTTGTTTTCCCCCCGCTCCGAGAAAACGCCAAGCCCCATATGCCAGGGGGCCCTGCTGCTACCCTCCCTGAGTTCCGCTCAGCAGGGGCCCAAACCACCAACTCCCACAGCGGGCAAGCGGAGCCCTGGGACCCGTCTCTTACTTGTCCAGGTCATAGAGCGTATGCGAGTTCTCGGTGACCACCTCCACACCAGCCTCCCTGGCCATCTTCATGATGGCTGCGTCCCGTTCTTTCCCAAAGGGCTCGGAGTCATACTCAAAGGTCAGGCGGGTCACTCCCCATTCCTGCGGGGGGAGAGAATCTGTAATGCTCACCACTGCTGGGGAGAAGGAAGCTGGGCGGGCACTCAGCTCCCTGCCAAGAGGAAACCGAGCACGTGGGGAGAGCCGTCAGAACAGACTGGGGACAGCGACTTGAACTGGAAAGCCAACCATCTGAGGGCCACGAGGTTTAGGAGGGCAGGCCCCCGAGGAGAGGCCAACAGCCCTCACCAGTGGAGCCCGAGGCTGGCGGCCCCTGTGGCATCAGGAGAGAGGTGGGCAGCTCTGGGCGCCGCCAGTGTCCCTGTGGGAGAAGAATACAGCAGGAGGCTATAAATACACGCTCCCAGGGGAGCCCCTGTCCCAGAAAGAGGCAGAGGACTGCCACCTCCCGCCTGCTCAGCAGCCTTTCCCAGAGCTCCCCGGGGCCCTGCAAACTTCTGGCCTAGTTTTCTTGGCAGACTTGTGCTATGAGAAGTGTCCTCACGGTTTCCATGGCAACACTCCTGCGGCCAGTAGCAAACAGAGCCGGTAGGCTCCAGCTCTGACAGCCGGGAAATGAGCAGCCGCCCTTGGCCCAGAGGTCAGGGAAATCAGAGCAGAGGGGCCACATATTTTAGAAGAAGGGGATTCTTTTCCAGGTCTTTAGTCATGTCTGGTAGAAATCTCTGTATTTCCTAGCAAACCTGGGAGAAAGCGGCCCCGTGAAAGGCTGCACCCTTTCTGGAGCCCACAGAAAGCCCTAGAGCGTGCAGCTAGCAGGAGGGAACCACGTTCCAGCCCAGGTCTCTGGCCACGGTCCCTGAAAACCCTGAGCCCTTGGGGCGAGTGTCCTGGCCACGTGCACGCCGGTCGGGCCTCGACTCGGCCCTGCTGTCTGTGGGTCCCGTGCAGAGCTGCTTATCTCTCGTCCAAGGTTAAACATTTATTGGGCGCTTACTAAGAGCCAAGTATTCTGCTTAGCAGTTCATAATAGGTTACAAGGTTAAAGCCTCACAGCCCTATGAATAATAATAAAAGGGTTACTATTAGATAACACCTTCTCCAAGAAGCCTCCTTGGCCCTCTTCAGAAAGACTCTCTGGCACCTGCCCGTTTCCCATCACAGCAGTTACCACATGGCAGGGCAGCTGCCCACTGCCCGCCAGTTCCCTCCACTGGAGTGTGAGTACTCGGGGCAGCGATCGTGTCGCCTCAGTTTTCATCATCCCAGGACCCGGTATGGGGCCGCACACAGAGCAGAAGCTTAATAATATACAGAGAATGGCGCTCTGTCTGTATCTCTGGGCTATTAGTGGGCTGGCCTCGGAGGTGCTGGGAGGTGGGCCAGTGCAGCAGAAGAAAGGCCCGTGTGTTTAATGGTATGGTGGTCACGAACACAACTCCGGGCTCACAGCCTGGGCTCAGGTCCCAGACTGCTGCTCTGAGCTTCGCAGGCATGTCAAACTACTGCTTCCCTGTCTGCAGAACAGGGACAGCAGCACCTACCTCTGAGGGCAGCGGCAAGGAGTACAGGGATCAATGTTCATAGAGCATGTACTGAGAACAGCGCTCGACTCACAGTCAGCCCTGTGAACGCTGGCTCTTACCAGCACTGTGTGATCTGCGCAAGTGTGTCTGTGTGGGGGGTGTGGGGAGGTGAAGTGAATGCCGAAGTATTTACTCAGCTGCCTGCCTTGACATTTAGTCTTTCCTCTTGTCTTTTCCCTCCAGGAAGAACAGGAAAGGAAATGGGGTGCAGAGAGGCACAGAAACAATTGTGTGCTGATGTCCTAGAGCCCTCTGTTCATGAGCACTTCTGCCTTTTTAAGACCCATTTGGGTCTTAAAAAATGTGTATTATAAAGGGTTTGTGGGGGAAACTGGGCTGGCTACCTGATACAGCAACCAGAGGCCTATGTGGTACTGAAATGAAGATTTTGTCAATCATTTACAGAGGAAGTAGGGACACTCCTCTGTAAGGGACACTCCCTTAAAGAGGCTGATTTTTTTTTTTCCCCCCAATAAGAGGAGCAAAGCAAGAGGGGAAATGCCCCTAGATAAACAGGAAACCTCACCCTCAAACTCCTGGCGCAAGAAGAGCCCTAATAAATCTTGCTGCCTTGAACCAAGAAAATATTTAAGGAAGCTAGGGATATCTGGGGTGAAATAAGTTGCTGCATCCCATGTCTGAACTGAACTGGGAACTTTCCAACAAGACACCAGGTTCCCTGATGTTCTCCTTAACACAGTTTCCATTCTGTGGGCAGCTGACCTAGCAGCAGCGGTCAGCCCGGCCCTGACTGTCTCCACTTCCTCAGTCAGAACATTGTCTCATTCAGGCCACGGGGAGCAGGCACCCACTGTCTTGTCCCGGACTCTGCGCACTTACCTTGAACAGCCTCGGGAACACGTCAGCCGGCTGGCCCCGGACCACAAAGAGGCGGGAGTTCAGTTTCCTTAAGCTTCTGTCCAAATCTTCCAGAGACTGAAGTAGGAACCTGCAGAAGCCACGGAGTCCTTGTTGGTGGTAACATCACAAAGAGCCACCCCTTCCTAACAAAGCGGTGAGAACCTTGTTTATGCCAGACCAGCAGCACAGTCTCCTGGGCTCTTGTCCAGGCGCGATGTGGGAGGGGGTCAGGGCCACCTCTGTTCAATCCTGCCTTTGCCATTACGAGCTGCGTGGCTTTAGGTAATTACTTAGCCTCTTTAGCTTCCTCCCCCCTAATCTGTCATACAGAGTTGGTGTTGGTCTCCATCGCATAGAACTGTTAAGGAAAGAAAGCCAAATAATGCAAGAAGAGCATTCAGTACACACCCCGGGAGAGAGGAGCCTGGGAGTGTGAGCTGCTCCTACTCGAGCCATCCCTCGCCATCAGAGGCAAGTCGCTCACTCCCTCTTGGCCTCAGGCCCTGGGTGTAACTACCTGCCCATCACTCGGGGGCTGTGAGAACCACGAGGGAGAAGAGATGGGGGAGCCATCTGAGAAACAAGGGCAGTCCTGTGGTATGTAGGCAGAGGTCCCATCAGCAGAGGAACAAGACTGCAGTTGCTCTGGAAGGTCTCATCCACCCTGGTCCAACAGACTCCCTGCCTTTCCGCACTCACGCTCTGGTCTGCGTGGGTGCCTCCTGACACGGCCCCACGGCCTGAGCTGGGTCCCCAGCGTTTCATTTGGCAGGCAGCCCCTTCCCCAGGCCTCTCCAGGGCCCTGGCCATCAAGTTCTCGTCCCAAGAGGGAGAAGGTATGTGTCTGGAGGATTCCCTCCCATGCATCCATGGGTGTGGGACTCCAGAAACACAAGCCACCTGGCCTAAGGGCTGGATCAACGTGGGACAGGGACAGGAAGCGACCATTGCCTGAGAGCTTTCAGGGTGTGTTTACTTTACAGGACCACAAAAATGTATTACCTGNTGTTAATTGAGCAATTATTTAATGAATGCCTAATATCTGCCAGGCACTGCTGCTAGGGACACAGCAGTGAACACGCAGATGTGGTATCCAGAGCGCCCGGAGCCTACATTTTCGTGGCACAAGACAAGTAACCAGCCTTCCTTTAGTAGAATTGCTGCCATGAAATAAATAAAACTGGGGGACATACTAGAGCAGTGGTTCTTAACCTTGCGGCACACAGGCATCATGTCAGGACCTTTGGAAGATGCCTGGGTCCCCTTCTCTCCCGGTTCTATTTCGTTGTTCTGGGTTATGGCCTGGGCACTAGGGTCTTTAAAGCTGACACGTGCAGCAAAGCCAGAGACGCACTGGCCCGAGCACCCCAGCCTGACAACTTGGGACCCGTGTTGCAGGTCATTGGCAAGAAGTGCGATTTGTTTTGGCATCAGACGAGAGGTGAAGTCACCCAAAATAGATGGAATATGATCATTGCTCTTGGGTTTGGACACAGACGCATTCATACCACCCCCACCATACTCTTTGCTCCCAGGTTCAGCGTGAAGGCAGAACTGCAGGTGGTTTTGTGCGTTTTGTTGGGGGTTGGGGAGTGATAGAGCCAGACGCACCTCTGCATAACTACAATAGGTGTAGTCTTCCCGTGACTGTTTCTGGATCTGGAAGTCACCTGGGAGAACTGTGCCGCAGCAGAACCTTCTAGCTCTGCAAATACTCCAGTGGCTGCTTCTGAGAAGCCTCCCTCGAAAGAGTGGGCTCCAGGCCTTCCACCAGAGGCCAGGGGGCCACAGTCTGTGTCTCTGTTATCCTCCTGCACTTCCTACACTGACTCCCACACTGCGCTCTTCAGCAGATAAATCAGATGAAAATAACCATGAAGGATACTTTCTAAGAGTCAAGATGGACAGAGAAAGGCAGCCGAAAACGTGTAGATTCGTTAGCGTAGGAGAAGGGCTAGCGCACTCCTTGCCTTGGTGGCAGTGGGAAGTTTATGGCTCATGGTAGCATTTGAACCTCAGGACTTTTTTTTGTCAGGTACTAATGAGCAAAGCCCTGTTCCACTTTCCCCAGCCCTACTTGCCCCAAATTTACTGCATCAGGAACGATGTACTGCAGTGAGAATCAAAAAAAAAAGGGGGAGGGGGTGGTAGTGTGAACTGCTTCTAGATTTTAAAATGGGTACTCCAAATAAGCCTCTGCATTTTTTTCTTTTTTAATTACCTTTCCCTACTGCAGCTGAGATAGGTGTTGGGCAACAGTTCATTCACCTCACCCTTTATTTCTGTCATTTTCTCCTTGGCTCTGTGCTGCACCTATCGTCAGGAACTTTGGGGACAGGAGTTGGTAGAAATAAAATATCAGCTGAAATTGCTCAATTAATAAAAGGTGACCTGGGATGCCTGGTAAGAACCACTCCCTTCCCACTGCTGGGAGCTAAACACGTGTACACTGGTCCATGTTGGGTGATTCTTGCCTGGAGTTTGGCCAGCAAGAAGGAGATTGCAAACTGTGGTCTGCTGGTAGGGAATTTGAGTTTCTCTGTACCCAGCAGAGTCATTTTTATTGTTCTACTGCTGAGAAAATGTTTCCATCTGCACCAAAGGCGTGAAAACTTTGATCTTCATTTTTCTCTTTGAAGTTGGGGAAGAATAAATATATTTTTATCCAAGTGATACATAGAGATCCCTGCTGTGGACTGTGGGTTTGGGTTGTCCTTTTCCATTTGGCCTAAGCACTCTTAATTTCTTTTTTTTTTAATTGGAGTATAATGGCTTTACAATGTTGTGTTAGCTTCTGCTTACAACAGCATGAGTCAGCTATCTGTATACATATATCCCTTCCCTCTTGAGCCTCTCTCACACCCCACTCCCATCCCGCCCCTCTCGGTCATCACAGAGCACCAGGCTGGTCTCCCTGGGTTATATACAGCAGCTTCTCCCCAGCTATTTTATAGACAGCCCACGTCTATATATCAGTGCTACTCTCTCAGTTCATCCCATTTCCAGGAGAAATTGTGTGTGTGTGTGTGCACGTGCGCTCTCAGTCATATCCAACTCTTTGCAGCCCCATGAACCGTAAACTGCCAGGCTCCTCTGTCCATAGAATTTTCCAGGCAAGACTTCTAGAGTGGGTTGCTATTTCCTGCTCCAGGGGACCTTCCAGACCCAGGGACTGAACCCTCGTCTCTTGTGTCTCCTGCTTTGGCAGGCAGCTTCTTTACCACTGCATCACCTGGAAAGCCCTTAGGAGAAGTTAGTTTCTATTAGTGCCATATGCAGCCAGTTTGGGCCAGCCAATAATATCATCATTACAGTTAAATAACCGTGGCTTGAAACAGAGAGACTTGGTCAAGGGCGATCTGGACCCAAAAAAAGAGTTCACTATCGTTTTCCTTCCTCCTATTAATAACAAATAAACAAAAATATTTCTCAACACAGAATCTGCTGTCTCTGGAGAAGTCTTTGCCTAAAAGATTTGCCTGTCTTGTTTTAAAAGGCTAGCTCCACGGAGTCCCTGAATTACTGTCCTTTTAGTATTTTTGGAAGGAAGTCCCAAGCTGGTTTCCTCCACTGTGCTTCTGACTGCAGAGCACTTACATAATGCAACTGAGCTGCACATGTCGTCTGATCCAAAGGGTGAGCTTGAGCCGCTCACACAGGACTGTGTGCTCTGAATGTCAGCCATGTGAGCTCAGCTGGGAGCTGCCAAGGGTGAACTGCTGCCCAAACACTGCCCCCTCCAGTGCCCAGGCCAGTTTTCTCTGGAGTTGTCCCTCATTGGAGTAAAGAGAAACTGGCCACATGGAGAGGAGGGCTCTAGGGGAGCACAAAGGCCCAAGGTTCTCTCTGGTGAAATAATGAAAGAATGTGCCCGCCGACACCAGGGCGCTTTTGCCCAGCAGCAGCACTGCTCCACATTCCTTCTTGGCCGGCTTCTCAGGTGGTGTCCTAGCCACAGCTGCAGTTTCTCTCCTTGGAGGCTGGGGCTCCTGGAGGTCGTCGTGAAACCTCCCTTTCTGGAGAAGCCTAGCAGGGCTTGACTGGGGGTTGGGGGAGTTGGAAGTAATAGCATTTCTAGAGGGCCCAAACCAGGATATCAAAGAGAGGAACTTTAGTGAAAACAAACTAGAAGCCAAGGCAGGCAACTGGTCAATTGAAGCTAGAAGTCAAGTTCTGTTTTCTGGGACCGTGCTTCTGAAATGTTAATGTGCAAAGCAAATCACCAGGGGAGCTTGCTACAAATGCAAATTCTGTTTCTGGAGGTCTGGGAGGGAGCCTGAAGTCCTGCATTTTGGCAAGCTTCTGGGTGACTCACAACTGTTTTAATCCCCCTCGAGGAACAAGGATTTGGTAGCAAAGTGTTGGCCTCAGTGTTCGGAGGTGAGTACACTGGTTGAGAGGCATTGGAGCCTGGTGGTTACGAATGCAGACACCAAGCCACACTGTCCAGGTTTGAATTCTGGTTATTCGTTAGGTGAATGATGTTACACAAATTACTTAGTCTCTCTGTGCCTCAGTTTTCCTCAACTGTAAAATGAGAATTAAATGAGGTGATATATGTAAAGCAGGTAGACTAGAACCTGTGCGTGCGTGCTCAGTCCTGTCTGACTCTTTGCAACTGCATGGACTGTACTCCACCAGGCTCCCCTGTCCATGGAATTCTCCAGGCAGGAACACTGGAGTGGTAGCCATTTCCTCCTCCAGGGAGAATAGTACCTGGTTCACTGTAAATGCTCTTGAAACGTTAGTTACTGCTGTTACTACTCCTATCGTTTGGTTGCTGAGTTCGGAGTCCTGCCTTCTGCTGCCTGCCTTGGCTGTAGACTTCTCTTGTAAAAAAAGAAAAGGGTTCTCACTGGGTCATCTGTACTTCAGAGGTGCTGCAAGGAATCTCTCCTTTTGATCAATGAGGTCTAGGGTCTTCCCTGGTGGTCCAGTGGTTAAGAATCCGCCTTACAGTGCAAAGGACACACTGTGGGTCAATCCCTGGTTGGGGAACTAAGATCCCACGTGCCATGGAGCAACAAAGTCCGGGGGCTACAGCACTGAGCTTGCTCTCTCTGGAGCCCACACACCACAACTAGAGGGTCCATGCACTGAAACAAAAGACGGTGCAGTGAAGATCGTGCGGCACCTAAGACCCCTTGCAGCCAAATAAATGCATGAGGTCTAGAAATAAAGTCTACAGAAGGCAGCTGGAACCTCACTTGCATGCCAGTCCTGTTTGTAGCTTCAGCGTCCTGTGCAGCCTGTGGACTGTGAAGGATGCGGGCCCCCAAGTGCAAGGCAGGCACGTTTCTGGGAGCTGCAGATGGAGGAGCCTCTGTCTAGAGGTTGTGAAGTCTGAAAGTCGCCAGTTACCCCTAGGCATCCTGCAGGTGGCATGGAAGCAATCTCTCGTATTTCCCTCCTGAGAGGAGGGTGAGGCCTGAGAGGAGAGGAGGCCAACGCAAGTGCAGTGCGTCACTCTGTCTCAGCTTTGCTTTTCTAAGGGTGTCACTGCTCAAAAATAGAAATTCGCAGAGGCGGAGCTCTGGCTTTGTGAACAGCATTCAGCCTGTCAGTCTCCCATTGCAGCCTCTCAGAGAGTCCCTGCCTGCTAGACAGCTAGCACGATGCTTCGGGCTGAGCCCAGGACTCAGCTCCCGCTGGAATGTGGATCTGTGGCATTCACTGCCTGGGAGTGTCATATCGGAGACATCAGACGCAGCGGGGGCGGGGGGTGGGGGGCGGCCTGAGAACAGTCGATGCTTCTGTAAGGCTCCCACAGTCAAGGGACCATACTGTGCTGTGGAGGATCCCCTGGGTTTCATTGTGCTCAAAGTAAACTCTGCTGCTGCTGCTGCTAAGTCGCTTTAGTCGTGACCGACTCTGTGTGACCCCATAGATGGCAGCCCACCGGGCTCCCCCATCCCTGGGATTCTCCAGGCAAGAACACTGGAGTGGGTTGCTATTTCCTTCTCCAATGCATGAAAGTGAAAAGTGAAAGTGAAGTCTCTCAGTCGTGTCCGACTCTTAGCGACCCCATGGACTGCAGCCCACCAGGCTCCTCCGTCCATTGGATTTTCCAGGCAAGAGTACTGGGGTGAGGTGCCATTGCCTTCCCCCGCCAAGTAAACTCTAGTGACTCCCATTGTTGACGAGGCTGGGTGGGAGACCCCAGGGTAGATAGCAGCAGGTGGCTGTGAACCAAGCTCACCTGCCAGGGCCTCTTTCCTGCAGAAGAGCAGGTCAGTGGATCACCTGGAGTCGGGTGTGTGTTCCTCATAACACAAGCTTACAAGGATCTCAGCCCCTGGAGCAGTGTCTGATGTGCCGCTAGAAGGCTTAAGGAAGAAAACATGGTTTGAGTCTGACCAACAGTGTGGGGTAGGAACCTGTCCCCAATAACTGTGATCTGCAGCAAATTTATTATCCTCTCTGTAGCTCCTTTTCCTCATCTATAAAACAAGGGTAGTATTTTTCTTCAAATATGTGCTGAGAGAATTCAAAAGAAAACACACTTAGAAAGCATCCCAGGCATATAATAGTACTGATAACATTAGTTGTCTCTAGTGAGGAGCATAAAATTCCCAGGGGGGGCAGGAAAAGGAGACTTCTTTTACTGTGTACCCTTTTGTAACTTGAATTTTGAACCACATGAATAGTTAATCTGTTTAAACTGTTAATTTAAAGATAAAATAGATGTCATCAAATGTATTGATGGGGACTTACCTGGTGGCCCAGCAGTAAGACTCCATGCTTCCAATGCAGGAGGCACAGGTTTGATCCCTGGTCAGAGAAGTAAGATCCCATATGCCCCATAGTGAGCACCCCTCCCCCACCACCAAAAACAGTATTGATGAATTTCTCGGAAAGGTGATCATGCCTAGCTGTTCAGTTCACNCGCGGGCCTCGCCCCTGGCACCTGCCACTCAGCCTCCCCACGGAGGACCGGAGCCACCGCCTCCACCCTCGATGCAGGGAGGGGCCATGCCCAGGAGAAACGGCAGAAGCTGCCCGCAGAACCCCACGCCCTGGCTGTGCCCACCGCTGCTCTGAGCACCAAGAACGGCTGAGGGGCGGCAGGGACAGTGCTGTGGGACTCGGGGCTGGGAACTGAGCTCCCCAGGCTGGTCATGACCCTTGTCCTCAGGGGCCACTGCGTAACTCTCCTTTCTGAAATGTCAAAGGGGGTCTTCTCAACAGCACACACACAAAACTGCTCAGTCTAGATTTTGGTTAAATACGTGACACCCAGAGCCTGGATCTGGGGCCATGAGGGAACTAAGACATCGGACCTCCAAGCGAATGATGCGTGTGCTCAGTCACTTCCGAGCTCTTTCCAGCCCATGGACCGTAGCCCCAGGCTCCTCTGTCCCTGGGACTCTCCAGGCAAGCACACTGGAGTGGGCAGCCATGCCCTCCTCCAGGGGATCTTCCCAATCCACGCATCGAACCTGTGTCTCTTGTGTCTCCTGCACTGGCAGGCAGATTCTTTACCACTGTGCCACCTGGGAAGCCCCAAGGGAATGATAATTTTCCTAAAATCACAAGATTACCCACTGAGCTGGCAAAGCTACCCCAGGCCACAAAATCCGGATACTGGCAACGTAAGGACACATGAAACAACGCAGATGCAAGGATGATCTGATGAATCTCAGGAGCTGGAGGTGTGGCCCTCTCTCTTTGTGGGGGCAGGTACATTACCACAAGGCGCTCTGCCCGTTGCCCCATCCGGCCCTGCATTTGGCCCTCTGGTTACTTCCTCATCACTGATGGGCAAGCGCCACGAGACAGTCTGGACACCGCCCCGTAGCGGGCCACTGCGCTCCTCACCTCAGGACTGGCTCCAGCCTCACCAGCCCTGCCTCCCGCCCTGAGGGCTCAGCCCTCACCGCCCTGCTGCTGGCAGCTCTGCCACCCGGGCTCACGCCTCCACTTGAGAAGCTGGATGTGGTTTCGAGCGGCGGTTGGGGCTGTGCTTGGCTCTGCCACCTCTTGGATGTGGCCTCCTCCTCACTGTCTCTGGACAGTACCCACCCTTGAGCCAGAGGGAAGGCCTCCCTGCATGGTGCCTGACCGGCCCAGAAGACCCCAGTCCTCTCGGCTGCACGCGGGGGCGGGCTGACGGCCCTCACCTTCTTGTACAGATCCCACAGGCGGTAGTAGAAGAGACGGCAGGAGAGGCAGCCAAAGCGCAGGTAGGGGCTGAGGCCCGTGGGGCTGGCCAGCAGGGAGTTGGCGTTCATCCGGGGCCTCTCGTAGCTGGCAACCCAGGCCTGCAGCAGAGAGAGAGGATGGAGGCAGGACAGGCTGGGACGCGGCCGAGGAACAAGTCTGAGGCAGCCGGTGGCTAAGGAACCTGCTGCAGGTCGCAGACCAGGAAGCCAAGGGGCCAGGACAGGAGTCCTGCACACGTCCCACCCCTTCAGGCTGGCACAATTCCTGATGGAGCCACCACCCACCCAAGAATGGGGCCCAAGTTCTCATCCTGACTCTGTTTGATTTGTGCTATGACTGTAGTAACTTATTTAGTCCCTCAGCGGCTTTCTATTAAATGGGAAGAAAGTTTCCTACCTGCTGGAGATTAAATAAAATGACGGATTTGGAAGTTTCTGAAAGCACTGAACGGCCGTGACTCTACAGAAGAAAGGAACAGGGGCTTCCACGCTGCAGAAGAGGGCAGCTCTCGTTCAGCTCCCACTGCCACAGGGGCCCTGAGGCTGCACAGATTCACCCGGATTCCCTTCTGCCCACCGCCCCACAGCACTGAGAAGCCACTGCTGCGGACCCAGAGTCATGAATTGCGGGGGTCGCTTGTCTTGTTTTTCTCATCAGTTGCTGCCGGCAGGGTACTTAACCTCCACAACTCAGGGAGCCCTGTTCTCTCATTTGCGATTAACAGTCCCGCGAGGCAGCATTTGTCACCTCCTTTTGAAAATGAGGAATAAGGCTAAGAAGGGTTACGTGACTGCTGGGGTTACAAAGATGGTAAGAGGTAGGGCTGGAGGGACTGACTCCAGTCTTTTCCACTCCCTCTAACAACTGTTTTCTCAATTCCTAATGCCCTCTTGTTCTTTGTGAAGACTATTTCACAAACTTATACCCTCTTGGACCTCCAATTCCATACTTACCCACCCCTCTTCAGCAGATGACCTTCTTTCCTCATGATAAGGAAATGGAAGCCATCAGGTAGGAAACACCTCAGCTTTTAGCCACCACATTCACCTGCACCCACCCGCCACGGCGACCCTGTCCAAGGCTAAGGCCTCCACCCGGCTCTGGAGCCCTCCTCCGTTTCTTCTTACACACATTCCACCTCTCCCTCTCTTCTGTGTCCGCTCTAAGAACACTGGGGAAATGGTCTCGGCTCTTTGCAAACAAAACAAAACAGAAATAAATACTTCCCAGCCACACTGCAGACTCCCCCCTGCATCCTCCTTCCTCCCTTCACAGCCAGCCTCACTCTATTTCCCCGAAACCAGCTCCACGTCCCCCTGCACCACTCCCACCAGAGCCTCCATGACGTCCACGCCACTGAATCCTGTGGGCATTTTCTGTCCTTTCGTTTCTGGGCCTCCCAGCCACTCACCCTGCTGCCCGAGCCCCTGTCTCCATTCCCGCCATTCCGCTGGGCTCCTGGTCGCCTCTCAGCTCTCACCTGGCTGGCTACTCATGTTTCACCAGCTCCACCGTGCCTCCCGACCCTGAAGTGCTGGCGTCCCAGGGCTCTGTCCTGGGTCCTCTGCTCCACTGTGCTCCAGGTTAGTTCCTCCAGTCCCGTGGATCCTCTAAGGCTACTTCCGTGCAGACAATCACCACGGCTCCAGCTTGCGCCCCAACTGCGACCTAGACTCCCAAATCACCCTAGCCAACTCCCTGCCAGAGATCTCCACTGGACTGACTTTCAGGCCTCAAGGGTAGCAGGCTCTTTTCTTTAAACTGCCCTTCCATTGGCATGCCTTACCTCAGAAAGCGCACTGTCGCCCACCTCGTCGCCCGAGCCAAAAGCATGGCCGTCGCCGTTAGCTGCCCTCCCTCAGCAGGTCATGTCAGTCCCACCGTCCAAGTATTTCTCCACCCCGTCCTTTTCCGTCCATCCCCTGTTGCCATCGACCTGGTTTAGGCTAAGACTATCTACGCTGGACAACTGTGACAGCCTCCCACCTGCCTCTCTGCATCAGCTCTTGTCCCCTCTAATCCACTGTCCACACCGGGAGCACAGTGGTTCTTTAAAATGCCTGTCCCTGAGGGCAACATCTGCACCAGGCTTCCTGGTGTTCTCAGGCTAGAGTTCCAGATCCTACACAAGGCTCACAAGCACCCTGCAGGCTGCGGGGGCCCATGGTTCTAGCTTCCGCCCTTGCCACTCTCCTTGAAGCATCGCGCTCTTGCTAGCCTTTGCACATGCAGCTCCCTTTCCTTGGTTAATTTTGACCCTTCCTTCAAGCCTCAGCCTCAAGGCCACCTTCCCGGCAGGTGATCCTCAGGTATTGGTTAAGTACCTCTAACAGACACAAGGTATATTTGCCTGCTCACATCCTTGCCCACCATTCTTTGAAAATCTTTTTAAGTGAAACATAGATACAAAAGCACACCGATGGGTGGCTTAATGAATTATTCTAAGGCAAATGCCTCTGCACCACCACCAAAGTTCAAGAATCAGTACCTTGCCGGCCATCCCAGAAGCCCACCTACATGCTCCGCCAGTCAGGTCCCTTCCCTGCTCCATCAATAACCACTTGCCCAACTTTATTAATAATCAGGTCCCAGCATTTTAAAATGTTTATATTTTTCTGTTTTTTCAAAGTACACTTGGAAGGGAGGACTTTACCTTTTCAGTTATTCCTTGCATTTTTAAAGTGTTTTCTATTCTTTTTTTCATCCAAATATACATCCACAGGCACATTTTGTTTAGTCTTGGTCATGTGAAAGAGTTCAACGTGTTGTTTATTTTATTCTACGCATTTCTTGCCATTTCCTTCTTTTCCTTTTAGATTTCTTGTAAAAGAACTCAAGACCTTTGACTTCCACTAATTCTCACAACCTGGATTTCCCTGTGTTCTCACAGGTGCAGTTCAACACACTCCCCTGGCCTGCGTGCCGCTTGCAGACTGGTGGCTGGTACCAGAGACTGGCTTGGACTCAGGCTTCCTGTCTCTGGCGAGACTACAGCGGGAACACGCCTGACGGTCACTGCCCTTGGTGTCAGCAGTCATCAGTGAATCACTAGGGGCTGCAAGATTCCTCGGTCCCTTTTTCATTTAATTACTGGGACACTTTTGTGGAGAGATGCTTGCCCTCAGCTACTACTGGGTAACCCACTGGTTAAGATCATATTGTTTGGCCCCCTCTTTCTGGCAACAGCACTCAATGTTCCTGTGGTGACCCAACCCTTCCCTAATCTCAGTTCAACTGGATAAAGTAGAGCTCAGCCCACCTTGGACTCTGGGAGTGGGTTCACTCCCAAATTCAAGTCTGAACAGGGAAGGGGCACCCCCTTCCCTGGCCATAGTGACAGTCAGGGACAGTCACATGACCCAAGCCAGACCAACGAAAACACTTCTTGGGACTTTTTCTGAAGCTTTTGGAAACTTTCTCAGGTAGTACTAAGCACACTGAAAATAAGCCTCTGGTGACCAGCCTTGCCACCACTCAAGGAAAGCCTGCCTGAGAATGAAATAATACACAGGAAGGCAGTACTGAGTCGGAGAATGCATTCCAAGTAGCATTAGTTGGACACCTGGATCCAGCTGTGCCTGAAGGCTACCTCCTGGGACTCTTGGTTACATGAGTTAAGAAAAATTCCTTTTTCAAAAGCCATCTTGCAAACAAGAACTGATTAATATGTCTTGCTCTTCCACTTTCACAACCCTTTGAACCACTCCTTTCCTCACCCTGAATGTACTTTACTTCCCTGTTTCACATCTGTCATCTCTATAGACTATGTTTTAGACTCTATGCCTGTTGTGCTGGGGGCTTTCTAGTAGCTAGACCATCCTGACCTAAGAAAATGCTCATTTCAGATTTGGAGAAGTGAAGTTAAAATAAACCTCTTGAAATGGTTTAAACTCCTGTCCATCAGGCACCTTGTGTTCTCCCAGATATGTAAAATACAGTATTCCCCAAGATCATCCTTGAGTCTAAAGGGCCCTGACATAGGCTCCCCTTTCTGCCCCCTTGGCCCAGCCTTTGTCTCCAGACTGACTACAAGGATGTCTGCATAAAGCTAATGTGGGCAGACGGCTGGTTCCCTCATAGATCTTGGACATCAATGTCCCTCCTTTTAAATGGCTGGGGCTGGCTTTCGGCCCTGTCTGATGGTAAAATCCAAATGGGAACCTCAAGGCCGCTGTACCTTGGGGAGACTAGGCCCATGACCCGCCTTCCCTGCTGGCGAGGTACTTCCTGGGCTGGGGGGCACTCTTCCCAAGTGGGCTGTCTTAGCCTCCTTCTTGCACTGTTATCACCTGGCTGCTGGGCCAAATCCCCAATACCTGAGCAGGAATAGAACATGCCGTGATTCTAGGGACCCAGTCTATAAACCAGCTGCAGGGGGTCAGGAAACAGGAGTGACTGTTCTTGAGAACAGTCTCTGCTTCTCTAGTCCTGGGAGGTGTAGGTGGGAGGGACATTGTGAGGGCCTCCTCTGGGGCCTCAGCCTCTTTCTTACCTCTGAGCAATTCCCGCTTCACTGGGGGGCGGGCCATTCATTCTGCGCTGAGCAAATGGAAATCAGTGCCTTGGAGGAGACTCAGCCAAAGCGAGCAGGGGTGGGGAACACGGAAACACAAAATAATCTTCTACACTTTACTACCAGATATCCTCTCAGTAAGAGAATATCTGACCTCTTACCCACTGACCTCTTAGTAAGGGGACACACTGAAGGAAAAAAAACAATCTAGCCCACGTTTAGAACCAAGGAGAACAAGATCTCACTCTGCTACTTAGTCACTGTGCGACCACAGGCAAGTCTTGATTTCCTCATTGGTAAAATGGAGAGCTGAGTATCTACCTTGCAGAGCAGATGGAAAAATGAAAGGAAATAGCACAAGCAGGTGCTAGACCTAGAAATGCTCAGCCCCGTGACCAGCCCACGGTATAAGCGCTCACTAATGGTAGCTGCTCTTATTGCTGTTATTGACATGAAGATTTTTTCAACCAGCTTGAGTTAAGAGGCACTCAGGGGCATGAGCCTGGCTCCATCCCCCTGGCTGCACGGGGTGTCAGCATCTGAAGCCCTGTCTCGGCATCGGGGCCATACCTTCCGTTCCAGGTGCTTATCCAGGCGGGCCAGTGCTTCTGTCTCTCCTCCCCGCCAGACCGCCGGGCCGAGCCCTTCAGTGGGGAATCCTACAGAGGGGAAGCAGGGCCACAGGACTGGGGTCAGGTCAGTCTGGTGACGGCGCAGCAAGTCCTAACACGCGGCTCTGTTCTCTGAGCTCCGTGCGAGCTGAACTATGGTGCTCTTGGTGCTAAGAGGACAAAAGCCAAGCGAAGTGAAGTCCCTCAGTCGTGTCCGACTCTCTGCGACCCCATGGACTGCAGCCTACCTCCTTCCATGGGATTTTCCAGGCAAGAGTACTGGAGTGGGTTGCCATTTCCTTCTCCAGAGGATCTTTCCAACCTAGGGATCGAACCTGGGTCTCCCGCATTGTAGGCAGACACTGTACCGTCTGAGCTACCAGGGAAGTCACTGAGAAAATCCTTACTGTTTCCTCAGTGATGTCTTCTAAGTCATGCAGGTTTTCTTCCCACTGTGACCTCTTCCCTCCTTTCCCTTGCCTCCCTCATCTCAGCCACGTCTCATCATAGGCAGGTGAGAACAATTTTATATGGCTGGCCCTGGCAGGTTAGCTGGCTACAGCTGTGGTTTTTAGGTGAGAAAGGCTAACTTCATTTAGATCAAAAAAAATGTGTGATAGGGAGGAAGGGGAGAGAGGCTGACATAGCCCCTTTCATCAGAAGCAATACCAGTTACGTCGGTATTGAGAAGCCCACTGATGCCAACACTAGGCTATGTCTGTATCGTCTGAGGTAAAAGTACAAAATTAGTCGTGAACTAGAAGCAGAAGCTGAACATGTGAATATGAACAGGAAAAAGGACCAGAAGGACTGCTGTAAAATTATCAGTGGTAGGTAACTGTGACAGCTATTTCCATTTTCATCTCTCTGTGTTTTCTAAAGTGTCCACAATGACATGCATCACTTTGACGAAAAAAAAAAAAAAAAAGTAAGCTGTTTTTTTTTTTTTTTTATGAAACAGGAGGTGACAGTATGAGGGGCTGGGGCAGGAGTACGCACCCAGCTCCTCCAGGGAGGGCACGCCGTAGGTCTCATCGTGGCTCTCCTGGATCTCGGCCCGGCAGCCCTCCATCTGCTGGCTGGTCACGGAGCCCACGGGCTTCCTGGGCAGCTCCATGCGGCTGATGATGGCCTGAAAGCGCTTGTAGGTAAGGGGCGGCTTCTGCCCGTTCAGCTCAATGATCCTGGGAATCACAAAGACGCCTGCCGTCACTCACGAGGCCCTTAGTCTCAGGTCCCTGCCCGCCCAGAAAAGAGCCCAGACTGCGCAGGCTTGGAGGGTGGCCTTCCTCATCCGCTCTGGGTCTCACCCCTAGGGAGAAAGGAGGGGGCAAGGGAGGCTACGTCTCCATGCTACCGAGAGGGAAATGAAGCCCAGATGGCTGGAGCAGACGCCTTGGGGAATGGAGCAAGTCAGGGCCAAAGCTGGGCCTCAATTCCAGGTTCCCTGGTGCCGGTGTGGAGCCGCCTAAGGACAGAGACTGACCATATCTCTCTTATCGCAGAAAAGTCCCCACTGGCCTTCACGGTCCTTGGCTTGCCTGTCCAAGCCACAGGGCACTTGTGGACTGTCTCTACCCCAGCGAAAGCCTCCAGGAAGTTCTTTGATAAGAGCTGCAAACAGGTTCCTTGGTTGGAAATTCATTCTCTTCTTGGGCCCTAGTTACTAGAACAGAGAGGTGGGGAACAGCCTGTCCCTCCCTAAATTGGAGGCTCGGGGTTCATAGTCGCAACTCAGCCTTAAAGGGTTTTTTGCAGCTTACAAAAACACAGCTGCACTCAGGTAAGAAGAAAAACTACAGGAGAGTTTAGAGGCGAATTGAGGCTGTTTAGGTAAGGATGAATTCGGACGGGCTGGAGCCAGACTCCTGGGGCTCCTCTTGGCCAAGCAGCGGCTGGGACTTGCCAGCGAGCCCATCCCTCAGGCCCTCTCTCCTCCCCGCCATCAGCGGAGGCAGAAGGCTGGCTGCTGCCGGCAGTGCCTCCCGCCTCCTCCTCCTCCGGCACGTGGCGGAAGGAGGCGCTCCACACCCAGCGCCTCCCGGGCGCCCGGCTCACATGCAGAGCTGTGTGACCTGGCCTCCCAGCAGGAGGCGGGCGGGGAGCCGCGGTGGCGGCAGCGGCCCAAGAGGGACAGCCCTGGCAGGGAAGGAAGGGGAGGAGGGGGTTTCCTCCTGGCCTCTCGGAAAGCACAGGGCCCCGCAGCGATCTCACAAGCCCCCGGGGCAACATCTAAACGTGAAACCTGGAAACCCAAGAGCCAGGGAGCCCAGGGAACGCAGCCGGGGAACAGAAGCTGTGCCTGTGAGACCAGAGATCTACCGGGAGGGGCCACAGACAGGGCCCCACTGAGTCAGGGGGCAGTTTCTGAGCAGCAGGATGGAAGCAGGAGTATGTGGGGTGGGTGGGCCTGGAGCGTGTGAGGAGTACATCTATGAAGATCCTGCTTGCGTCTCTTGGGCCTAATGAGCCTCTCTGCACCCAACTCGGGTAAGCTCTACGGGCCCCCACTCTGACTTGTTTTCCCCCCGCTCCGAGAAAACGCCAAGCCCCATATGCCAGGGGGCCCTGCTGCTACCCTCCCTGAGTTCCGCTCAGCAGGGGCCCAAACCACCAACTCCCACAGCGGGCAAGCGGAGCCCTGGGACCCGTCTCTTACTTGTCCAGGTCATAGAGCGTATGCGAGTTCTCGGTGACCACCTCCACACCAGCCTCCCTGGCCATCTTCATGATGGCTGCGTCCCGTTCTTTCCCAAAGGGCTCGGAGTCATACTCAAAGGTCAGGCGGGTCACTCCCCATTCCTGCGGGGGGAGAGAATCTGTAATGCTCACCACTGCTGGGGAGAAGGAAGCTGGGCGGGCACTCAGCTCCCTGCCAAGAGGAAACCGAGCACGTGGGGAGAGCCGTCAGAACAGACTGGGGACAGCGACTTGAACTGGAAAGCCAACCATCTGAGGGCCACGAGGTTTAGGAGGGCAGGCCCCCGAGGAGAGGCCAACAGCCCTCACCAGTGGAGCCCGAGGCTGGCGGCCCCTGTGGCATCAGGAGAGAGGTGGGCAGCTCTGGGCGCCGCCAGTGTCCCTGTGGGAGAAGAATACAGCAGGAGGCTATAAATACACACTCCCAGGGGAGCCCCTGTCCCAGAAAGAGGCAGAGGACTGCCACCTCCCGCCTGCTCAGCAGCCTTTCCCAGAGCTCCCCGGGGCCCTGCAAACTTCTGGCCTAGTTTTCTTGGCAGACTTGTGCTATGAGAAGTGTCCTCACGGTTTCCATGGCAACACTCCTGCGGCCAGTAGCAAACAGAGCCGGTAGGCTCCAGCTCTGACAGCCGGGAAACGAGCAGCCGCCCTTGGCCCAGAGGTCAGGGAAATCAGAGCAGAGGGGCCACATATTTTAGAAGAAGGGGATTCTTTTCCAGGTCTTTAGTCATGTCTGGTAGAAATCTCTGTATTTCCTAGCAAACCTGGGAGAAAGCGGCCCCGTGAAAGGCTGCACCCTTTCTGGAGCCCACAGAAAGCCCTAGAGCGTGCAGCTAGCAGGAGGGAACCACGTTCCAGCCCAGGTCTCTGGCCACGGTCCCTGAAAACCCTGAGCCCTTGGGGCGAGTGTCCTGGCCACGCGCACGCCGGTCGGGCCTCGACTCGGCCCTGCTGTCTGTGGGTCCCGTGCAGAGCTGCTTATCTCTCGTCCAAGGTTAAACATTTATTGGGCGCTTACTAAGAGCCAAGTATTCTGCTTAGCAGTTCATAATAGGTTACAAGGTTAAAGCCTCACAGCCCTATGAATAATAATAAAAGGGTTACTATTAGATAACACCTTCTCCAAGAAGCCTCCTTGGCCCTCTTCAGAAAGACTCTCTGGCACCTGCCCGTTTCCCATCACAGCAGTTACCACATGGCAGGGCAGCTGCCCACTGCCCGCCAGTTCCCTCCACTGGAGTGTGAGTACTCGGGGCAGCGATCGTGTCGCCTCAGTTTTCATCATCCCAGGACCCGGTATGGGGCCGCACACAGAGCAGAAGCTTAATAATATACAGAGAATGGCGCTCTGTCTGTATCTCTGGGCTATTAGTGGGCTGGCCTCGGAGGTGCTGGGAGGTGGGCCAGTGCAGCAGAAGAGAGGCCCGTGTGTTTAATGGTATGGTGGTCACGAACACAACTCCGGGCTCACAGCCTGGGCTCAGGTCCCAGACTGCTGCTCTGAGCTTCGCAGGCATGTCAAACTACTGCTTCCCTGTCTGCAGAACAGGACAGCAGCACCTACCTCTGAGGGCAGCGGCAAGGAGTACAGGGATCAATGTTCATAGAGCATGTACTGAGAACAGCGCTCGACTCACAGTCAGCCCTGTGAACGCTGGCTCTTACCAGCACTGTGTGATCTGCGCAAGTGTGTCTGTGTGGGGGGTGTGGGGAGGTGAAGTGAATGCCGAAGTATTTACTCAGCTGCCTGCCTTGACATTTAGTCTTTCCTCTTGTCTTTTCCCTCCAGGAAGAACAGGAAAGGAAATGGGGTGCAGAGAGGCACAGAAACAATTGTGTGCTGATGTCCTAGAGCCCTCTGTTCATGAGCACTTCTGCCTTTTTAAGACCCATTTGGGTCTTAAAAAATGTGTATTATAAAGGGTTTGTGGGGGAAACTGGGCTGGCTACCTGATACAGCAACCAGAGGCCTATGTGGTACTGAAATGAAGATTTTGTCAATCATTTACAGAGGAAGTAGGGACACTCCTCTGTAAGGGACACTCCCTTAAAGAGGCTGATTTTTTTTTTTCCCCCCAATAAGAGGAGCAAAGCAAGAGGGGAAATGCCCCTAGATAAACAGGAAACCTCACCCTCAAACTCCTGGCGCAAGAAGAGCCCTAATAAATCTTGCTGCCTTGAACCAAGAAAATATTTAAGGAAGCTAGGGATATCTGGGGTGAAATAAGTTGCTGCATCCCATGTCTGAACTGAACTGGGAACTTTCCAACAAGACACCAGGTTCCCTGATGTTCTCCTTAACACAGTTTCCATTCTGTGGGCAGCTGACCTAGCAGCAGCGGTCAGCCCGGCCCTGACTGTCTCCACTTCCTCAGTCAGAACATTGTCTCATTCAGGCCACGGGGAGCAGGCGCCCACTGTCTTGTCCCGGACTCTGCGCACTTACCTTGAACAGCCTCGGGAACACGTCAGCCGGCTGGCCCCGGACCACAAAGAGGCGGGAGTTCAGTTTCCTTAAGCTTCTGTCCAAATCTTCCAGAGACTGAAGTAGGAACCTGCAGAAGCCACGGAGTCCTTGTTGGTGGTAACATCACAAAGAGCCACCCCTTCCTAACAAAGCGGTGAGAACCTTGTTTATGCCAGACCAGCAGCACAGTCTCCTGGGCTCTTGTCCAGGCGCGATGTGGGAGGGGGTCAGGGCCACCTCTGTTCAATCCTGCCTTTGCCATTACGAGCTGCGTGGCTTTAGGTAATTACTTAGCCTCTTTAGCTTCCTCCCCCCTAATCTGTCATACAGAGTTGGTGTTGGTCTCCATCGCATAGAACTGTTAAGGAAAGAAAGTCAAATAATGCAAGAAGAGCATTCAGTACACACCCCGGGAGAGAGGAGCCTGGGAGTGTGAGCTGCTCCTACTCGAGCCATCCCTCGCCATCAGAGGCAAGTCGCTCACTCCCTCTTGGCCTCAGGCCCTGGGTGTAACTACCTGCCCATCACTCGGGGGCTGTGAGAACCACGAGGGAGAAGAGATGGGGGAGCCATCTGAGAAACAAGGGCAGTCCTGTGGTATGTAGGCAGAGGTCCCATCAGCAGAGGAACAAGACTGCAGTTGCTCTGGAAGGTCTCATCCACCCTGGTCCGACAGACTCCCTGCCTTTCCGCACTCACGCTCTGGTCTGCGTGGGTGCCTCCTGACACGGCCCCACGGCCTGAGCTGGGTCCCCAGCGTTTCATTTGGCAGGCAGCCCCTTCCCCAGGCCTCTCCAGGGCCCTGGCCATCAAGTTCTCGTCCCAAGAGGGAGAAGGTATGTGTCTGGAGGATTCCCTCCCATGCATCCATGGGTGTGGGACTCCAGAAACACAAGCCACCTGGCCTAAGGGCTGGATCAACGTGGGACAGGGACAGGAAGCGACCATTGCCTGAGAGCTTTCAGGGTGTGTTTACTTTACAGGACCACAAAAATGTATTACCTGCACAGCTAGGCAAAGGAGAAAAGGAAAGATATACTCATCTGAATGCAGAGTTCCAAATAATAGCAAGGAGAGATAAGAAAGCCTTCCTCAGTGATCAATGCAAAGAAATAGAGGAAAACAATAGAATGGGAAAGACTAGAGATCTTTTCAAGAAAATGAGAGATACCACAGGAACATTTCATGCAAAGATGGGCTCAATAAAGGACAAAAAATGTATGGACCTAACAGAAGCAGAAGATATTAAGAAGAGGTGGCAAGAATACACAGAAGAACTGTACAAAAAAGATCTTCACAACCCAGATAATCACGATGGTGTGATCACTCACCTAGAGCCAGACATCCTGGAATGTGAAGTCAAGTGGGCCTTAGGAAGCATCACTACGAATAAAGCTACTGAAGGTGATGGAATTCCAGTTGAGCTTTTTCAAATCCTGAAAGATGATGCTATGAAAGTATTGCACTCAATATGCCAGCAAATTTGGAAAACTCAGCAGTGGCCACAGGATGGAAAAGGTCAGTTTTCATTCCAATCCCAAAGAAAGGCAATGCCAAAGAAT
>SJYS01023187.1:1363053-1378338 GCA_006410695.1 Philantomba maxwellii
GTCTCTTGAGAGTCCCTTGGACTGCAAGGAGATCCAACCAGTCCATTCTGAAGGAGATCAGTCCAGGGATTTCTTTGGAAGGAATGATGCTAAAGCTGAAACTCCAGTACTTTGGCCACCTCATGCGAAGAGTTGACTCATTGGAAAAGACTCTGATGCTGGGAGGGATTGGGGGCAGGAGGAGAAGGGGACGACCGAGGATGAGATGGCTGGATGGCATCACGAACTCAATGGACGTGAGTCTGAGTGAACTCTGGGAGTTGGTGATGGACAGGGAGGCCTGGCGTGCTGCGATTCATGGGGTCGCATAGAGTCCGACACGACTGAGCAACTGAACTGAAAGGTAACCAGGAGCAGGAGAGAGGGAGAGAGTGAGTTTAAGTGACCTTCGCCCTCTAGTGGTCAGACTGAGAAAGAAGCAGCGGCTCAGTTTCAGGCTGAGCTGGGAGCCCTAGGGGCCCCACCCTCTTAAGTTAAACGCAGTGTGCAATTGCAGCATTCTTAGCTTCAACACTTCACTCAAAGCCTACTTTGATGTATGCTATTTGAGCTATTTGGCTAAAGAAGCTGTAAAACTTATTGAGAGGATGGACTGAAAAGCCAAACGACTTTTCCGTGTCCAACTCTGTGGTTAACTAGTATTAATAAACTACCTGGGCAATTTACTTAATCTCCCTGGGCCTCAGTTTCCTCATCTGTAAAATGGGGATAATGATAACAATGATGATGATGATGATAAATAATAATAAAACAGGTGCAGCATGGAATTGGAACAAGATAAAAAAGATGAACATCTCAGAATTGAGAATCCAGAAACAGACCCTCACATATGTGGGTATTTACTTATGACAAAGATGTCTGTGTAAAAAAGTGGAGTAAAAATGCTTTTTCCCACAGTGAAAATGGGCCAACCGAGCATCTTTCAGCTGGTTGGCCCATTTCCATTATAGGAAAAACCATTTTAGTCGCTCAGTTGTGTCCGACTCTTTGCGACCCCTGGCAGGCTACAGTCCATGGGGTTGCAAAGAGTTGGACATGACTGAAGTGACTTAGCATGCATGCAAGAATACTGGAGTCAGTTGCCATTTCCTCCTTCAGGGGATCTTTCAGACCCAGGGACTGAATTCCTGTCTTTCGCATTGCAGGTGGATTCTTTACTGTCTGAGCCACCGGAGAAGCACCAGATCAACTGGGTATCCTAGTGCTGAAAAGAAAAGAAAAGAAAATTGACCTCTGTGTCAGGGCCGACACACAAATCAATTCCAGGTAGATTACAGGCTTAACATGAAAGGTAAAATAGTAAAGCGTTGAGAAGATTACACAGGAGAATATCTTTATGTCCTTGGGGGAAGACAAAGAGTTCTTTAATACAACATGCAAAGTGCTAATCATAAAGGAAAGATTGATAAATTTGAACTATATTAATATTAGGTTTTGTGTGTCAAAAAAAGCATTATTTAGAGAGTGAAAAGGTAAATTACAGAATGAGAGAAGGTAGTTGTAATGCTTATTCTTAGAGAGCTCAGATCCATAATATTTAACAAATTCTTACAAATAAAAAAGAGAAAAAAGATAGGCAACCCAAGGTGAAAGTCATCCAGCTGTTGGAACAGGCAACTTCCACCTCCTCCCCGACAAAGGATACACAGATGACCAATGAACACAGGAAAAGGTGTTCACCTTTCTAAGTTCAGTGGAGAAATACAAACAGTCACAGTGAGATGCCGCTGTAGACCCACTAGAACAGGTAAAGTTACAAGAGTTGACAAAACTGTGTGTTGGGGGAAATGTGAGCCATCGAAACACGTATATTCTGTTGTTGGAAGTGTAAATTGATACAACTCCTTTAGAAAGCTGTGTTATACACTGAATTTGAAAACCCAAATGCCCTTAGAAGTTTAGGAAGATAGGATGCTGGCTCCGATTGGGTCTAGTGTGGTGAGTCCAGAATTCTACGCATTTGTCCCTGTCCTCTCTGGCTGTGTTTGTCCCAGAGTGTTTGCTCCTAAGGATGTCCCCAGCAAGGGCCAGGGTTTGGTGGAGTTGAAACAGCCAATGGCTGCCCAGATCCTATAAAGAATGGTGGTTCTGGGACTTCCCTGGCAGTCCAGTGCTTAAGACTTGGTTCCACTGTAGAGAGTGCAGCTTCCATCCCTGGTCGGGGAACTAAGATCCTGCCTGCTCTCTATGTTACGTGCCTAATCATGTTTGAGTTTTTGCAACACTGTGGACCAGAGCCCGCCAGGCTCCTCTGTCCATGGGATTTTCCAGGCGAGATACCTGGAGTGGGTTGCCATTTCCTTTTCTAGGGGATCTTCCCAATGCAGGGATTGAACCTGGGTCTCCCGCATTGGCAGGTGGATTCTTTACCATCTGAGCGACCAGGGAAGCCCCTGCCTGCCAGGTGGTGCCACCAAAAAATACGCAGAGAATTGGCTTTAAAAAATTCTCTACTTATTAAAACAAAAACAAAAACAAAAAAGCAGTGGCTCTCTGAAGATTGCCCTAGGAGCCTTCCTAGACTGTTCTGCTGGTCAAAGAAGTTGAGGAAGATCATCCTGAGGAAGACTGTCCTACAGACACACAGGAGGTATCACCTGAGGCAGGAAGTAACCAGTATCACCTTGTTGTTAAATCCTATGGGGGCCTGAGGACTTCCCTGATGACTCAGTGGTAAAAATCCGCCTGCAATGCAGGAGCCTCAGGAGCCTGGTTTGATTCCTGGGTCAGAAAGATCCCCTGGAGGAGGAAAATGGCAACCCACTCCAGTATTCTTGCCTGGAGAATCCCATGGACAGAGGAGCCTGGCGGGCTACAGTCCATGGGGTTGCAGCGAGTTGGACACTGAAGCGACTTAGCATGCAGCACGCACACGTGGGGGCTTGAACCAATTGTCAAACCCAAGGAGGGGACAACATTGGGTGGGTTGGGCCTCACCTCCTGCTGACTCACCACTTGAGACTTTGATAACATTGAACAAAGGGCCAAAGAAATGAGTGAGCGCTTTTCTAATCTTTGTCGTAGATGACCAGGAACTGATAGGATATTTGAGCTGTGATCAGATGGGATGTGGCCATCAGACTCAGCCCAGAGGGTGGTGGGGGATGGGCTGGCGGCTGTGCTCAGATCCCCCGGGACTTAGACCTCTGTCACTTTCATCAAAGGAAAGCTGCTCTCAAAGGTGAGGCCCCAGCCTAGGATTAGTCACTCGGTCGTGTCCAACTCTATGAACCCTTTGACTATAGCCTGCCAGGCTCTTCCGTCCATGGGATTCTCCAGGCAAGAATACTGGAGCAGGTTGCCAGTCCCTTCTTCAGGGGATATTCCTGACCCGGGACTGAACCCAGGTCTCCTGCTTTGCAGGAAGATTCTTTCCCATTTGAGCCACCAGGGAGCAAAAGGAGCAAATGTAAGAAAGCAAAACCAGGGGGAAGGACTGCAACTGGGAGTAAGAGCCATCAGTTCAGTCCAGTGCAGTCGCTCAGTCGCGTCCGACTCTCTGCAACCCCATGAATCGCAGCACGCCAGGCCTCCCCGTCCATCACCATTTCCCGGAGTTCACTCAAACTCACGTCCATCAAGTCAGTGATGCCATCCAGCCATCTCATCCTCTGTCATCCCCTTCTCCTCCTGTCCCCAATCCCTCCCAGCATGAGTCTTTTCCAATGAATCAACTCTTTGCATGAGGTGGCCAAAGTATTGGAGTTTCAGCTTTAGCATCATTCCTTCCAAAGAACACCCAGGACTGATCTCCTTTAGAATGGACTGGTTGGATCTCCTTGCAGTCCAAGGGACTCTCAAGAGTCTTCTCCAACACCACAGTTCAAAAGCATCGGTTCTTTGGTGCTCAGCTTTCTTTATAGTATGTATATATATATATATATATATATATATATATATATATATGTACATATATTCGTAAACAAACAAACAAAAAAAGAAGTTGGTTTTACCTCTTCTCTACAGAAGTGGAGGTGGGGGCTCACAGAGGTTAAGTCATTTGCCCAAGGTCACCCAGTGGCAGAGCCAGGGTTTGAACCTAACACAGGGAAATGAATAACGGTCCTAAGGCTGGTCCTCACACCAAGAATAGCTATATGGGTCAATGTGGTTTTCAAAAGGCCTGCCACGCATGAGTGTCAGGAAAGAGTGGGATGTTCCCAGATGTCCCTGGAGAGGTAAAATCACCCCCAGTGGAGCATGGCCAAACCAGGGGTTGAAGGCCTGAGGGGCAGAGGGAGCAGTCGTAAAGGTTGATCCAAAAACCTGGCCCAAATGGGGGCCCGGATGCAGTGATCCATAGGGTTAAAAAACCCCAGGTTGAAACCATGTCCTGTAAGGTTAACAGAAACCTATGACTAACAGACATTCTTGAGCATGTAATGCTGCTGCTGCTGCTGCTAAGTCGCTTCAGTCGTGTCCAACTCTGTGCGACCCCATATGTCATACAGCTCACTAAATCCCCCACAGCCGGAGGCCTGCCTTAATTATGTTGAGCAAGCCCACTTTAATTATTTTGTTGCAAGTTACATACTCTCCAAACTTCACTCAGCCTTAATGATTAGAGATTTGCCCATGCTGTTTTCCAGGAACTTGAAGCCAACTGTGTCTTCTTTGAGCTCAGTTGTTTGGAACCAAGGACACTAAGATTGGGCCTCTGCAGGTGTCGGATAAACACCCTTTGACATTGCAGAGGACCCAAAATGCATCCTCAGATCACAGTGAGCGCCTCCATTTTTGAAATCCTATGAGGCAACATGTAACTCAGATATGCCTGAGCAGAACACGGATTACTTCATCTTCTCCCTTCCTCCAATCACCTTTCCTCACAACTAAGGCCAACCTGCTTCTTAACCCCATGACTATCCCGAGCCCCTTGCCTTTGGGGAGGCAGGTGTGAGGTTTGTCCTCCTGCCTCCTCGCTTGGCTGAAGTGAAAGTGAAAGTATATTCGACTCTTTGCAATCCCATGGTCTGCCCAGGGGATTCTCCAGGCAAGAATACTGGAGTGGGTTGCCATTCCCTTCTCCAGGGCATCTTCCTGACCCAGGGATTGAACCTGGGTCTCCTGCATTGCAGACAGATTCTCTACCATCTGGGCTGCCTAGGGAATAAACCCTTTCTTTGCTGCAAACCTCTGTGTCTCAGCATTTGGTTTGGTGTGCCACATCGGGCAGCAAGCTTAACCTCATTCAGGAACAAATGCATATATGTGGAATCATACAATATTTGTGTCTGTTTAATTTCTCTTCGCACAATGTTTTCAAGGTTTATCCATGTTGTAGCGTGTATCAGTACCTCATTTCTTTCTATTGATGTCGTTCAGTTGCTAAGTCGTGTCTGATTCTCTGTGATCTGCAGCATGCCAGGCTCCTCTGTCCTCCGCTATCTCCTGGAATTTGCTCAGATTCTAATCCACCGAGTCTGTGATGCTGTCTAACCATATTATTCCACTGTGTGTATATTCCACTTTTGTTTATCCATTCACCTGTCTGTGAACTCTTGAGGTATTTCTACCTTTTGGATATTGTGAATAATGATCCCACGAAGCAGCTTTATTGAGATATAATTTACCTTCCAAAAATAGTACCCATCTGAGTGTCCAGTTCAATGCCTTATGTTGAAGCATATGTACAGAATCGTACAACTATCACCACAGTCTAATTTTTGAACCATTTCCTAACTCCAGAAGACCACCCCCCCATACCCATTAGCAGTTACCCCTCCATTCTCTCACTTCCACCCTCAGTTCTAGGCGGTCATTAACCTATTTTATGTCTCTAGAGAAGTGCCTGTTCTGGATATTTCATATCAGTGGTGTCAACATGATGTGGTCTCTCACACCTGACTTCTTTCATTTAACTTTATATTTTTGAGCTTCCTCCATCGCTACCTGTTTTGTAAATAAAATTTTGTTACAACACAGTCCCATTCATTTTTAAAAAAATATATGCTTGATGGCTGCCTTGAGCTACAAAGGCAGAATTGTTACAGAAACTATGGCCTGAAAAGCCCAAAACAGTTGCTATCCAGTCTTTTACAGAAAAAGTTTGTCAACTCTGGATTTAGGCTCTTTGAGTTGGGTTTTCTAGCATCTAAACTGATAAAGGCACCCAAAGAGAAAAAACCAAATGAGGAGAAACTGATGCCAAGAACCCCGGGTCAAAAAAAGCAAAGAAACACAGTGCAGGGAAAATCCTCATTGCCTGGGAGCAGGAGGCCAATCTGCTTAGCAGGAGAGGCGACCTGAACACTGGGCCCTTGGGGCCCCAAACAATGTACTGGAAACTAAGGTGGGAGGCGTGTACAGACACTGTGCCACCTTCCCGGTGGAGGGACAGGGAAAGCTCTGTCATGGCAGGGGTTCTGCCTGTCAGTGCCTGTCTGCAGGCTGAATGCACTCTCACCTTTCCCCACCTCCCCCATGCTGGAATACACTTTAAAAATATGTATTTAGAGCCTTCTCTGCAATAGCCTCTTAACCAGTATTGAGGATTCAGTTGTGAGCAAGGGAGACCCTCATGCCTGCTGTCAAGGACTTGATATCCAGTGGGCGAGAGAGCGCTAAGGCAGAAATGCTGAGGGTGGGATCTTATCGCTTATCATTTCTGAAGCACTTAGCTGTGCCAGGGACTTGCTCAACTCATTTGATCCCCATGACCATGGGTGAGAGACATCATTTTTTTTTAATCACCATTTTGCAGGTGAGGAAACCAAGGCACAGAAAGATTAAGGAAGCCCTGCAAGGTTGCAGAGCCAGTTGGTGGCAGAGCTGGGGTTTAAATCCAGGCAGTCTGACTCCAGGGTCTATGCTGGGTGAATAAAGGATGGCTCTCCTGAGGAAAGATCCCCTGGAGAAGGAAATGGCAATCCACTCCAGTATTCTTGCTTGGAGAATCCCATGGATGGAGAAGCCTAGTAGGTTACAGTCCATGGGGTCGCAAAGAGTCGGACACGACTGAGCGACTTCACCTTCCTTCACCTTCTCTTGAGGAATCAGTGTGGACCAGGTGTTCCCAGATGCCCGCTTCTTACCATCCGATCTGTCTTTGATGCTGAAAACTCAGCTTCTCTGTACACAGTACCGAATCGAATCTCGCAGACAGAGTTCTGGGTCAAGTAGAAAAGGGTAGCTTTATTGCTTTGCCGGGAAAAGGGGGCTACAGAGGGTTAATGCCCTCAAAACTGTGTGTCCGCACTTGGGGAAGATAGTTCAGTTCAGTTCAGTTGCTCAGTCATGTCCGACTCTTTGCGACCCCATGGACTGCAGCACGCCAGACTTCCCTGTCCATCTCCAACTCCCGGAGCTTCTTCAAACTCATGCCCATTGAGTCAGTGATGCCATCCAGCCATCTCATCCTCTGTCGTCCCCTTTTCTTGATGCTTGTCAACTGTGGTGTTGGAGAAGACTCTTGAGAGTCCCTTGGACTGCAAGGAGATCCATCCAGTCCATCCTAAAGGAAATCAACCCTGAATATTCATTGAAAGGACTGATGCTGAAACTGAAGCTCCAATACTTTGGCCACCTGATGAGAAGAACTGACTCAGTGGAAAAGACCCTGATGCTGGGAANCCCTTGGACTGCAAGGAGATCCATCCAGTCCATCCTAAAGGAAATCAACCCTGAATATTCATTGAAAGGACTGATGCTGAAACTGAAGCTCCAATACTTTGGCCACCTGATGAGAAGAACTGACTCAGTGGAAAAGACCCTGATGCTAGGAAAGACTGAAGGCAGGAGAAGGGGGAAGATAGTGAGAAGTTTTATAGTAACTGTTCAAAGAGGGAGTGATCAGCTTGTGGACATTCTTCCGAGGGGTCAGTGGTGAGGTAAGTAGGAGTCAGCATCATGTCCTACATACAGGTCCAGCCTGAATGTTGTATGTCAGGGGGCATCCCTGGTGGTCAGATGGTAAACAAGCTGGCTGCCATGCAGGAGACCTGGGTTCGATCCCTGGGTTGGAAAGATCCCCTGGAGGAGGAAATGGCAACCCTCTCCAGTAGTCTTGCCTGGAAAATGCCATGGACAGAGGAACTACAGTCCACAGGGTCGCAAAGAGTCACAGAACTGAGCCGCTAACATGTACTTGTGTGTATCTGTTGCTGGGGAAGCAGGACCTTGGCCCAAGGCTGCTCTTGACGGTTTGTTTCTTCTCCCTGGTCTTGCGTCCCCTCCCTTCCCTAATGGAATCTGCCCATTGGAACTCAGGGAAGGTCTCAGAGGCTGAATGGAGGGTGTTTTCTGTAATCAGAGACATGCGGAACACAGAGAGGCTTTATGTGCCCAGGAGCCCCACAGGGCCCTGCTCGGTGTCATCTTGACCAAATTTTAGTCAGGCTTTTCCCTTTTCCAGCAAGCTGGACTCTGCTTGCCCCAGACTTGAGCAAGCACCGAAAGAGTAGAATGTGCCTCCCCTGTCAGCGTCTCCTGGGAATCAGCTGATCACAGCCAGACGATTTTCTTAGCAGATCCCACTTATCANGTCATCTTGACCAAATTTTAGTCAGGCTTTTCCCTTTTCCAGCAAGCTGGACTCTGCTTGCCCCAGACTTGAGCAAGCACCGAAAGAGTAGAATGTGCCTCCCCTGTCAGCGTCTCCTGGGAATCAGCTGATCACAGCCAGACGATTTTCTTAGCAGATCCCACTTATCATTTTCCATGGCTTGTTTGGCTTCCCTCCAAAGATCCTGCTTACCTCCTCCTTTATCCTAGAAGAGAAAAACCTTTCTTGGCCTGATTTTGAGATGCTCACGGATTTCTGAGACGGGTGTGTTCTTTCTATTGCAGTAGAATTTCTTTCTAATGAATGTCTCTCCCTAGCTACGTCCTGATTTGTTTTTATTGGACAATGTTTGCGCTGAGATCTGAGATGTGTGGAGGAGGGAAAAACAGTGTTGTGGGTAGCGGAAACAGCATATACAAGGGTCCGGAGGTGGGTGGGAGCATTGACCACTTACGACCCCATAGACTGTAGCCTAGCAGGCTCCTCTGTCTATGGGATTTGCCAGGCAACAGTACTAGAGTGGATTGCCATTTCCTCCTCCAGAGGATCTTCCCAACCCAGGGCTCGGACCCGGGTCTTCTGCATTGTAGACAGATGCTTTACCATCTGAGCCACCAGGGAAGTAATCTGAAGAATTAAAGATTAGATGCTAAATAAATAAGCCCCAGGGCAAGGACCCAGGTTCCCTCTATCTTTCTGCTCATTTGTCCTCAGGTGTTAGCTGATTCCCTCAAGGCGGCAAAATAGCTATGGCAGCTCCACTCACCCTACAGAAGGCTTCCTCCCACTCCTTTGCAAGATGGAGGAAAGTCTTCAGGGAAGCACCCCCAGAAGACCTCCCTCAGGTCTTATCGGCCAGGATTGTACGCGTGGCTTTGCCCTGGCCAATCTGATATAATTTAGATCAATCACGATTCACCCCTGGGGTCTCGAGAGGCTGGCCTCGGGAAAGCAACAGGCCACCTGACACTTGAACAAAATGGGGGCTCTTTGGTCTCGAAGAGAGGGTTACGGGTGAACACCCAGAAGTGGCTGCCATTTGCACCTTCAATTAACATGATTATAAGCCTTGAGGAATTTCTGGAGGAGGTTGATGGGATAGAATTCACTCTCTCAAAATAAATTGCAACCATATACAAGCATTCCTTGCAGGAACAGAAGGCTTTGTGATGATTACTGTTCCGTGAACTATTCTTAGTATCTGCAGTAGCAACAGTGATCACAGAAACCCCACAGGCCTGCTCCTGCATTTCTGCGCATTTCAAGGACAGAGTGAAGAGAGGCAATAAAATGTTTAAAAGACTGTAAGTGTTGTTTTTCCTTATGGCTGCTGGAAAATGCTGGAAGCAACGACTGACTCCCTGCAGGAAGTTTCTCTTCTGGGGAGGTAGCAAAAGAAGGGCACTTTCAGCTGGCACCTTCCAGAGCGACAGTCCCCACAGCTCAGGTTCAGAGAGATCCTGCCGCCTTTGCCCACTGGTTCTGGGTCCTACGGTGTCCCTTGTGGCTCAGCTGATAAAGAATCTACCTGCAAAGCAGGAGACCTGGGTTCAGCCCCTGGGTCGGGAAGATCCCCTGGAGAAGGGAAAGGCTACCCACTCCAGCCTGAAGAATTCCATGGACTGTATAGTCCATGGGGTTGCAAAAAGTCAGACACAACTGAGCGAATTTCCTTTCACTTCTGTGTCCTACTTAAGTTTCCACAGGTATGACAAGGCCACCAAAGAAGTTAGATTCTGGGTCTTCCCTGGTGGGCCAGTGGGTAAGACTTCACGCTCTCAATGCAGGGGGCCTGGGTTCCACCCCTGGTTGGGAAACTAAGGTCTCACAGGCCGAAACTAAGAGTTCCCATGTCACAACTAAAGATCTTGCATGCTGGGACTGGGAGCCAGTGAAGCCAGATAAATAAGTGAATATTTTTTAAAAAGGAAGAAGTTATATTCCATGAAAGAGGGTGTGAAATGGTGGCCCAAGGCTGAATCTGGTCGGTGTATGTGCCACACAGCTTACACAGTATTTTATAAACCTGAGTCACTGTTTAAACAAATCAGGAGATGGCATGTAGAGATTCAGATTCCCAGCTCCTCTTGCCAAAGTAGAAGTTCTAGCAATATGGACCCACATTCCCAAACAGCAAACACATAGACAGAGTCCTGGAGAAGAGCTCTGCCTCGGCTCCCTGTGTGAAGCTGTCCGTGGTACATGCTAAGTCGTTCAGTCCTGTCCAGCTCTTTGCAACCCTGTGGACTGTAGCCCACCAGGCTCCTCTGTCCACGGGGTTCCCCAGGCAAGAATACTGAAGTGGGTTGCCGTGCCCTCCTCCAGGGGATCTTCCCAACCCAGGGATCAAGTCCACATCTCTTGGGTCTCCTGCATTGACAGGTGGGTTCTTTGCCACTCGCACCACCTGGGAATTCCCCCATTCCACCACAATTCCCATCCAGCTCGCCTCCCTCCCTTGTGTGACTGGTGGGCCTCATTGCTGTTTTTATCGGGACTTCACTTCTGTGATAAATAAGGGTTCACCTTCCCTGTGATTACAGTGGGAGGGGAGGAGCAGAGACCCATTTAGCAGATGAAGGTGGTAGGGATGGAGAGTCCTGGCAGCTCCAGCTCCGGCCAGGGCAGCTCTTTCCCACCCAGCAGGCGGCTCTAGGCAGGTCTCAGAGCTGAATCCACAGGCCTGTGTGNTGTGATTACAGTGGGAGGGGAGGAGCAGAGACCCATTTAGCAGATGAAGGTGGTAGGGATGGAGAGTCCTGGCAGCTCCAGCTCCGGCCAGGGCAGCTCTTTCCCACCCAGCAGGCGGCTCTAGGCAGGTCTCAGAGCTGAATCCACAGGCCTGTGTGACAGAAGAGACAACATCCTGTAAATCTCTCTGCTGAGAGCTTCCACCTAGTAGTCACAGCTGCTGTTCACGTAGCAAACAACATGCTAAGTACGCAACCTGCATTACCCCATCCAGTCACCATGTTGCCCTCTGGAGTAGGAATTTTTGTCATCCTTACTCTGTATGTTAGAAGCTCAGGGACATCAAGTCATGTTGCCTATGGCCCCACAGCTGGGAAGTGGACAGGAAACTGAGTCTGCAGAGATGTTATCCTGCCCACGTAAAGATGCCCAGCCCACAGAGAGCAGAGCTGGAATTTCAACTTAGGTCCAATGACCTAGAAGATGAAAACTGATGGTCAGAGGGGCAAACTAGTTTTGGAAGCTGGGAGTTTGGGGCCCTTTGCTGGGCTCACTGGCCCCCAGTCTGCTGTAGGCTCCACTAGTCCTTGTTGCCTCCCACCCTGGCTTATCCCGGTTGCCTGTTGCTTGCCTGGCCTCTGGAGAAGGCGACAATCTTCATGTTCTTTTCATGCCCCCTCACCTTCTTCCAGAGTCCAACTCAGGTGAATATGAGCTCTTGGTTCTAGGACAGAGCTGGACGTCTGTGATTGTCTCTGTTGACCCTCTCCCACCAAGTTTCATGGGAGCTGAGAGCTGAGATCAAGGAGGTACGGTTTGGGTGCAGGTTCAGCTCCATGACCGCAATGCTATTCCCAAGCTCAAGCTTTGCTGGATAGATTGGGCTGGCTCCAGGATCCACCGGCTCACTGCGGGTGGTGGTTGAATTGACTCTACCGTTTTGAGTCATTTCTTTCTATTTGAGATTCCATGTAAAGTGGCCCTGCTTTAAATCAGGGTTTGTTAAAGGGTATGTCAGGTGTGGGTCCTCAGGGTCTCATTTTCCTTTCTGGGGGTGGGGGGCAGGACAACCTGGGTCTACATGAGCAGGTATCAAGGCAAGAGTTTGGGATCAGGCTGGATGGGGCTGGTGGTTACACAGAGCAACCAGAAAGTCCAGGAGACAAGGGAGGGTGGAGGTTCGGGAGCAGAGTCCAGTTCGGTCCAGGGGAAGGAGGGAAGCCATGGAGAGAGGAGAGGCTAGGAGCAGGCCAGGGGTCACAGTGCAGAGTGGAAAGAAGAGAGGGGGGTTGCTTAGAGGTTTGGAGCCAGACAGGTGCCCAGGAGCATGCTCTGACAGACGCTGTTGGATAAGAAATTCAATTCAAGCCCAAGATGGGCTATGCCATCCCATTGTTCTAGGCAGGGGTGCTTAAGGCTTAGGACAGGACCGTGTTAACCACAGAACAGAGAAGGAGCTCTAAGCCAGCTCAAACGCTTCTGGCTACAAAGGGAAAGCCTACTGAAAGAGGCTTAAATTGTGCCTTAGTTCCTTAATTCCAACACTCAGTGATGTCACCAAGGACCCAGGTTCTCTCCATCTTTCCACTCTGATGGTGTGTAGGCTAGACTTCCTAAAAATGACTCTTCTCATGATTCCAAATAGCTGCCAGGGCTCCAGCCATCTTGCTGAGGATCCCTCAAGAGGCCAGAGCAGGAACATTCTTGTTTTGTGCCTCTTTTGAAGAGTTAGGAAAGTTTCCGAGTAGTGGACTAGCCACTGGTAAACTTTTCATGTCTTCTTAGTCAATTCCATTTTAACTAATAACAGACAAGGAGACTGGGCTTACCATGATTCATTTTTACTCATCAAGATTCAGTGCCTTCTTTACCCTCTGCAAGTCTCAGAAGAATAAAGATCAAAATTATGGCAATGGCAGCAAAGATGAAGAAGCAGGGATTGGTACTGGGTCCAGAAAAATACTGTATGTGCCACACAGCATTCTCATGTTCTCTGCTGAAGTCTTAGGGGCCCCATCAGCAGGGTAGTATGCAGAAGGCCCCCACCCCCTTGTTGGCATAGTGGACCATGGTGTTAGCTGCTCAGTCATGTCCGACTCTGTGACTCCATGGACTGTAGCCTGCCCGGCTCCTCTCTCCACGGAATTCTCCAGGCAAAAATACTAGACTGCGTTGCCATGCCCTGCTCCAGGGGATCTTCCCAACCCAGGGATCGAACCCACTCTCCCACGTTGCGGGCAGATTCTTTACTGTTTGAGCATAACTAAATCTAAATTGCATCCTCGGTATGTAAATGTGTGAAACTGAGGCTTCCCTGGAGTGGAGACTGGGGATCCACTTGGTTCTCCCTTCTGCTTTAAGGGGGCTCCCCAAATTTCCTAGACGAACTGATCTAATCTAGCCTCCTTCCCCCTGTTTTATAGGCAAGGAAACTAAGTTATGGAGGGTCAGGGATTAGATGACTTTGGACACAGAACTAAAGACCAGTGTATCTCAAAAGCAGTGGAAAGATGATCTTGCCTCACAGGGTACCTGGAATGAAGATGTAAAGAGACTAGTTCAGGCCTTGCATATAGTGCACTCAATAACGACTAGGGGAATGAAGAGTGAGGTAAGGCAGGGACCCTGTGGATGGTGACCTGGGGAGGAAGCAGAGAGAAGCTCGCTAGCTGGATGGAAAATCATATAGCCCTCTNTCAATAACGACTAGGGGAATGAAGAGTGAGGTAAGGCAGGGACCCTGTGGATGGTGACCTGGGGAGGAAGCAGAGAGAAGCTCGCTAGCTGGATGGAAAATCATATAGCCCTCTGGGGCTACAGAGCAGCCTGGGAGCCAGACTGCAGACCGGGTAGAAACGCAGCTGCCCCTACCCAGCTCCCACCCTCACCCCACAGGCTCCTTCCAAATCCTTCCACTTGCCTGGGGCTCCTCTGAGACTATTTCCTCCTTCCCAAGCCAGTCTGTACCTGGACAGAAAGCTGATGGTGAATGGGAGTCACAAAAGTAGACAAAGGCCACCCTCATGAGAACAAGCAGGCCATCTATTCTGAGCTTGCTATGGCAGGGGAATCAGCCACCATCACTTGTAGCGTGGCAAAGATTCAAAGGCAGGCAGAGGAGTGGGAAGGCTTTCTAGAGAAAAGGGAATGTTTCAGGAGGCTATTAAACCGATCAGAAAGGTGGAGGTGGGCTCATTAGAAGCAGGAAGGGATCCTGTGTGATTACTTGGTCCTTAGTTGGAAGCAGGGAGTGGGTATCAAAAATAGGGAACTAGGCTGTCATTGCCCAGATCCTGACTCTTCTGGGCTCATGTCTCTGGAGGTACTGGTTTAGCTTCCAGGGCTGACTGCCGCCAAAGCTGTGGGTCAGAGTTCTGTTGTCATATATGGTTTGGCTCAGGTCCCTCTGTGTTTTCAGTCTCATTGTACAGAGAGGTCACCCCGCTCTGTGATTTGGGGCAGGAGACTAACTTCTCTGGGCCTCGGCTCCCTCATCTGTGAAAGGGGGCTGTTAATAGTACCCGCTGCAGGGCCTTCCCTGGTGTCCTGGTTAAGACTTCGCCTTTCAACATAGAAGGTGTGGGTCTGATCCCTGGTTGGGGAGCTAAGATCCTATATGCCTCCTGACCAAAAAAACAAAAACAAACCATAAAACAGAAGCAATATTGTAGCAAATTCAATAAAGATTTTAAAAATTGTCCACATCAAAAGAAAAAAAAGTTCCACATCTTAAAAAAGGAAAAACAAAACAGCACCTATTGCAGATGTTGATCTGGGTCAACGGGTGTCAGATGTTAATGGGTAATATGCTTAGAATAGCACCGGCATGTGGTGAGCATCTAACAAATACTAGCAATAATAATAGTCTCGGTGACTGTCATTATTTAAAAAAAATGGCGATCGATGACGCTTAGCAGAAAGGGCACTGGCCTGAGAGAAGGGGCCTGGGTGCTGCCCCATCGCACTGCCGCTTTGGGCAAGTCAGTCACACATTCCGAGCCTCAGGCTCGCCTGTGAGATCTGGGGCTGATTCACACTTGCCCCCAGCTCTAGGCTGTACACTCCCCACCAGGGCTCAGCGATACCCTGCA
>SJYS01023187.1:1379631-1389690 GCA_006410695.1 Philantomba maxwellii
GCCAGCTGCTCCGGTGCAGCTGGCTCGGGTGTCCCCGTTTCAGCTGGCTCCAGGGCCTAAATTTAGCCCTCACAGCAGCCAAGGTCCGCGGTGGGGGCAGGGCCTGTGTCCAGTGAGGCAGCTATGGGATCATCAGATGAGGGGCCAGGAGGACTGAGTACCACACTCTAGTTTGTCCTTGGTGTCTCAGGCTTATCATGTGACCCTATGGGGGCCTCAGTTTTCTCATCTAGTAACCAAATTTCATGTATGTCACCTCCTTAAATCGTCATGTTATCTCCTTTCAGTCACTCAGTCGTGTCCGACTCTTTGCGACCCCATGGACTGCAGCACGCCAAGCTTCCCTGCTGCTGCTGCTGCTGCGTCGCTTCAGTCGTGTCCGACTCTGTGCAACCCCATAGACGACAGCCCACCAGGCTCCCCCGTCCCTGGGATTCTCCAGGCAAGAACACTGGAGTGGGTTGCCATTCCCTTCTCCAATGCATGAAAGTGAAAAGTGAAAGTGTAGTCGCTCAGTCAAGTCCAACTCCTAGCAACCCCATGGACTGCAGCCTACGAGGCTCCTCCGTCCATGGGATTTTCCAGGTATGAGTACTGGAGTGGGGTGCCATTGCCTTCTCCCGATAAGAACAATAACTCACCGTATTTTCAGAATGATGCTGAGCATCAATTCACAACCATTTTGTNTAGTCGCTCAGTCAAGTCCAACTCCTAGCAACCCCATGGACTGCAGCCTACGAGGCTCCTCCGTCCATGGGATTTTCCAGGTATGAGTACTGGAGTGGGGTGCCATTGCCTTCTCCCGATAAGAACAATAACTCACCGTATTTTCAGAATGATGCTGAGCATCAATTCATAACCATTTTGTGTGGCGGGATGGACAAGGATTATCCCCATATCTCAAGAAAAGTAAGGCCTGGGAAAGGTTAGGAGAATTGTCCAAGGCCCCCTAGCTTCCAAGAAGTGGAACCCAGGCCTCGAGACTTCCGATCAAGTAAGCGCTCTGCAAAAACAGAAGTAAAGAGTGATACATTCTGGAAATGTGTGTGTCAGTGTTGAATCAGCTTCCTGTTCCTAAATTTTCCATTTCATCCACCATTTTTCTTTTTTTTTTTTCTGGGCAGCTTGACTTCCACATCTCTGCCTTTTTGTACCAGACTATTTTATGCTTGTTTTTGGGGGGCATATTAAAATATTTTTTGAGGTTTTTTTTTTCCAAGTTGTATTCCTACTATTTCAGGGTATCTTTGTTTATGTCAGATGTGTATATATGACATGTATATGGTTCTCTTTAAGCCTTCCTGGCCTTTTCTTAGAGGAAATTTTGGAGATAAACTCCTTCTTGATATGTACATTATCCCCTTAGCAACCTGTTACCACTGGAATCAAAGGAAAAAAGTGATCTTATTTTTATGTGATAAACAAGACACTTTGTTTAAAAAAAAAGGTGTGGAGGGGACCCAAAGAGAAGGGGAACTGTGGACTTGTCAGGGAAGGCACACTTCCTTTGCTTCTTGCAGGCGAAACGTTCCTGGGGATGGCCCTGGCTCCTTTAAATACCATAGAGACGAGCTGGGGGCAGTGGTGCTGACTGTGGGAATCTGGGATCCTGGAAGGCTGACTCTGGTTGTTCCTTGGGCTCATGTGCATCAGAACTGGGGTGTTCTGCTGCATGTGGACGCGAATCCATCCTCAGACACTGTACATCTCTGTGCTTTTCCATGTGGAGGTCTTGGGCAGTAGGCTGTTCGGTTGTGTCCTGTGAATTGAGGCTGCCTGAATTTTTTTCAAACTATTTAGATTTTTCTTGAATCTTGTTCAAGAAAGGGCTCATAACATGAAAAATGTTGTCTCAATCTTCTGACTATAGAGGGTGCAGAAACGATTATGTCCCTTCTCTGTTTAAGGGATCTTTAAAATTGATTAGAATCAAGACCAGACGGACCACTGCATTCAAGGCTGTTCACACCATGACCCACTCTCCTTTTCTATACACCCTTCTCGCCAAACAAAACCTCTCACCACTCCCCATGTACTCTTTCCTCAGCTTAATCTTGTTTCCTGGTCAGTCTACCCCTGCTCCTGGAGCCCCTGCTTGCCCAGGAATATTCAAACACCCTGGCCCTTGTGAAGACGTGGTCTCTCCATCTTCTGAGATCTCAGGGCAATACGGCATCTGTTACGGGAGCCTTAATGTGTGTTTATATTCTTGTCCCTTGAAGCAGATTGGGGTCCTCATACCAATACGTCCTACCACCAGTGCCTGGCATGCAGTAGGTGCTCAAAAAATGCTGGGTATACTTAAGGGCACTGTAGTTAAGTAGCGGTGCTCGCAAGGCAGAGACTTCTGTCTGACTCCTACTGCTGCCTCTTTCTTCCTATGCTCCTTCCTGAGCCTCAGTGTCCTCATCTGTAAAGTGGGCGAATGACTGAAGGCACCCACCTCAAGGCATGTTGGGGAGGGTTGTGGAAATGAATGGAACAGAGCACTCAGCAGTGTCTTACCTCCGGCAAGTACCCAGAAAGTGGTAACAATTACCAAATAGGAAACTCGAGGTCTGGAAGCAGCTTTGGTCTTTGGATCAACCCCTGGCCTGGAGGGAGAACAGGTTCTGAGAAAGACTGTTGTGCTAGAACCCAGGCTTGCAGATGGCAGGGTTGGGCCTTAGTTCACAGGTCCCATCTAGATCCTGCCTGTCCCTTCTCACTCCACACACACAAGATGTTTTAGTCCAATTTTTAATTAAATCGCACACAATTCAGGGCATTAAGTCCCACCAACTTCATTGGAAACCACCTGATGGGGTGGAGGGACAGAAGAGAGGGGTGGTGAGAAGACCCACTCTCCCCAGCCTTTTGCTACAGGGACTGAAAACATCAGGAGTTACCCCCCCAAAATTGGGTGGAACGAAACACCCAACAGAAGGGACAGGAGTTACGAAAGCCACCCTGAGGCCTGGAAGGTGGGGATGAGCGGAAGGGAAGATTCTTTCAGCCTTAAACTCAGGGATGTTTGCAATTGCTAGCTGAATGCTTTCATCTAGATCAGGTTACCACCCCAGGCCTACAGGAACTGTATCTTGAGGGGCCCCGGCACAGCTGAGGTAGAAAGCTCTGCGCTGACCCTGCCCCCTCAGCTCCTCCTGGGGAGGCACAGTTCGCAGAAGCCAAAGTGGCTCCCTGGCTCCACCTCTGGGAGGCTGTTCCCTGAGCCAGGTAGCTGTGCCAGGTGGCAGCTGCCCCTTAGGGGCAGGGGAGTGAGGTGGGGAAAACTGGTGTTGGGGACTGGGGGAGAGTGTCACTGAGCCTGCTGAGCCTGTGAAGGACGTGCCACGTTCAAACAGTGGAAACGTGGGGTGCAGATGGCGGGGACAGGGAGCTCTCCCACGATGCAGCCCATTCCCAGGCCATTTCCCAGCAGCCCTTGCGGGTGCCAGGACCAGGCTTGGGTACCGCCTACCTTTCATCCCCTTTCATGGGACCTGCTGGTCTCATCACAGGGAAGAGGGAACGTTTGTCCATTTACTCCCTCAGCCCAGCCCATGCTCTCCTCCAAAGAAGGTTGGTTTGGGGTGGGGGTGGGGGTCAAAGCTATGCTACCTGCCCGGGACAGAGAGGTGATGTTTCTCAAACCCTAAGCCTCTGGTGGGGGTCACAGCCCCATCTCCCCTGAGTGTAAGTGAAGACTGGCTGGCTTTGCCAATGCTCTCCCTTCAAGGCTGTGGCCTGTTCCCAACCTCAAAGGTCGTGTGGAGGTAGAAGGCCCTGGAAGGGGGCACAGTCTCTGGCACGTGCCCCTGTCCTCCTCCCTGCAAGCTGGTACTCCTCCAGAGAACCTAGCTGGCTCTTCTCACGGGGGCGTCCCTCCTCCCTATGGGAGGACAAAACCCTGGAACTAGGAAAGGGGGTTGAGATGGGTTTGGCAACTTCCTGACGACAATGGGAAACACTGGCGGTTTCATTTCAACCATTTCAACCACCAGATTCCCGTCACGTCTGTAAGGCCACGGTCTCCGGGTCCAGAGAGACACCTTCATTGCACTCAGGGGCGTGCTGCCCGGGGGCTGGGCCGTGCCTGGGTCTCTGGAGAAGCTCACACCTCCATGTTACTCTTCTCGTTCTCCCTGGGGTGGGGCTCCTCCTGCGTCGTCTTCATCTCCCGGCCCCGGACCCAGGTATAGGCAGAGGAGCCTCCGAGCACCATCATGTTGCTCGTCCACCAGAGAAAGCTCTTGGCCTCCTCGTAGTAGAGGACGGCCAGCACCGTCTGGGCACAGGCTTTGGCCGTGCCGGACACGTTGTGGGTCAGGGGACTGGTGAACTTGATCTGCAGTCCCGTCACATAGCCGATGGCGAAGCCAAACAGGCCGCCCAGCGTCATCATACCCCAGAAGTGGGCGCTGCCCAGCTGGGGGAAGGTGAAGAGGGCCCGGAGCTCCCCCAGCACCAGGAGTAGGGGCAGGAAGAGGACGCAGGCGTTGACGTTGTTGTAGAAGGTCAGACGCCAGATGCTGCCGTCCACCGCCGGGAGCACCTTCTTGGTGTAGATGGCGTTGAGCGAGACGCAGAGGCTGGCGAGCACGCCGAAGAGGGTCCCCGTCCAAGACAGGGTGCCCTCCGCGCCTTCCTGGTCCACTCCGAGCCAGAAGCCACCTGCAGCGGGGAGAAGGGAACGAGCACAGGGAGGAGGAAGGATAGAGAATTTTGCCACCCAGGTTCACAGACTGTCACGCTGATCTCACCATTCCATCCCCCCAGCCCTTCCTGCAAGAAAGGTGCACAAAGTCTCCACTATGTGCAAAGCACCGCACAAGGGCTGGGGGAGTTAGTCCAGGATAGGAACCCTTCCTCATGGGGCTCGCATTCCGGCAGAGGAGAGAGCCATTAAAATGATTCCTTTCCCAATTACTTCTTTAATTGCAATTGTAATGAGGTCCATAAAACAGGACAGGGTGCTGTGACAGCCCTGTAACTGGACGACTGGGCTGGCCTGGGGCCCCCTCAAAAGCCACGTGTGAAATGGGTTCTGAAGGTTGAGCGTGGCTACAGCACTCAGTGGCGGAGGTGACCCTGGGCGAGTGATTTGAGATCCTGGAGCCTCACTCAGCCTCCCGGTCTGTGAGATGGGAGTCTACCTTGGTGGGCAGCACTTATGGCCCGAGGTCTTTGGGGCTGCTTACTCTTTCTGAGACTATCATTTTGTGACACCTCCTACCCATGGAGCCTCCTTGGTGCCTCACTGCCCACCCTCAGCTTGGCATGCTGGGCTCCCCAGGCCCTTGAACCCCATCTCCGTGCCACGATCACCCCGAGTTGCCACTCTCATCTCCCTGCTTCTCACACCAGGGTTCAGCACCTTTGATCATTTTCTGAACCAGAAACGCTCTCCTCCTTCTTGGGACATTCCACTCATTCTTTAAGGTCAAAGCCAGCTTCTCCAGGGCTGAAGTCTCTCCTGGTACCCCCCAGCACCCAGACCTCTTCCTGGCTTCCTCCTGCCTGTGCTTTCCTTCAAGACCCTTGCCTGCCCTGGGCTGCTAGGCACCTGCCCACGGGGACAGTGCAGTCTCTCTAGCTTAGACCCCACTTTCCCAGAAGGCAGGAGCCGAAATCTTACACGCGTTGTATCTCCCGCCACATGGTTTTGGTGTCAGGGATCTGGACTCCGATCGGGCTCTGTCATTTAAAGGCTGGGTGGCCCATGGAAAGTCTACTTAAATTCTCTGAGCTCCCATGTCCTTCCACTGTAGACATCTGGGTTCATGTTCTTGACCTTCCTACTCCAATCAATCTACTGTCTACCTTGCAGCCAGCATGATCTTCCTACAGGACAGATCTGCTCGGGTCCTGTCCTGGCTTAAAGCCTCTCTGGGCATCTCCACAGCCCTCAGGAAACAGTCCAGGATCACTTAACTTGGGCAGCCTCACGGGCACAGCCTGCTCTGGCCCAGCCAAGAAGAAATGCGTGTTTTTTCTTCTGCCTAGAACGTTCTCTCCTCACTTCTTCCTTACATCCATCTAGTACTTCCTCTGGAACACTGGCTTAGAACCCTCCCTCCCTACTCTTCTCTCCCCGGCTCCACCCCTGCCAGGGTTTCTGAAGCACCTTTTATGTCCGAGTCACGGCATAACTCCCTGACTGCTAGGCATCAACCCCACGCCCTCCAGGGGCATAGGAGCTGCGTCTATCTTTTCAGAATCAGCATCCCCAGAGCTCTTGGCGCATGCTTGGCCAATGAGTAATATCTGCTGAGTGCATGCACGTAGGTTCTGGAGGTGGTCTTGAGGATCAGAGGAGATAAGACTGGGCCGTAAGCACCTGCTGGCAGTGTTCTCTTTCTCGGCAGAACCTTTGCAAACAGGTACCCCCAGCCTGGTTCTGGGGGCACAGCCAGAGGGCCCCCAGCCCTCCTGTTGGTTACATTTTGAGTCCAGAAGAGGGACGACCCCTTTTAAAACTCCAGATTCCAGAGGGAATCTCAGCCAAGAGGGAGCAATGAATGATATTGTCCAAGGGAGGGAGGAGGAGGGGGCCTGGAGAGTCACCTGAGACCCACGTTCCCTCNCCCAGCAGCAGACCAGTGAGTGCACTTTCCCAGAAGCTGTATCACCATCCACTGCGCTGACTACTTTTCGGACTTGGGCCTAGTTTCCCTAAAGACTTTACCGGCCTGCATGTAAATTAGCCAATCAGGAAGTCCCTCTCTCTCCCCTCACACCCCCCCACTCCATAAAGTCAGCAGGGCTGAAGTGGAGATCCCTGGGGCATTTGTCTAAGTGAGGCCTAGGAGTCCATACCAACTCCCTGGGGGAGGAAATGGGAGCTGCTGAGACAGAGCTGCCAGGGGTCTTGGCAGCTGCCCTCACTCCAACCTCTGCCCTTCTCTCTCCCACCTTGAACCGAGACTGGGCAGGCCTAGGCCCATAGTGGCTCAACGAGGAAAACATCTTCTAGGACAGGTGGCATGGGATAGGCCCCTCCCCGCCACTGGTGCAACTCAGCCTGGGGACTCAGATGCTAACCAAGACGATGTAGGTCAACCAAGATGAAGTCTGCAGAACCAGGAAGAACCTGAACAGGTTCAAAGAAAGATTATGTTCCTGGAAGACTGAGACTCAGGAGGACTCTGAGCGGGTGGGAAGCTGGGGGTGCTCCTACCTAACAGGCTGCAATGAAACACTTTGTGATGATGGAAACGATCTACCCTCTGTGTTGTCCAGGACAACAGCCACTGGCCACACGTGGTGACTGAGCACTTGAAATGAGGCTACAGAACCAGCTCACAACTGAGTAATTTCACTGAATTTGAATGGAAATAGACACATGTGGTCCGTGGCTACTGAACTAGATGGCACATTTCTAATCTTTAGGGCAGGGTCCCAACCTCCAGGCCGTGGACCAGTATGTCCTGTCAGATCAATGGTAGCGTTAGATTAGAAATAAAATGTGCAATAAATGTAATGGGCATGAATTATCCTGAAACCATCGCCCTACTCCCAAGTCTGTGGAAAAACTGTCTTCCACGAAATTGGTCCCTGGCGCCGTAAAGGCTGGGCGCTGCTGCTCTAGGGGACAAGAACAGAGCGGAGTGATTAGAAATACAGGCCTGGGGGCCTGCCAGTTTGAGCATCCATCCCAGGCTGGATACTTCCTAGCTGTGGGGCCCTGTAAGTGACTTAACCTGTCTGGTGTTAGTTTCCTTGTGTGTATGTAGTTGGTCATGGTGATGATAATACCATTTAGGGAAACTCTGGGGAACATAGGAGATGCTGTATGCAAATAATTAACACAATGTCCCCATTAATAATTTTTATTTTCTGAGGGTCAAGTCTGGGAAGACAGCTAAGTCATCTCAAAGCATATCTCTTGCCACCGTCTCAGGCATTATTGTAAGCCTGCAAGGTCAGAGGATGATGGTACACATATATTTATTAAAAGATGCAGTGTCCTCTAGAAAGAGCACTGGATGAGAAGTCAGGACACTTGAACTCTTGAGAAGCAATAGAGTACAGTGGCAAGTGTAAGGAGCCAGATTACTTGAGATCAGATCCCACCTCTACCACTTACTAGCTGTGTGATCTTTGACAAATCACTTAACCTCTCTGTGCCTTGGTTTTCCGTGTCAAGTATAGATTGTAATCCCATTTTATTTGAAGGACCCTGATTAGGCCCCTAGCTTGCTGGGTGACCTCCAGAAAGTTACTTGCCCTCTCTGGACCCCAGACTCTTCTTCATATGACGGTCGAAACAAGGGAGCCGGGGCAGATAAAGCCCAGTGATGTTTGACAGGGTTGTTCTTTAGGGTTTCAGCTCCCATCCTCCCTCAATCTCCACTCCCTGTGTCCCCGGCTGGCCACTCACCGATGATGACGCTGCAGGTGAGCAGGGCATAGAAGGAGGTGGTTTGCTTGAGCAGCAGGTAGGAGAGCAGCACGTTGAAGACGGTGGTGAGGGAGCGACCCACGTTGTAGAAGGCCACACCCACATACTTGAGGCAGAGGTTATTGAAGGTGATCATGCCAATGAAGACCACCGACAGGGGCAGGACGCTGCGGGCCACCTTGAGGTCGAGGTGCAGGGCGGGGAAGTCCACGGTCCCAGGGCAGCAGGTGGCCAGTGAGCTGAGGCCCCTGCACAGCAGCACGGTCACCAGGCACTGGTAGAAGGTGACGAAGATGGGGGTGTCCAGCCGCAGGGAGGGGCTATCCAGCAGGTACTTGTTCAGGAACACCATGGAGATGGATGTGACCCAGTAGAGAGAGACGACCAGGGCGATCTGCAGTGCCCGCAGCACAAAGGGCTTCTCCTGGCTGGCCTCTGCCTCTCCGGGGGGGTCCGAAGTCCCCATCAGTGCCATGTGCAGGATTTTTGACCGCTTCAGAGAGGCCCTGTTCATGGTAGCAGAGGAGCTGGGTCAGCTCACAGCCAGACTGATTTCCTGGAGTACAGGGCAGCGAGCTCCCACCTGCTTTCTGCAAGCTGAAGTCCTCAACTGTCACATGGCGGGTGGCCTGGAGGCCTCCCACTCTTCTCTCAGATGGAGAGGTTCTGATTTGGGGTGAGTTCCACCACCTGCTCCCACCCTCAGGGGGCTCATCAGACAAGACAGGGGAAAGGTGCCCGATAGGCTAAGGCTGGACGGAAATGACAAGTTAGGGGAGAAGGGGCTGGAACCGAGTAGGCAGGAAACCAGCGGGAAGTGGGGGAGGGGAGGAATGGAAGGAGAAAGGGGGAGCAAGAGAAACGCAGGGCGAAGGGACTTCAAAAGGACAGTGTGAGGAAGCGGTGCAGAGAGAAACAGGCATGGGCTGCTACGGGAGAGAAAAGGTTTGCAGGGCGAGAAGGGGGAGGCATGCAAGGAGCTGAAAGGAGGGTGTGCGGGGGGGTTTGGAAAGAGGGTGCAGGCGAGGTCAGGGGCGCTCAGGGCCCGGGGCCTCTGGACCCGCAGTGGACTGGACCGGTACAAGCCCACGGCGCGCGGTCTTCCCAAGCTCCAGGTTTCACCTCGGCCCCGCAGCCTCCAGACATCCGAGGCCCCTCCCCCGGGAGAGGCGGGACCAGGACTCATTTCCTGACACGCCCCCAACACCCTCCTTAAAGAGCCCGCGCGCCGATATCGCCCTTAAAGCCACAGCCTCGGAGAATTGGCCTTCCGAGTGTGGCTCGCGGCGGGCCCCTGGCAGCCCGTGGGCGCTGCCCGCCCGCAGCTGGTGGTGCTGGGCGTTGGATCTCGGTAGCCGCGGAAGGGTCCTGGGGGTGCTAGAGCCTCGGCCCCCTTCCAGCAAGCCCTCCCTCCCTGCTCCATCTCCTCGAGAGGCTTAACTCCCTCCTACTCAGCTCATCTGCAGGGCCATCTGGCCCCTCATCCGGGCAGGACCGCGTCCCCGGAGCCCTGGCGCCACCCCGAGTCCCCCGGGGTCCAGAGAACCGTGGCCCCGCCGCATCCCTCCACCTAGCCGCGCTCACACTTCCGAAACCTTGTTGCAATGGCCTCCTTCTCCCTACTTTCACAGCCCCCAGCCCTCTCCCGAGCCTGAAACCCACCCCCCAGCAACGAG
>SJYS01023188.1:53628-65275 GCA_006410695.1 Philantomba maxwellii
AAAAAAATATGACTTGCATGAGTATTAGTTTATTTCTGCCCCAAATAAACTATTTTAATAACAGGATGATTGAAGCCCAAACTAACCAGACTGACCAATATTTGTCAATCACTGTCAAACCCTGAGCGAAAATTGCCCAATTTGAGCGGATAGCTACCAAGCAAATTTGGTGATCATGTGAACGGCTGTGATCACATGAGGCTACAGATACTGTGTTTGAAAGCTTCTCTTCAATGACTTAAAAATGTTTTTGCTTCAACTGAAGTATGAGACAGAAGAGTCACCTTGACCGCAGTAGGCATTTACCAGCCGGCGTCTCATGTCAGGCCTCCAGAGAAGATTCTGGAAACACGTCCAGTAATTATATAAGTGGCTTCTCTGTGTCCCCTCCTACTCTCCTTGGTATCTGTAACTCCTCATGTCTCCTGCCTCTTTGTCTTAACACTTAAGCTCCAGGAGACCAGCCTGACGCCTCTAATTGCATTGCTTTTCCTTGTTGGGTTCTCGCTACAGCTAACTAATCCTGTGGAAGTACAGAGAACCAACAGGCAACATTTAAAAGGGCTTTTTAGGCAGAATTTCATTGTCTGAGGGCTTCCCAGGGGGCACTAGTGGAACTGAACCTGCCTGCCAACGTGGGAGACGCAAGAGACGCGGTTCAGTCCGTGAGAACGTTTGAAAGGGAAGGACTAACTATTGAGCTTCACCATCTCAATAAATACTGACCTACAGCACTCTGGGTCTTCTGAGGCGAACATCCTCAGCTGAGATTCCATCCTTTCCAAGATACATTCATTCTTGTTCTTNGTCCGTGAGAACGTTTGAAAGGGAAGGACTAACTATTGAGCTTCACCATCTCAATAAATACTGACCTACAGCACTCTGGGTCTTCTGAGGCGAACATCCTCAGCTGAGATTCCATCCTTTCCAAGATACATTCATTCTTGTTCTTGGAAGACGTGGCGTGACAAACACGTTGGGGCCAGTCAGCGCCCTTGTCGTCTATACTGAGGGCTCCCCAGCTGGCGCTCGTGGCAAAGAGCCCACCTGTCCGTGCAGGAGACGTAAGAGACTCGGGTTCGATCCCTGAGTTGAAGACCCCCTGGAGGAGGGCATGGTAACCCACTCCAGTATTGGAGAGTCCCACGGCCAGAGGAGCCGGGCAGGCTGCAGTCGTTGGGATCGCAAAGCCTGGGACACGACTGAGCGTGCACACAATGACCTACACGTGACAAGACCATTCTGAGAGTGATCTCACACCTCCCCGGCGCCCCGGCTCTCTGACAGCGTGGTCGCACATTGCTAATGAAGCCCCGCCAGCTGACCCTTGATCTCGGGTTGCTGTCTGTGGACACCAAGGCCCTAGATGACTTCTGTTCCTGCCCCTGGGACCTCCTCCCACAATCTTTTCTTGGTTCTAATCTCCTCTTTTATCTCAAATTCCTTCCCTCAAACTTTAGTCTGCCTACACGTCCCTCAGGTGGCTTGCTTGAAGATGCTTGCTTTCTCAATCTAAATTAAGGCAGGTGTTGTATTTTAAAATATACACCACCTACCGCACCTTAAGTAGCAGATTTATTTCCGTGGATATTTGCTTAATATCTATTTTTTTCTATAGACTATAAACTTCATGAGGACGAGGATCATGTCATTTGTTCACCCTCTGTTTCTAATGCCTCCAACATTGTAGACGCTCAAGAAATATTTGCTGGATAGGTAAAAATAAACAAAAACAGCCAGCTGTCTATGATGGGGAAGCCATCCTGGGTTGTTCTTTGCTGCTAAGCTGCTACTAAGTCGCTTCAGTCGTGTCCGACTCTGTGCGACCCCACAGATGGCAGCCCACTGGGCTCCGCCATCCCTGGGATTCTCCAGGCAAGAACACTGGAGTGGGTTGCCATTGCCCCAACTAACTGTAAAACCTGACAAAAAATACGAGGCAATTGTTTTCCAGCAGCAGGTAACAGGGTTCACAAGGTCGTGATCCCCAGCAGAAGGAAGCTTGTGAGAGCTTCGGGCCCCATGACCGGCCTCTCTTCCTGGGAGCGGTTTCCTGGCCACGGTCCAGTGGTCGGGGACCCAGGAGAGCCCAGTGGTCTCTCTGAGTCAGGGAAGCAGGAATCAGGGCTCTGGGGGCCTGGAGCAGCTGCAGTCTGCAGAACAGTAGAGAAGAGAGCGCCGGGCGGCTGGAGAGCCCGGGTGTCCTGCGGGGGCCCCAGGAGGGCGTGGCTGAGGGCCAGGCTGTGCACGCACAGGGCAAGACCAACCCCGGCTCATCAGGGAGAAGCGGGAAAGGGACGGGGAGGCAAGCGGCAAGCAGAGCTGAGCAGCGCAGACCCTGCGGGGCGGGGGGCTCGTCAGCAACCCCCGCCCATCCAGACGAGACCCCGGAGGACGGCCGCAGGGTGAGGCTCCCGCACCGGGCCCGACTCGCTACCGAACCTGATGCCAAGCTCTGGGCAGATTCACAGAGGAAGCAAGACGCTGGGCCAAGTCAGAAGGACTTGGGGCGGCTCCGGGCCCCACACGGGCAGAGCACGGAAGCAAGTCCGTGGCGGCCGTCCAGCAGCTGGTCGTGGGCCAGCGTGGAAGAGAGGAGGAAGCCGAGCCCGGGCTCCCGACGCATCGCCCACACTCTCCGTTTAGATCCGCAGTCTGCGTCTGTGATTCTTTTGCCACGAACAGCTGCCCCTGGAGCCCTCCTCTCAGGAGCAGAGGGCCTGCGGCGTGGCCCCGCGCAGCCCTCTCGTCTCCACAGCCCTCCAGTCCTGAGGCTGCCTTCTCTGAACCAGTTTATGTTCTAGTCACTCATCATCATCTCGCCTTTGAAATGCTCTCAGCCTCCGGCCTCGATTCTTGCGTCACTAACTATACGGCCAAACCACACTCCTGGTTAAAGAACCCTTCACACTGCGTGCCTTTAACTGAACAGCTGAATAGGGCTGGAGATAAAAAGACTCACTAGACATGGTGGGAAACAGGAAAATGAAGTCTATAGTCAAGAGAAAAAGCAGTCGATAGAAACCAACCCTGAGATGACCCAGATGTTGCCCTCAGCAAAGATTTCATAAACACCTTCAAACAATTGAAGGAAACACAGTGAAGATTTTGAAATTATAAAGACTCAAATGGAAATTGTGGACTTAAAAGTGTAGTAACTGCAGAGAAAAATTCCTAAGACAGGCTCCTAGCAGGCAGGAAACATCAGAAGAGAGAGTAATGAATTCAAAGATATCAACAGAAATTATCCAACTTGAGGAACAGAGGGAGAAAAATTAAAGAAAAAGCCAACAGGGCCTCGAGGACCTGCAGACATTATTGGATGGTCTGACCTCTAATGTAGCTGGAGGTCAGAAGGAGTGGCAAGCAAGGTGCTCAGTCACTGAGTCGTGTCCGACTCTCTGGGACCCCATTGAGTCCGCCAGCCTCCTCTGTCCCTGGGATTCTCCAGGCAAGAATCCTGCAGTGGGTTCCCATGCCCTCCTCCAGCGGATCTTCCCAACCCAGGAATTGAACCCAGGTCTCCCGCACTGCAGGCAAATTCTTTACCATCTGAATCACCAGGGAAGCCCAGCAAGCAATACTGAGGTGTAAGCACATATATATCTGTTTTCGTTTTGAGGAAATAATAGCCAGATATCTGACCGATTTGGTGAAAACCATGACCTACAGATCTAGGAAGCTCATCAAACTCTCAGAAAGATAAATATGAAAACAAGCACACAGAGGCACGCTTTAGTTAAACTGCTGAAAAGAAAGAAAAAAGAGAAACTCTCCAACTCGGCTGGAGAAAAAGGACGAGTGCCCAGGATCACACGTGCATTCCTCAGGAAATACAACGAAGAGCAGAAATGAAGGAAAGGCATCTTTAAAATGATGAAAGAAAAGCCTCCCAAACACCGTCCACCCGTCATTCCATATGAAGCAAAATATCCTTCAAAAGAAGCTTGTAAAAAGACATTTTCACCTCATTGAAAGCCGATAGTATTTACAACCAACAGATTTGCACTATAAAAAGCGCTAAAAGACACTGTTCAGAGTGAAAGGACATGACCCTCGGTGGAAACTAATATCTACAGGAAGAAATGAAGAGCCAGAGGCCTGTGAGATGTTTCATGCTTTTCTCCTAATTTAGTTAGAAGACAGCTCAGTGTTTAAGAAGCAAGTCTGCCGCTTCAGAATCAGTATGGAGCTAACAGATCCCTGTGGAGGTTGAACCCATCTCTTTGGCTTCACTAGTTCCAAGAAGCTGAATGTCTGCTTCCAGATAAAGCAAGAAAGAAAAAGAGAAAACCACACAACACAATGTGGAAAATAATAATGCTTGCTTACAAAGAGAACCCAAGTACTGGGAGTTGGTGAGTTTTCAGAGTGGTTTGCCCATAGTGAGTTTTTCAGACCTCTTAGCGTCTAGTCAGAAACTAGGCTGCGTTGAGGAACTGTTGCGTCCTTTTAAGACACAGTGTCTTCCAGCTGCATTACGTTACCTCGTTCCTCTGCCTGTTTACTTGATCGCCTCAAGAGTCCTTGCTTCATAGAGTCAGGGGGCAGGATGTCGAGCGAGGAATCTGGCCCATGTTTACAAGCCCTGCTCTGTCTGCAACATAAGTTGAGTGATCTTTCATGTCGCCGCACAAGGGCCTCTGGGATGATTTCTCCTTGCAAGGGGTTCAGGGGGAAGACACTAAGCCTGAACGGTTACTTGACTCGGGATCTCTGTGAATAATGATGAGTAAAAATGCCTCCTTCTGAGAGGAAGAGCTAACTCCTGCTTCCACTCCCTCCTTCCTCACTGCCTGCCGCCGCCTCCATCTCCTCCTCCTCCTTCTCCCACCTCTTCTTTCTTTCTTTCCCTCTCCTCACCCTCCTTCTGTCTTTCTTTTCTTCCGTCTCTTTCTCATTGGATACTGACCGTGCATTTTTTTCTGTAATAGAGAGCGATTTTCTATGTTTAGTTATGAGTTCTCTACGTTGGGTGAATTACATTCTTTAATAAGGAAAGCATGTTGAATTGAGCTTAGTATTTGGAAAAAAGAAAATTTTTTTTTACCGATTAGGATAAATATAGTACTGTCTGTGAGGACATCTAGTTTTCATTCTTTTGCTATTTATTTTCTTTGCCACTTGACAGAAAGACACAGGTTTGTTTTACTGTCTTTATAAATTTGAAGGTATCAAACACACACACACACACACCTCTCCCCATCTTCTGATGACATATATACTTACCCAGGTTTTCTCTTTGAGGTTCCATGGGATGTTCTCTCAAAAACTGTTGAAGCTCTGCTCATCAATAAAAAACATCTGAAAAAGTGTGTCTCACATGCCAGCTTACAGTAATTTTGTAATGTTACAAAATAATTTTAAAAGAGCAGGGCTAAGCAAAAACTTTTGCCTTCTGTAATTTTGTAGACAAATTGACTTATGCTTGAAAATAACTAGGCTATTCTTGAAATTTTTATTGATAGAATTGCTGGATTTTCCTCATCTCTTCTACATGTGATTCAAAAGCTGCCTTTCTGAACTCTGCATCTTTAAATGAAACACCTGCTGACCCCAGCACGGGGGAGCTCGCTACAAGCGCAGCATCTCGGATCCCATCCCAGACCTACTGGAGCAGGACGCGCGTGTGCAAAGGCACTTCCCTTCAAAAGGAAGCGCCACAGGTTTCAGGTTGTCTCTAGGTTGACGTTTACTAGAAGAGTTTCATGGGATAAAACAGTGTCAAGTACTTTGAGGCAATCTCATGCAATCACCCGATGCGAAGAGCCAACTCACTGGAAAAGACCCTGATGCTGGGAAAGGCTGAAGGCAAAAGGAGAAGGGGGCAGCAGAGGATGAGATGGTTTGCTAGCGTCACTGACTCAGCGCATAGAAGTCTGAGCAGACTCCGGAAGATGGTGAAGGACAGGGGACCCTAGCGTGCTGCATTCCATGCGGTCGTTGGCCGTGATTTATCGACTGAACAACAGCAACGATAATGTGCAGTCCGTCCTCAAAACAGACGCTAACATGGCTTTTTAATGATTATTTTTGATACTCTTCTGGAGCTTGTTTTATATGCAGTGTGCTGAGCAAAAAATTGCTTTGTACTGCATTTTAAAACAATGAGTTAAGACAACTCGAGTTATTTTGGGGTTAGATTATTTCAAATCTTAGCTGAGCATCTAAGTACTTAATTATTTAATATCTAGTTACTTATCATCCCATGCCGCTTTGTACTTACTAAAATATAAACTAGCTTTCATGATTCAAAAACTGTAAACTTGTTTTCCACCTTACAGGCTTCCTACAATATGTGTACATCTGTGTTATAACTCTCCGTCATCTAGACACTGAGAGAAGGAAAAGAAGCTTTGCAGTGAAGTAAATACCCACGAAATGCCATTATCGCGTTGGGAAGCAGAGAGTGGTGGTTACACTAAAGACCAGGGACAATCGGCCTCTAAATTAATTTTGCCTCTCTTCTTCCTGGGCTTCTTAAGCCATTATTTACAAGCTGTCAGATTTTATGGTTGAACTGATTTGTATAAAATCTGCAGTGAAAGCATATTTTACCCAGTGGTTTCTTGGCTGTTCACAGGTGCCACTCATCTCCCGAAGAAGTCCTTTTTGCTGCATGAAGCAGAGATTAAAGGATCCGTTTTCAATCCTGACTCTAAAGCAGAGGCACAGAGGATAGGCCTCAGAGTCAGGGAGGCCTGGGTCTAAAGCGTGCTGTGCCCTGACTGGCTGCTCATCCACAGTCGAGTCATCCCCTGTCTCTGGGCCACAACCCCTTTCACTTAAAAATGTGGATGATAATCACACAACCTCGGAGATCATTGTAGTGACACTAAATGAGTTAATTCATGGGAACCTCTATCGCTTTGAACATTTTTGATGGGCGTTGAGAGAAAGTTCCCTTCTGACAGAAATTTGTATCAGTACAGCTTTATCTATAGTTAAGTTTCTCGTTGAAAGAACTGCCACTTCCAGCAAATGGCAGACTACATGATTCGCTGTAACATTATGATATTATAAAAGCAAATACAATTTCACAGGGTTGTAAAAACAAATATAATAACTAACATAATTAGCTATAACAACTATATAGCTTGCTATGTCTTACAGAGGATAACCCAAGAAGCTGGGGGAAATCCATTTTTTAAAGCCTCGAAGAATTGAGAAGATAGTGAGAGATTACTGGACTGAAATCCGAGATGGAGCTGGAATAGAGACTGGGCAGGAAGGATCTCTTGGGATCTCACAGGCAGCGCCTGATCGGGAAGCCGGGGCTGACTTGAACTCCGCTTCTGGTGGTCTCCCAGAGCCAAGGAACATGCTGGAACCTGCGACGCACCGCACTCTGTAAAGGAGCCCCCGCTCGGGGCCGGCATCCCCGCGGGGCTTCGCGCAGAAGTGAGGGTGACGTGAGCAACCTGCCCGCAGCTCTGCAGCCCCTTTCACACCAGCGAGGCGGCCCCGAAGACCCCCGGCTCGCCTCTGGTTTAGGGTGTCCCAGACTGCTCCTCCCACCCCCAGCCAGGGAGCTACAGAAGCAAATAAAGTTCTTCCCTAAAGGAAGACGGTGTCATCCGAGGCCGCAAATGGTCTCCTCCAGCACTTAAACACACACACGCCCCGCTGCGCCCAGCACACAGTCAAAGATAAGCCGACCCCACAGAGATACCACCAAGAGTGACCCGAAGCACAGACGGGAGACACCAGGAACGGAGCCACGGTGACTCCGGATAGCAGAGTTACCAGATGCGGGCTAGCATAACTGTATTTACTGTCTTTTAGGAGACAAAGCCAAGCTCAAAAAGGGGCAGAAATTAGAAGCCACAAAAAGTGAAAAAAATTTTAGGAATTCAGAAGAAAAAAAATTATGATAACTCAGTGAAGAGCTCACTGGGTAGATTCAGGATAAATTAGCGCTAAAGAGAGAGTTAGTGAGCTGGGAGGCAGTTGGGCAGTAACCCAAAAACCATCATGAGCAAACTGTGGACGAAAACCACGGAGCCCTGCGTCTCTCACGTCTACTTCTGTGTTTCTTATCCTTCGTTTGCTTTCAGTCAGGCCGGGCCTGGCATCAGGGCAACGAGACACTTACCCGGGTACAAAGTTTAAGCAGGTGCCAATCTCCTAGTTGTCAGGATAAATGATAGCTCTGGGCTGGGCTGGGCTGGGGGTACACGGATCCCGCTCCCCAGCAATGCCCCTGGAAGCAGGCGTTTCCAGTATTCAGGCACCAACATGGTCAATTCCCACTTAGTTCAGAATTTTATAAACTAACTTTGACTAAATTTTAAGTGATACAACAGCATAAAAAAATTCAAAGGATTCAAGAAAAGAAAATAAACAACTTTACCTCTCTGAATACCAACGATGTGGTCCTTCTTAAAAGATTAATAGTATTAACATAGGAGAAGGTTGATCCTCTTTCCAACAAGTAACTTTGCTAAAGTTTTAGTCAAAGGCACTCCGCTCTGTGCTTCCGTGCATTTCCACAGCTTGTTTGAGATTTGTATTTTCTTCTGCAGAAGTGAGCACTTGTGAATTACCCACTGAGGGGCTGCTGTGATAGTTGTTTTTTTTTTTTTCAATAACCACCCACATAAAACCACTTATGCAAAATGCCATTTCTGACGCCTGTGCACAAAGCAGGCAGCATGCTCGGCAGAAAGTACTGGGCTCAGTGTCTCTGCCCAGCGGGGTTAGGTTTGCACCCACATCAAGGCTGCTCAGGTGCAGTAGGTGATGTTTCTTCCCAGGGAGCCTGGAGCCACTGAAGTAAGTGAAATAAGCCAACTTCCAGGGAGACCCCCTGGGAAGAGGAGCCCGAGGCAGGCTCCCGGAGCCGCCGCAAGGCACGAGCGGTCACCACTCCTTGCTGTCCTCGTCCTCCGTGGGTCAAGTGTGATCTCACACGTGTATGTGCACATTCTCTCCTTAAAACGAAATCTGAATTAAAGTCTTTGCTCATTTGGATCATTCTGGAAAGAGAGCTCTGATGGCCATGAGCACGTTGCCTCGGAGTTTTAGAATCCCGTTGTCCTGAGCAAAGCTTGTAACAGATATTATTATCAACACTCAATAACCGTCTGGCAGATATTATGAAGGCCCTCGCTGAGCTGGGTGCTGAGTGCATTCAGACCATGGCCAATGGCGAAAGGATGGAACGGAATGAACCGCTACGACACACACCAATGTGAGTGAGTCTCTTGGATGTCATTTTGAACCAAATAAGCCAAAATCAAAAGACCCCATGCTGTGCATTCACTTTAGAAGCCGGTGAGCCAGCCCGTAACGTCTGGAGTTAGGATGACAGGAGGGGATAGTGAGTGGGCGTCTCTGGTCCCAAGTCTGGGGCTGGTGATGGGGTCGAGGGGGGGCCTAGGGACTCACCTTTTGGTAGCTGACCGGGCTGTCGCCTTTGAGCCAGTAATCTCTCCGTATGCACCTTCAGTCCAGTTCAGTTCAGGCGCTCAGTCGTGTCTGACTCTTCGCGACCCCATGAATCGCAGCACGCCAGGCCTCCCTGTTCATCACCATCTCCCGGAGTTCACTAAGACTCAGATCCATCGAGTCCGTGATGCCATCCAGCCATCCCATTCTCGGTCATCCCCTTCCCCTCCTGCCCCCAATCCCTCCCAGCATCAGAGTCTTTTCCAATGAGTCAACTCTTCGCATGAGGTGGCCAGAGTACTGGAGTTTCAGCTTTAGCATCATTCCTTCCAAAGAAATCCCAGGGTTGATCTTCTTCAGAATGGACTGGTTGGATCTCCTTGCAGTCCAAGGGACTCTCAAGAGTCTTCTCCAACACCACAGTTCCAAAGCATCAATTCTTAGGCGCTCAGCTTTCTTCACAGTCCAACTCTCACATCCATACATGACCACAGGAAAAACCATAGCCTTGACTAGACGGCAGCAAAAGCTCCTTATGAAACAGTGGCGGGTGTTGAAGCAGCGACGGGACCCGGTAGGGACGGAAGAGCTTTTCTTGCTGCAGAGCAGACTCTATGGCCGGAAACAGCACGAGGCTCCAGCGTGTGCACTGGTGACGGGCCCAGGTGGCGACAGCTGGCAGGGAGAGGGCACAGGGGTCGGAGTGTCCCAGGGAGGAGAGACGCCAGGGCCTGGCGAGGGCCGCGCATGGGCAGGAAGGGGGCCACGCCCCTCAGGAGGAGCAGCGCGGGTGGCATTGGTGTATTTCTCCACCGTTTCACACCCAGCATCCCGCAGACTCAAACCGCATAACCCGGCACATGGTGGAGACGCGAGCGGGAACACTTGATCACTTTGCTCAGCATTTTCTCCCTACGAGTTTTCAGATCAGCCCTGGGTCGCCAGTTTCAGCGTAGGAGCCAAGCCCACTGAGGGCGGGTCAGCTCTCAGCCGTGGTGACAGAGGCTGGGGGCTGCCAGGATGCAGGCTCGAGGCCCTGAGCCATGGTCCAGCGATGACCGGGGAACAAGCGGGGCCTTAGCCTACGTGTTTCCAAGTCTCCAGCTCCCTTTCCGAGCTGTGGGAGCCAGAGAGTCGCAGGCTCGCCCCCACACGCTTTAGGGAAGGTAACGCGCACACCGCAAAGCCCAGCGGCAGCTCTGTTTCCCCAGCACTTGTGATCACGGGGCCGCGGAAACAAGTCCTGGCTGAGTCTGGGCACCAGCTGGAGGATCTCCCCTACTGGGGGCTCCCGGGGTTTGCAGTGCTGCCCGGGGGAAACAGGAGGTTGGCACCAACCCTCTGGGACAATCAAAGGCACTTTCCCACTGGCGATGCTCAGACTCAGCCTCTGTAGCTTTGTTTCTCTATTTCTTTTCCTGCACACATTCCTGTGGCATCTAGCAAGATGGCCTATTGAAATGATTTTATGAATCTGCTAATTCTTGTTACCATAATATGATATTTAAACAAGGCCAATTATTTTCTTTCTGTCTTATTTAATTAACCCCAATTCATCCCCAAATAGTTGGAAACAGAGAGCAATTCCAGGGTCAAGTGTTTAGAGCTGGGCTTTCAGGAGAAATTTCTGTGCTGAGGGCAATGTTCCGTGTCTGACTGTGCCCACCCATCCCTGCGGCTACTTAGCCCTTGACCTATAGCCAGGCAGCTGTCTCCGGGCTTTCATTACCTTCATCTTAATTAAAGACCCACACAGAGCAGCCGTGGTGAGCCTGCAGGTGTAGACACACCGCGCTGGTGTGTCTTCTCCTCTCTGTGATGGAGCTCCTTAACAGGGAAAAGATGTGTTTTATTTTCCTGCAAAACTATGCAGTGACCAGTGTTCTCACGAGGGAAGCTTGTCTGCGTCACAGCAGAAGCAAGAGCCTGGCTTAGGATCTGGGGATTTAGTGGATTTCTTTTTCTCAGCTGATGGTTGTAGGAGTGAAAGGAGCTCAGGTTTTCATTGACTGAACAGAGATTGACTGAGAGCCGCTTACAGGTCCATAATCTGGGCTCTGGAGGTGTCGCTGGGGACAAGAAACTCACAGATAAGAGGATCACCTGCCGATGCTAGGTGGTGGGCCGTGCTCTGGGGAAAGTAAACCCACGCTAAGGGGAGAGGGAGCCTGGGTTGGCCAGGGCCGGTCTCGGGCATGAGATGACGAGCAGAACGTTCGGAGGCTGAGGTGACGGGGAGAGCTCAGGGCCTGTCTCT
>SJYS01023188.1:114141-133096 GCA_006410695.1 Philantomba maxwellii
CTCAGGTTTTGCCGCATTCCCCGCCTCTCATCCACTGATTTCCTCCTTCTCCTACACACCCGCTGCTCTTTCGTTGACTTGGTCCATGCCGTTGTGCGGCCGCCCCGATTTATTTCCTGCCATGTGGACCGGGTTCCCGAACTGTCCAGAGCTGCGGTGGCTGACGCTTCCTGAGACCTGACCGTGCAGGGCGGGCTCAGCGTTACATGGACCACTTCACTGAAGCTTCTGGAACCCTGGGGATGGCTGCGGGCGCCCGTCTGGTGCAGGAGGGGGGCAGCGGACCCTACGTACAGGGCTGAGAGGGCGCAGAGTTCAGGTGCCACCGTGGCCTGCGCTGTGCCCCAGAGTGCTGTCTGCCTGCTGACCGCCCCCGTGAGCTTGACCATGCCCTGCCCGCAGCGGGTGGGGAGAGCCCTGACTCTGTGGGCCTGGCAGGCCCGGCCCGTGGGTCCATTTCTCGTCTGTGCCACAGGCGGCCTCCTCTCCTCCCGACTAGTCCCCGGGGCCCGGGCTGCCCTGGAGGAAAGAGCGTCATGGATCCCAGAGCTCCTCCCATCGTCCGCAGCATCCTCTAAGCAGGGCCAGACTCACTCACTGGGCGCAGCTTGGTTTTCAGCAGAACTGTTGGTAGGTGAAATACTCCGGGCAGGTTTTCAGAGGTAAAGCCATCTGTTTGAACATGAAATCAGTGATGTTTTATGACAATGCGTTTTCCCGAAAGGTCTATTTTAAAACGAACTTCCTACTTCACTGTATAGCCGAGGAATAAAATCTGATACCTATTTATTTAACTGCCCTAAAGTGCAGGGCTTTTCTGAAGTAATACTCCTCCTCTGAGTTGAGCGATAAGTGCGGCACACTGGCTGCCCCAGTGAGCACTGGGTCCCGACACAACCCTACGAGAGCCTGCAGGATGGTCGGCGGTGAGCCGGAAACACCCGCCCACAGGCGGCCTGCACGCTGTGCGTCCGAGGGAGCCAAGGCAGACCAGGGCAAGACGCTCCACTTCTCTGCGCCCGGCCGGGCGTCGGAGCCTCAGCATCGCTGCCGTCTGCCCAGGAGGGCGAAGCTGGTTCTTGGAGGTGAAGGCCCCTCCTCGGGGTTCCCTGCCCCGGCTCCATCCCGCAGGTAACCGGCCTGGTATGCCAACCTCCGCAGAGCTGNGCGTCGGAGCCTCAGCATCGCTGCCGTCTGCCCAGGAGGGCGAAGCTGGTTCTTGGAGGTGAAGGCCCCTCCTCGGGGTTCCCTGCCCCGGCTCCATCCCGCAGGTAACCGGCCTGGTATGCCAACCTCCGCAGAGCTGGGCAGGGGGCACCTGAAGCCCCAGGGCGGAGCCACTGGCGCCAGGCGGCCACTGAGACGTGAAATCCAGTGGAAAGGAGGTGGGGGTTGAGGGCAAAGCCTGCCTCGGATTTTGAAGGCTTATCAGGAAAAGAAGAATGTGTTTAAAAATTTTAATAAATAGACTTCATTTTCTGGAGCAGTTTTTAGGCTCACAGTAAAACTGGAGAAACGGGTTGAGACCCCACAAGCCCCCAGCCCTCCCCAGACAGCCTCCCTGCCACCAGCACCCACTGCAGCCGGGCGCCTGCTACCACTGATGGACCCACCAAGACAGCATACTGAAAAGCAGAGACATTACCCTGGCAACAAAGGTCCGTCCAGTCAAGGCTGTGGTTTTTCCTGTGGTCACGTATGGATGTGAGAGTTGGACTATAAAGAAAGCTGAGCGCCGAAGAATTGATTCTTTTGAACTGTGGTGTTGGAGAAGACTCTTGAGAGTCCCTTGGACTGCAAGGAGATCCACCCAGTCCATCCTAAAGGAGATCAGTCCTGAATATTCATTGGAAGGACTGATGCTGAAGCTGAAGCTCCAGTACTTTGGCCACCTCATGTGAAAAGCTGACTCATTGGAAAAGACTCTGATGCTGGGAAGGATTGGGGGCAGGAGGAGAAGGGGACGACAGAGGATGAGATGGTTGGGTGGCGTCACTGACTCCCTAGACATGAGTTCTGAGCAAGCTCCGGGAGATGGTGGAGGATTGCAAAGCCTGGCGTGCTGCAGTCCATGAGGTCGCAGAGAGTCGGACACGACTGAGCGACTGGACTGACGGACAGACAGGCACATCATCAGCACCCAGAGTCTGCATTGACACCAGGGCTCGCTCTTGGTGAGAGTTCTGACGTCGTGCCCCACCGTCGCCGTCTCCTGAGGGGGGATCTCATCGCCCTGCGATCCGCCGTGCTCTCCCTGGCCTCTCTCCGCCCTGACACCTGGACACCACCAATCTTTTTCATAGTCCCCAGCATTTTGCCTTTCCCAGGACATCATACTGCTGGAATCACGCAGTGCGCAGCCTTTTCAGACCAGCCCTTCTCTCTCAGTCACACGCGTTTCTGTTTCCTCCACGCCTTTCTGTGAATGAAACACACTTCTTTTTGTGCAGAGTGAACTCCCATCATGTGGCTGCACCGGTGTATTTACCCGTCACCTACTGAAGGGCATCTTGGTTGCCTCCAAGATTTGGTGACAATGAATGAAGCTGACATAGACACTGTGTATTGGTTTTTGGGTGACGGTAATGTTCCAACCCATCTGAGTAAAAACCAAGGAGCGTGATTGCTGGATTGAAAAAAGATGTGTTTTCAATATACTGGGTTAAATAAAGCATACGATTAAAATTACTTGTTTTTACTTAAAAAAAAAGTGATTACTAGAAACATTTAAGCTCACCCGTGTTGGGGAGCCTGGTGGGCTGCCGTCTATGGGGTCACACAGAGTCGGACACGACTGAAGCAAGTTAGCAGTAGCAGTGTGGGCCACATTACATTTCCGGCTCACCGCTGGCCTGGAGACTCTGGGGGCTGTAGGTGGGAAGGGCTTGTCTGCGGGGTGTGCCTGGAGCCTGTGGACACGGTTTGCATGCCCAGTTCCCTGGGCGGTGTTCTAAGTCGGCCACGTGGGCAGAGGAGGTGGCGGGGGAGGGGCTGCGCTTTGCTTGCACACGTGGTCTGTGCAGCTGGATGGTCACCAGAGCTGTCAATTGCACGCTCGTGCGTGAGTGTGCAAGCCCACATGTGACCCCCGCCCCTGCCAGCGCTGGCCTGCTCCGCTCCCCTGCCCACCCCCTTTGGTGGCGTCAGGCCCCGGGACCCATCTCAGGTGGAAAAGCCGTCTTTGGCAACAGAGAGCCGACACGTAGAGGGACAGCCTCAGCCCTCCTGTCCCGGGGCGCCCAGGCGCTTCCGCGGGCCCAAATCTCTGCGGGGTCTCTCCTGCCTGTGGTCACGCTGTGCTCCCCAGGTTGCGGGGGTCCCAGGTGAACAGGGCAGGTCAGGGGGGCTGGGAGGCTGGGGGCCTGAGCTGCTGGACGGGCGCTGGGGAGACGGGGCTGACGCACACCCACCCGCCAGCCCCACGGCTGGAGATGCCCCAGGGAACCGCGACCAGCTGAGGAGGGAAGGGGCCCTTTCCTGGGGAGGTCCCGTCAGGACGCTGCATCCGCCTCACGGTGGTTTCTGAGCTCGGTCTTCCCAGCAGGACCAGGGCTCAGGAGCAAAGACACACGGCTCGTCTTCTCAGCTCTACCCCCGACCCCTCTCACTGCCCGGGACTGGCCGTATTCCTTAAGGAATGTGTGGTCTGTGGGTAACCTGACGGCAACTCACGTGTACAATTCCAGGCGGCAACCTGTATTTGTGCGGAATCCTGAAACGTGTGAGAACAGGGCTCCAAGCCCCCTGACTGTGGACGCTCCCCGTGAGCACGGGAAGCAACGTCAGGGCGCGTCTTGACCGTCGGTCCCCGCCGTGTGGGGGTCCACGGGGCAGGGCAGCTCTTTCTGTGGGGGTCACAACACACGCCGCCGAGTGTGAGACGGGCGGGCGGGCAGAGGGCAGGGCACGGTCCTGGTAAAGAGAGTTGACTCACGCTGACCAGGTTGACACCAGGTCTGGGTCCAGATGTCATGGGGCCTGAACTTCTGGCGTTCGAGGCGTCCTCTTTCATAAAGACACAAACAATTGCAAACATCCCATTCGGATGGGAGTTTACGGACACAAGGGGCCGACCCTGCGTCTCCGCAGCTGTGTGTGCGGCAGCCTCTGCGGAGGCCCCAGCCTGGCACGGGGATGTTGCGGGTTGTAGCGGGGCACGGTGGGGCTCCTCGGTGGGCCTTTTCCAGGGGACGGGGGCCAGCATCTGCAGACAGTTTGGACTGTCCCAGCTGGACAGGGGGTGCTATCGGCATCAACGGGAGAGGCCAGGGATGTCGCNCGAGTGTGAGACGGGCGGGCGGGCAGAGGGCAGGGCACGGTCCTGGTAAAGAGAGTTGACTCATGCTGACCAGGTTGACACCAGGTCTGGGTCCAGATGTCATGGGGCCTGAACTTCTGGCGTTCGAGGCGTCCTCTTTCATAAAGACACAAACAATTGCAAACATCCCATTCGGATGGGAGTTTACGGACACAAGGGGCCGACCCTGCGTCTCCGCAGCTGTGTGTGCGGCAGCCTCTGCGGAGGCCCCAGCCTGGCACGGGGATGTTGCGGGTTGTAGCGGGGCACGGTGGGGCTCCTCGGTGGGCCTTTTCCAGGGGACGGGGGCCAGCATCTGCAGACAGTTTGGACTGTCCCAGCTGGACAGGGGGTGCTATCGGCATCAACGGGAGAGGCCAGGGATGTCGCTCATCACCCCGGGATGCGCAGGACGCCTCAGCACCGGGGGTGTCTGTCCCCACGTGTTGGCCGCGTGGAGGTGGGAGAGTCCTGGGTTTGGCTAGAGAGTTCCTCACCCCGCAGGGCACCCAGCGTGGCTGCTGGGAGACACCCGCAGACTCGGGGCCACGGGCGGAGGGGACCCCTGGGCTGAGGCGGTCGGTGCCCCCGCACCTGGACTGGAGCCCCGCCGGCTGCTCCCCTGCCGGGCCCGCTCAACAGCCCGGCGGCTCCGGAGGGGTCTGCCCGCGGCACGCCCGCTCCCGCCCGCCGTGCCCAGCGACCAGCTAACAGTGACGGGCGCTGCCTCCACACGAAACTAATATATTTTAATGCTCACACCCGTAAATCATTTGCTTCAAAACCCTCATCTCTCGTGAATAAGTTCATCATTTTCATTCACATTTTGTCACAGAAATGAGGAGCCTCGCGTTTCGGAAGTTCCGTTTTCCACTTGTCTTTTACGTGTGGCGAGATGGCAAGCCAGTGGATTAGCTTCTCGGTCATCACAGCCGAGGGGGGGCGAGCTAGAACGTGACACAATCAAGACAAATTGCTTCGGAAAATTATTCCTTTATTTAAAGGAATTACCAACAAGCGGGCGGCTTTCATACGAAACAAACACTGTCACGGCGCTGGCCAGGGTCGTGGAACGCCGAGACGGAATCACACTCTCCTCTGCACAGCCTCTGTTCCAAATTACAGCAATCCTCACATCTTGCTAATGACTTTGAAAATGGGGTAAGATAAACACCGTAGAAAAAAACGGCTGGAGCTATGCTATAGGAGCATAGCACCACTTTTCAAGTGCGACGCCAAGAAAAAACCGCCTTTGCCTCGAAAACGACGGCCGGCATTTCTTTAGTTGACATAGCACCATGTGGCCAGGAGTGGACACGTGACGTGTAAACCCACGGACGCCACTTCTCAGGGAATCCTTACCCGCCAGACAGCATACCATTATTTTCTGCAAAAGCGATCAGACTGGCCAGTTATGAAAAAGACAGCTTCCATCGCAGAAGCATTACTGAATAAAATGTTCTCATCCTGAGCCTACAAAACCCAGTGTAGTTACTATTACAAGATAAAGGACGTTTGAGTGGCACCTTGACGAATTTAGAATATCTCATGCAAATTGAGGTTTCATTTCATTAAAAAAAAAAGCCTTTTGAAAATAAATGAAGGCAAAAGCTTGAACCTAATTTATCTGTTTGCTGTCTTCAGCTCATTTTCACTGTACGAATAAAGGAAAGAGGTAAATTAAAGTTATCCCAGGTTATTACTCGTGAGAGGTTAAAGTATGTTCTAATGGGCAGATTAATTCTGTGGGGAAATAACATTAAATCTTTTCGAAGCCTTGAAATTTCTCAAAAGCATTCTTACCGCCTTCTTGCAACAGAAGCAGTCATCTGGCGAGATAATCTGGCATCTTGAATAACTTTGCACTTAAGGCCTGTCAATTTGATCTTCCAAGGTTAATTGATTATTTCAACAAGCATTCTTGCCAGAAAAGATCTGAGTGCTCACATCTTTTCATTAATTCATGCTGTTTGGTGAGAAGGTGAAAAATAAGAAGGGGCAGCTTGATTTAACCCTTTTGTTACGGGGCCTCCGAAAGAGGGTCAGGTCTGGGGCAAACTGCAGCTCTGTGTGGCGAACACCCATGAATTAGCTCGGCCTCCTGCGTCCTGAGTCTGGGTTTCTGCCTGATGGATACGCGAGCCCGTTTGTAACCCGAGCGGCGGGTTTCCTCTGGACTCTGGCCCTGCAGCACCGGCCGCCGGCCCTGGGCACGCTGCCTGGGCTCCTGGGGAGGACGCAGCCGTCAGTCACCAGGGGTTTGTCATGGACAGCCTCCTCTCCAGACGCCCAGCCAGGACACTGGGGGTCTCCCCTCCCCCGATGGTGCCAGCGCCCCCTGCCCCCGGCTGGGCCACAGAGCTGGCTGGGAGCCGGCTCCTCTCTCGCAGCCGTTAGACTTGCACGGGCGTTTGTGCTTCTTAACAAGCGCTTAGAAGGCGGCCCCAGACCCGCCGCCTGAGGAGCTCCTGGGTCTGTCTGGACCCCACCCTCACCCCCCAAGCTCGTGGGTCTGTCTGGACTCCCCCCGCACCTGCCGTCTGAGGAAGCTCTTGGGTCCGTCTGGACCGTCTCAGTGNGCGACAATTCGGGGTCACCGCCCGGAAACGAGTGTAAATTACACTGATGCCAAGGGCGCGCTTCGTGGGAACCGAGGGCAGAAAACACGGAGCCGGGCGCCCCCTCTCCCGCCCCTCGTGTCCCGACAGGTATTATTGCCCTCGAGAGAGTGACTTCAGCCGTGTAGGCGCCTGGTGTCCGGTAATGTCAGGGGACTGGGATTAGACACGTTTAATTAGGATCTACCCCGCTGCTCCTAACAAGCGTTTAATTAACTGTGAGGCAGGGTAATTAGCCCTGGCGGCTGACTTCCCCTCTCACCTTCTGTTGACACTCGTCCTGCCTCAGGGCGCCCCGCGGGCTGACAGTGTAATGGATCGTGTGGCATCGGGGGAGACGCCGATCTAGGCTGAGGCTAAAAAAAGAGCGCAGCGCTGCGATGAAGGTGAAAGCCTCAGGAACGACCACTGTGGGTCCACGTCTGGGAGTCACCGGAGGCCAGGGGCCCATGGGCGGACTAAGACCCTGCGGGGAGGGGAGGGGAGGGGAGGGCCCGCCCGCCCTCTACGTGGGGCCCTCGCGGGAGGTTCTCTCTCCCCGGAGCTCGGGTTCCATCTTCTCATCCCAAATGGATGCCCCGTAAAGGCCAGCCAAATGCCCGCATGGCGTGGGGACCCTGGGAACCAGAGGGCTCTGCCCAGACGCCGGCAGCCCCGGCGCCGCCTCCTGCTTTCAGCCGCGTCTCCAAACTCCCGGCCGGGGCCCTGCTCCTCCACCCTGAGAGCTCGGTCACACATCACAGGGCTCCCCGCTACGAGGATGAAACGGCCAACGCCTGAGGGTGGAGGGGCTGAGCTCGCTCCCCAGCGATGACTGTACAAGCACGTGCACTTCACAAGGGAACCGTCTCCTGTTTGCACACCCACGTGTTCAGCAGCAAACTCACACCAGCCAAAAGGCGGAGGCAGCCCACGTGGCCGCCAACAGGGGACAGGTAAGCACACCGTGGCCCACCCACGCAATGGAGCATCACTCAGCCACGGAAAGGTTGCACATCCCGACACGGGCTGCAACACGGATGAGCCCTGAGGACAACACGCTCAGTGGAACAAGCCGGTCACAGAAGGACAGATGCTACGTGAGTGTGCTCGTAGAAGGGACCTGAAGTCTTCAAAGCCTTAAAGCAGAAAGTAGCTGCTGACCCCAAGGGCTGGGGAGGAGGGGCTGGGGGTCAGCGCTGAGTGGACACAGAGTTTCGATTTGGGCGGGTGTGCAGATGGTCTGGATGGTTGCCCAGTACAGTTGACCCCTGAACTCCAAGCGGAAGTATGGACGCTGACCCCCTACAGGGTAGAAAATCGTAGAGTAATTTATAGTCACTCCTCTGTGTACACGGGTCCTCCAGCTGCAGATTCAACCCAGCCCCAGTTGTGGGGAGCTGTTGTGACTACTTTTGAAAAGATATCCGTGTATAAATGGACCATGCAGTTTAAACCCATATTAATGTTCAGGGTCAACTCTAATGTGAGTGTATTTAATGCCACAGAATCCTACAGTTAAAAATGGTTGTTTTTTAGTGGCTAAATTGTGTCTAACTCTGTGCGACCCCATGGACTGTAGCTCTCCAGGCTCCTCTGTCCATGGGACTCTCCAGGCAAGAATGCAGGAGTGGGGTTCTTCCCAATCCAGGGATTGAACCTGTGTCCCTTGCGTCTCCTCCATTGCCAGGTGGGTTCTTTACCAATAGTGCCTCCTGGGAAGCACAGACAAGTTGCAAAGAGACACTCACAATCAAAACTTAAGAACTGGCGCCCGTACACTTGAAAATAATAACCAAGTGGGTGGCTCTTTGAGAAGAGTCAAAACACGGAAAGACAAAATAAAACACTGGGGAAAAAATGCCCCCGGTTGCTGGGGGCCCTCCCTGCCGCCCCGACTTCTCTCCTGCCTGGGGCGCTCATCTCTTCCTGTCCCCACCCTGGCGTCACCTCGCTCCTGCCTGTCCCCTCCCCTGACGTGGGGTCTCCTCTGAGCTCACGTCCTGTTCTCTATCATGGGTTTATTTTGCGTGAATAAATAACCCAGGGGAGGGCAGGATGTCTCCTCTGCTTACTGTTTCATCTGCTCGTCCAGACACAGGATCAATAGCTATTAAATGAATAGAGAATTAATAACTCCCACGACAACAGGGATTTGAAAAAAGGAACAAATCAAACCCAGGAACATCCTCGGTGTGTCCCGAGGATGGGGTTCCTTGTCTGCGTGTTTTCCAGTGGGAACCGAGGTTGGGAGGAGGGGTCCTGAGTATTGGAAATACTCGGCTTAATTGATGAATTGACTCTGCACCCTGCGCGTCCCAGTTCCATCCTACGGTCACAGGCTCTCCTGAAGGGCAATGAAGAGGCAAGCCGAACAGACAGCGTTGGGGACACATGTCGGTCTGGACCAGGTTTGGATCGGTTCTGAAGCCCCATCCCCGGGATGGTGCCCTCCCTGAGCCGCTGAGCGCCAGGCCTCTTCCTTCCCTTGGTTTTCCCAGGAGGCGGGCTCGCCTCGTCCCTGCCGTGCGCCGCGGCCACTGTGACGTCGCTCGGCCCTGAATGGACCGTTAAGAGCAAACCTCCAGCGGGGGCGGGGGTCCTCACGGAGGCCAGAGGGGCAGGTGGCCCCACTTTGCAGGCTCCTTCTCATCAGCGGGGGCCACAGACCCCTGTGCCACCTCCTCCTTGGTGACAGAGACGTCGATAGGAGAACGCCAGGAAACCACGCAGAGAGATGCGGCTGTTTCCCAGCAAAAAGGCAGTTCACGTTGAGAACGCTTGTAGTTCAAATGCATCGGGCACGTGGCTGCTCCTCCAGGCTCGGGCCCAGCCACCAGCCCGACCCTCCTTTTCAAGTGTAAACACGGGCGGTGTGTTTCAGTTTATCTCACCTTGTTCACCTCCACCAAGGGTGTCACCATCCCTCGGGGTTTCTGAAGCTCTTCCTGGCCACTCGCTAAGCTGGTCACCATGACACTGCTGCCCCTGGACCCGCTGCCCCTGGGCCTGCTGTCCCCTGGACCCGCTGCCTCCTGGCCCTGCTGCCCCTGAATCCACTGCCCCTTGGGCCCTCTGTCCCCTAGACCCGCTGCCCCTGGGCCCTCTGCCCCCGGGCCTGCTGTCCCCTGCACCAGCTGCCCCCTGGGCCCGCTGTCCCCTGGACCTGCTGCCCCCTGGCCCCGCTGACCAAACTCCAATTTGGGGGAGAAGGGAAGCCAGGTGCGGCTCTCGCTCCCAAGTCGCCATCTCTGGGCTCAGGGTCCACACTGTCCACACCTCCCGCAGCTCCCGAGGGCAGAGCCCAGGGGTTCCTGGAGGGAGTGAGGGTCTCCCCATGGCTACCCTGCCTGCTCCTGCTCCCCTGGTTTCCTTCCTCTGAGCTCCCCCCGGTCCTTCCCTTCTCTCCACTCCACACGGTCTCCCGGTTCCCAGCATCTCCTCCTCCGTCTACATCGCAGCTGGGGAAACGGGTCTTCCTGAAAGAGAGACGTTGGCATGTGGCTTTCTGCTCAGTGGCGGCCCTGACCCAGAGCTGAGTCCACGTCATTTCAGGCTGGACCCCTCTGAGGCTGGTCCAGGGACAGATGGGACAGACATCACTGGGGAGATGACCCGGGAGGCCCGAGGCAGGCAGTGGAGGTGACTGCGGGGGGAGGCAGGGGCTGGCCCGTCTCCAGAAGCTGGGGGCTCTGTCCTCTAGGGCCTGGGGGAGGGTGTTGGGCCACCCCAGCTGAAGGCTGAGTGGGTCGTGAGAGGCAGAGGAAGCCTCGGCTGGCACGGAGACCACAGACCCATGTCTCTACGTGGGAAACCCTTCCCAAGGTGCCTCCACACTTTGCCCTCTGGACGGTCCTCATGCCCGTCTCCCTGCTGCTCTCTGAAGGTCACCAACGTTGCTCGTGGCCTTCCCCTTTTTAGGCTCGTTTCTCTTCCCACCTGGCGAGCATGGCTCAGCCCTGTAGGATGTGGCTCCCATGGGCCTTCCCGTCAGACTGCATGTCTGCCCTTGGGCTGACCCCCCAGGCCTCTTGGTGACCCCATGGCCCTCACCACCCTGTAGGCCTCTCTCCTGCCCCACCCGATGCTCCTCACGTTCCTGCCACACCTGGTACCCTGGCGAAGGCCCCGCTCCGGTTACAGACAGGCCTGCTCACCGTCAAGCTCCCAGCGCCTGCGTGGAACAGCCGTGCCCCGGGGGACCGATAACCCAGCTCCGGCTGTGGAGTTTATGACGTGCGGATGTGGGCAGGTGACAAGTTACGTGAAAATGTACACACACGTGCTCCTTTCAGACTTGTAACAATCCCACTTTAAATTCACAAGGAGAAGCTTACGCTTTAAGGAAAAGTGGTGAGAAACGTTTGCATATCGAAAATTATAACCATCCCTCTCCTCCAGTGAATTTTTTTTTTCCTGCAAATTTGGATTCCTGAGTTCTGGACTTCTCTGAAGCAGGCACATTTACACATCACCTGAGAAGGGTGGCCGGGGGGGCACGGTGAGATGTTTTCCAATAATGCAATTATTCTGACCCTCATGTAGCACAAGTTGGATCCGTGTAGGCTCCGGCAGCCCCTGTTCCTGATGCAGAGTCAGAAAGCATCTGTAACAGTAAGCGTGGCTCGTGGCGCGGACGCTGTGTCCTCGAGCCCAGCTGCGGAGGACACTCAGCGGGGCTCCAAGCACAGGCAGCGCTCTGACCGCTTGCAAGTGGCGCCAGGTGTGTGCTGAACGGACCGAGGCCAATTCACAGCACATCCGTGGAGGCTGTGGGGTCGATGAGAGCGTCCAGGAGGAACAGTAATGTCCTGGGGTGGGGACGCTGGTGGTGGCCGTGCTAACTGCCCCCGTTCACACCTCTTCTCAACCGGAACGTGGAGGATATGCTGGGGTGTCAAACGGAGCTGAGGCCTGCAGCTGTAAAGTGACCCCCAGAGGAGGGGCGTCAGTAAAGTCTACTCTCACCAAGGCTGCTGGCGGCTGAGGGGCCTAGGGCCAGTCAGGACCTCCGGCCCCAGCTGGCTTCATCCGCCTGATTCAGGACCGGGTGGACAGTGGCTGCAGACACAGTCAGATCTGTGAACCGACCACAGCAAACCAAAGAGATGTGAACTTCTCTCCCTCGCACATGCACGTGCCCACACAAACACACATGGCCGCCTGCAGTAAGGAAACCTTCAAACGTCAGCTATTCTTCAAACAAGTGGGTCACCCCGCAACTCTGCATGGTCGCACAGGACGGTCAGGAGGCGCCTGGGGGCCTGAGGCGGGCAGGCCACGCGGTCTCCAACCTGGGCTCTTGGAAGAAGCTCCAGGGGCCGGGGCTGGGCAGGCAGGCGGCTGCTACCCCACCCCCTCTGCTATCTGCAAGGCGAATAGACAACCCGCAGAGGGGAGACAATGATCGCAAATGAAGCAACTGACAAAGGGTTAATTTCCAAAATATACGAGCAGCTCATACAACTCAACATCAGAAAAACAAACAACCCAATCGAAAAGTGGAAAAAAGACCTAAACAGACATTTCTCCAAAGAAAACATACAGATGGTTAACACGTGAAAAGATGCTCAACATTGCTCATTATTAGAGAAATGCAAATCAAAACTACACTGAGATATCACCTCACACTGGTCAGAATGGTCATCATCAAAAAGTCTACAAACAATAAATGCTGGAGAAGGTGTGGAGTAAAGGGAACACTGTTCCACTGTTGCTGGGACTGTAAGTTGATACAGCACTATGGGAGATGGAGATTCCTTTAAAAACTTGGAATAAAACCACCATATGGCCCAGCAATCCCACTCCTAGGCATATACCCTGAGGAAACCAAAATTGANGACTGGGGCACAGAGCCTGCTGGCTCGTCCAGGAGGCCAGGGCTGAACTTGGGGTATATGCTCTGCGCTCGGGTCAGGAGCCCCAAGACCTCCTCAGGTGTGACGAGGGCCCGGCTGGCCCCCAGGACCCCAGACACGGAGGCGCCTCCTCAGAGGACGGGGCCCCTGGCAACGAGGGCCGGGCCAGGACACCCGGCCCAGCTGGGCAGTCACGTCGCGCTCTCTGCTCTCGCTCCTCGCTTTCACTGCAGACGCTCCATGAGCGCACTGCCCTGCCGGAACGGCGCGTGGCGCTGTCTGTACAACTGGGAATGGCTTAGTGCAGAGAAGAGCTGAGGGGAACTCGAATGTCCCTCAGCAACAGATTGGTTAAAAATAAACAACAAAATCATTTGTACAAGGAAATAGGATGCGTCTATTGAAAAGAGTAAAGTGGGTCCATTTGTGCTGACAGCGAAAGACACGATTTGTCGTTAAGCAAAACATCAAGTTGGAAAACTGGATAAAGAATGTGACTCCATTTTTGTTTAAGAAATGGTCAGATAGGGTGAGAAGTAAGTAGGAAAAAAGACCAAAAGCATTTGCATGAAGCCATCAGCGGTGATGACCCAGGACCCGAGCCAGCAGGGAAGGTCTATCGGCAGTGGTGAGTGAAGTGAAAGCCGCTCAGTCGTGTCCGACTCTTTGCCACCCCCTGGGCTTCACAGTCCATGGGATTCTCCAGGCCAGAACACTGGAGTGGGTGGCCTCTCCCTCCTCCAGGGGGATCTTCCCGACCCCGGGATGGAGCCCAGGTCTCCGGCGCTGCAGGCGGGCTCTTCACCAGCTGAGCCGCCCGGGGAGCCCAGGAGTGCTGGAGCGGGCGCCGTCCTCTACGTGCAGAGCACTCAGCTCTGTGGCTCGTCTGAGGCTCCGAAAACCCAGCTCTTCTCTGTCCGCAAAACCTGCGACAGTGTTTGCGTCACAGAGCGGCTGCAACGCGCAGGAGAGGCCCACGCCCGGGGCAGGGGTCAGGGCTGAGGGGGACAAGGCTGGGCGTCGGAGCTCCGTTCAGCGCCCTGGACTGTGCTTCCCCAGAGTCACGCGTGCCAGTGAGACGGGGACGCGCCTGCTGGCGCCTGAACGCGCGGGCCCTCCCCAGCGTGCCCTCCTTCCCGCCTCATTTATTTCAGGGACAGAAAGATGCAGGGAAGGATCTGCCTTCCTTCCGCTTTCCCTCCCTCCCTGGTCTTTCTTCCTCCCTCCCCTTGTCTTCCTTCTTTTCTTTCTAAGACAGAGCCTCCTAGGCCTGATGCCCCTGCCAACTCGGAAATGGCGGCAAAGCAGGAAACAGAAATAACCTCTGGGATGAAGGATCCCCCTGTGACCTGCTCTGGGATCACAAGCGGCCCTCGGGGTGGTGTAGACACTGCATCTGAGATTAAGCGGAGTGAACCCTGGCCACAGCTGGAGCGGCCGGCAGACCAGACACCAGCTCCCGGCCGTCCTAGAGCAGAGGCTGCCACAGTCAGAGCCCTCGGCCTGGGGGCTGACCCCTGACCCTNCTCTTTCTAAGACAGAGCCTCCTAGGCCTGATGCCCCTGCCAACTCGGAAATGGCGGCAAAGCAGGAAACGGAATAACCTCTGGGATGAAGGACCCCCCCTGTGACCTGCTCTGGGACCACAAGCGGCCCTCTGGGTGGTGTAGACGCTGCATCTGAGATTAAGTGGAGTGAACCCTGGCCACAGCTGGAGTGGCCAGCAGACCAGACACCAGCTCCCGGCCGTCCTAGAGCAGAAGTGCCACAGCCAGAGCCCTCAGCCTGGGGGCTGACCCCTGACCCTCGGCCTGGGGGCTGACCCCTGATCCTCGGCCTGGGGGCTGACACACTGGGCCTGGGGGCTGACCCCTGACCCTTGGCCTGGGAGCTGACCTCTGACCCTCGGCCTGGGGGCTGACCCCTGACCCTCAGCCTGGGGGCTGACCCACTGGGTCTGGGGGCTGATACACTGACCCTCGGCCTGGGAGCTGACCTCTAACCCTCGGCCTGGGGGCTGACCCCTGACCCTCGGCCTGGGGGCTGACACACTGGCCCTCGGCCGCTGGAAGGGACTGGTCCTCCTGCTTCGTGCTGGGGCCTCCCCGCCGAGTCTCTCCTGAGACGTTCCTCCGCTGCTCCGGGAGTGACGCCCCAGCTCCCGCTCGTCCCTCCAGAGTCACCCCTGGCGTGTGCTCTCCTGGGCCGTGGGAGGGGAGCCCGTCCTTCGTGAAGGGCTGTGGGCGGCGAGGGGCCCGGCCAGCAGCTGGACCGTGACGCGGGCGTGCCTTCGAGAGGGCTTGACCACGGAGCTTTTCTCTCCTCCGCTTCCCGGCGGATCAGCCGTCGTTTAGAGCGCCGGCTTAAAGCTGGAGGGAGGTGAGGCGGATGCTGTCATCTAGGGCTATTTGCCCTATTTTGCTTATGGACGTTTAAGCAGAAATCAATAAGAAAGTGAAAGCACTCAGAAAACCCACCCCGAGCCACAGGACGCGGCCCGTGGCAGGCGGCTCGACGCTTCGGGGAAACCGAGCGCCCNGATGCTGTCATCTAGGGCTATTTGCCCTATTTTGCTTATGGACGTTTAAGCAGAAATCAATAAGAAAGTGAAAGCACTCAGAAAACCCACCCCGAGCCACAGGACGCGGCCCGTGGCAGGCGGCTCGACGCTTCGGGGAAACCGAGCGCCCGAGAGCGTGAGTCACGTGTGAGGGGCAGGGGCTTTCAGGGCGCCGGGTGACGGTTCCAGGAGAGACGGACCTGGGCGTGAGCGCGTCCCCCCTGGGCTGGGATCTGGATGCTGTCGCCTGGAACATCATACTACAATCAAACGTGGCGGATTCTATACCCAGCAATTTCAGACCGTGCCTTCCAAATGGATACATTCTATACAAATAAAAGGACCTGATTTGGGGCTTTGAAACCAGCCGCCTGCCTTCTGCTTGCCGTACAATGCCATCTGACTTCTTCGGAAGCTTAGCGCCTCTTTTCCTCCTGCACCTGCGGAAGCATCGGCATCTCATCTCAGATGCTTCCGTGTGACNGGAGCCCGTCCTTCGTGAAGGGCTGTGGGCGGCGAGGGGCCCGGCCAGCAGCTGGACCGTGACGCGGGCGTGCCTTCGAGAGGGCTTGACCGCAGAGCTTTTCTCTCCTCCGCTTCCCGGAGGATCAGCCGTCGTTTAGAGCGCCGGCTTAAAGCTGGAGGGAGATGAGGCAGATGCTGTCATCTAGGGCTATTTGCCCTATTTTGCTTATGGACGTTTAAGCAGAAGTCAGTAAGAAAGTGAAAGCACTCAGAAAACCCACCCCGAGCCACAGGACGCAGCCCGCGGCAGGCGGCTCGACGCTTCGGGGAAACCGAGCGCCCGAGAGCGTGAGTCACGTGTGAGGGGCAGGGGCTCTCAGGGCGCCGGGTGACGGTTCCAGGAGAGACGGACCTGGGCGTGAGCGCGTCCCCCCTGGGCTGGGATCTGGATGCTGTCGCCTGGAACATCATACTACAATCAAACGTGGCGGATTCTATACCCAGCAATTTCAGACCGTGCCTTCCAAATGGATACATTCTATACAAATAAAAGGACCTGATTTGGGGCTTTGAAACCAGCCGCCTGCCTTCTGCTTGCCGTACAATGCCATCTGACTTCTTCGGAAGCTTAGCGCCTCTTTTCCTCCTGCACCTGCGGAAGCATCGGCATCTCATCTCAGATGCTTCCGTGTGACGGGCAGGGAGGCGGGGTGCCCGCGGCCCGCGGTGGGAGGGGCACCGTCACGCCGGGAAGCCCGGCCGTGCCCGTCCACCTGGGAGCCGAGGCCGGGGAGGCCTTCGCGAGGAGAGGCTGCGGGTGGGCCGCTGCATCTCCTTCCCAGAGGGAGGGGTCTCTCCTGGGAGCCCGGGTTCCTCCTGCTTATACACGTGCTCCCGGGAGGAACCCGCCTGTGAAGCCGGCGTCACAGAGAGGCGAGCGGACGACCCGTGTGATCGGACGGTCCTACGACGATGCGCAAGTCACATCAGCAGCTGTGTGACCTCCGGGGAGCTGCTGGGGGTCTCGGAGCCCCACTCTCCCGCCTGTGACGTGGGCTGTTCGCGGCTCAGCCCTCCCAGGGAGGCGGTGAGGATGCCACCGTGAGATTCATGTCGGGTTGGGGCTGAGCGGCTATGACGGGGCTCCTGCCGAGGCTTCAGGATGAGACACTGACCGGGTGAAGGTCAGAGCGGGCGCACCTCCTCGCCCTGTGGTCCCCGCGACTCCCGCCGATGCTCACACAGGGGAGGTCCGCAGGGGAGGGGAGGCCCCGGGAGGGAGGAGGCGCCAGGCCATAACAGGTCCTGCCAGCCCCCAGACGCTCTCGCTGGAATCCGTCTTGGCTGAGAGAGTCACTCGCACACCAGGAGGGCCCCCGAGTCAGACTTGGGCACAAGCAAGACCCTGTCCAGAGACCGCCTGGAAAACTGACCCCGTGGAGGCAACCTGAGCCGCCCCGGCCGCAGGGCACTCCTGCCGAGCTCCCCCGCGCTGCTCCTCACCCGTCTCGCATCGCCGAAGCCCTGCCTCTATTCCAGCCGTCCTCTCTCTGCTGGATGCCTCCTTCAGGGAAGTCAGGGACCGAGGTCCTGCTTCCAGCCACTCCGCCGCTGGAACCGGCCGCCCGGAGCCTCCCCCGGCGCGCAGGTCGCCGTGACCACTGCCCGCTCCCGTCACAGGCCTCTCCCCTTAAGAGAGTCTGAGTCTTGGGGACTTCAGCCTGAGTCCCCGTCCTCTTCTCTCTCCTGCCTCTCTGATAGTCGACTTACTAATAGTCCAGTCCTCGGTGTCTAGTCCATGCTGGGTGCTCAGCAAATGCGGAACAAGTGAGTGACCAAGCATGATTGCCCCCGAAACACAGTAAAAATAAAGGTGACGTTCTTGAGGGACAAGGCTGTGCAGCCCAACGACTGAGGGAGGCCTCAGCAGCGGCTGTTTTGACGGAAAGTGATGGCTCTCAGGCTTCCTTGCTCATCTCCGAGGTAAGAACAGCCCTGCTGAGCAAACTGTGGGGAACAGGCCAGAACCGCGGAGGCCCGGCGACGCCACAGCCCCCAGCCCCCAGCACGTCTGCGGGAGTAACGTGGAAAAGGAACCAGACATTCCAGTGGTAGTAGAGAAACAGGTTTTTGTTTTTGTTTTTAATTAGTATTATCACACATCACTTGCTTCCAAAACAGAATTTTTGGATGCTTTCTCTGCCCCTTTCCAAACGTTGAAAATTTAAACAGTACTTATGGTTCTCTAATAGGAGAATCGTCTCCCAACTTCACCCCCCTCTGCCTCCAGAAATATGCCTTTTCTATGGCTGCACCTTTGGCTTATTTTTAATTCCAGCAACATGCCTTTGAGTTAAGAGAACCTTGCCTGACTGAGCTTAAGAACAGAGCAATTCCACAACATCTATTCCGGAATGAAATGTGAGGAAAGTGTAACCATTTACTCTCCTGTACTGTGATAGTTACATAAAAGCATTTATGCTTGAAAACAGTATCCCCCAAGTGTAAATCTCTGCCACATTTCCAGGCTGGGGATGGGCGTGGAAGTCTCTGGGGTGTGCATTCCCGAGGAAAGGTCTTATCTGACTTTAAAAGTCTTTGCTGGGTCACAGGCCCTGAGTCAGTATGGAGGAGGGGACCAACTGGACTCACCATCTGTCCAGGGATCCCTGGCAGTTGTTTTGTAAACTAGCTTCAGAGGTGTCTCTTTCTTCCTTTCTCGAGAGTGGTGGCCACCCTGCTCTTCCTAAACTAGAAGCCGCAATGGGGGCAGTGAAATGGGAAGTGGGCACCCCGCCCTGGCGGCAGGGGCCGTGGCCTGGCCGGAGAGTTCAGACCGTGGGCCTGGTGCCAAGACAGAGGCGGGCCGGATTCCGTCCTGGGGCCTCTACGCTGTGCCCCTGAGCCTCCAGAGGGTGAGGCTCCATCCAGGCTGGTGGACCCAGCTCCCCAAGGGCGCCGGTTAGAAACGGGGTCCTTGGCCGCCACCCCCGACCCAGAGAACCAGAGGCTGAGGTGGTGCGGCGTGGCTGCGTTTCGGCACGTCCGCCTGCAAGGCTCCGGCACTCGCCGGTGTGCGCACCGCTAGGACACCCCACTGGCCTCCCCTCATGGGGAAGGCTTCCCTTCCGTTTTGTTTAAACAATCACGGTGACCAGAGGGGCTCTGGTTGCCCCGG
>SJYS01023188.1:177305-193518 GCA_006410695.1 Philantomba maxwellii
ACAGCTGTTGCAGCTTTAAAAATGATTATTTCTTCTCCGCCCTGCAACCAAAATTTGTCCATCAGAAATCAACCTAATTTCATTGCAATTTCCAATTTATTACTCTGTAATGAGACCAGCTTAATAGGGATGAGCCCCTTGTTTTCTAAGAGACCAGATGCACGTCTGCAAATTTCCAGCCTGGGACATATGGCACACGCCTGCTCCTGCTTAACGCGCGGCTCTCGGGTCTGGTCAGAGGGACGCAGGGCACGCAGCTACTCTGCCCGGTGATGAGTCTGGCCAGGCAAAACCAGCCCAAACTGTTAGTCAGATCAGTATCGGGGGATTTCCCTGCTGGTCCAGTGGCTAAGACTCCACCTCCCACTGCAGGGGCCGAGGTTGGATCCCTGGTCAGGGAACGAGGCCCCACACACCGCAGCCAAGCCTGCGTGCCCGAACTAGAGATGCCTGCACGCGGCCAAGAAGGGCCTGCACGCCGCGGGGAAGACCCAGGGCAGCCAGCAAGTAAATGATCAGGTAGCAAAGCGAAGTGCTGAGATGAGAGGCAACTTTCATATCAGTGAAACAGAATTGTAAGCTGTGAGAGCTGGAAAAGATCAAGTCCAGAGCTCCTGATTCGTAAAGACACTGAATCTCAGAGAAGGTAAGTGACCGGCCCAGGGCCACACAGCCTTTGCTGGCAGGAGCAGAATGAAAATCGCGTCTGCGGAGTCCCTGTCTGGCGTCCCCACCAGAAGCACTGTCTCTGGGCGCCCACGTGGAGGAGATGCTCTGCGGCCCCTCCAGACGAGCGCTGACGGCTTCCGGACGTTCTCAAGGATAAAGCGCCCCTCCTGAGGGCTTTGGGCTGCTCGTGGTGCTGAGCACTTCTTGTATTGCTACTTAAAATTTTTTTAAGCTTCTTACTGGCAAGCGACTGAAATGATTTCCTGGGTGCAGAGTGGCAGAAAGTTTCCCCGCCAAGCACACAGGATCCTCTGCATGCCTGCCAGATGGCGGAGGCCTCTGCAGGCTGACTGTGGTCTCTTCCAGGAGGTGGGCAAGTGCAGGGTCCCAGAGAGCGGCCTTCATCAGGACATCCAGGCTAGCCGCTTCCAGATCCTCTTGCCATGGGTGAAACGGGCCCTGTTCTCAGCCCCGATGCCACCAGTGAGGTCTCCAGACTGGTGTTGTCGGCAGGATGACCCCAAAGAAACTCACAAAATTAAGATGCATCAACTTTGTGGCTGTGTGTGTCCTATTCACTGCGACCCCGTGGACTGCAGTGTGCCAGGCTTCCCTGTCCTTCAGAGCCTCCCGGAGCTTGCTCAAACTCATGTCCATCGAGCTGGTGATGCCACCCAGCCATCTCATCCTCTGTCGTCCCCTTCTCCTCCCCTCTTCAATCTTTCCCAGCATCAGGGTCTTTTCCAATAAGTCGACACTTTGCATCAGGTGGCCAAAGTATTGGAGCTTCAGCTTCAGTCCTTCCAATGAACATTTAGGACTGATTTCCTTTAGGATTGACTAGGTTCATCTCCTTGCAGTCCAAGGGACTCTCAAGAGTCTTCTTCAACACGACAGTTCAGAAGCATGAACTCTGGCTCCTTACGAANCCAATAAGTCGACACTTTGCATCAGGTGGCCAAAGTATTGGAGCTTCAGCTTCAGTCCTTCCAATGAACATTTAGGACTGATTTCCTTTAGGATTGACTAGGTTCATCTCCTTGCAGTCCAAGGGACTCTCAAGAGTCTTCTTCAACACGACAGTTCAGAAGCATGAACTCTGGCTCCTTACGAATCAGTTTTAGTATATCACTTCTTAACATTTTCAGACATTAAGCACTAAATGAACACCGATGGTCACACCCCCTCACAGGCTGTGCGGGCTGTGGGGTGAGGGGTGGCTCTTTCCTTCCCGCTTTGTTCTCTGCACAGAGTGCAGGCTGCACACGACCCATCCTCCCTAAAGACTCTGCACAAACTTGACCACAAAGAAGCACATTTTCCTCTAAAGATGGAGCCATTTGCTTTCACTTGGCTTTAATATTTTCTAAACCCAATTGTGATTATTAATACATATCCTTGCCTTGAAGCTGTCATTCTAGTTGCGGAAATAAATACGTGCCAAACCATAAAAACAGCCCAGTAAATTAAATAAAACAACCGATGAATGTATAGCTGGTCTGAGAGGAATTATTGCTATACACGTATTATATATTACAACATGCGCCCAGACTAATTTATACCCAGAGAGTGATTAACTGTGTTTTCTGTGAAACAGAGACTCCGATTCTGCATCTTCCAAAACGCTGTCCAGGGACACGCGTTGCGTCACGTCCCCAGGGCACCTTTCGGCAAATCCGTATCCAGGGACTGCTGGTTGTGATGGCCTCGTGGGTGACGCTAGGAGATGAGCTATGCGAGCTCTTCCCCGTGTCCCGGGGGCCACTCAGCGGACACGGTGGGTGTCGGACCTGTGAACTCTGTGGGGGCAAGGATTCCTGCCCCAACGGCGGGGGGGGGCATGCAACTCAGCCTTGCCTGACTGTGGGCCACACCAGATGTGGAGGCAAGGATTCCTGCCCCAACGAGGGGGCATGCGACTCAGGGTCGCTGACTGTGGGTCACAGCAGATCCACGGGAGAGCGTGCCACAGCGCGGTGACGGGCTTCTCTGCCCTCCAGAGTCTGTCCTCCGGGAGACTGATGGCCAGCAGACCGGACTCTTGCGACGGGCACCCCGCCTCCTGTGCCCAGCTCACCCCCAGGGTCCGCGGCAGTGCACCACGCATCCGCGCTCTCAGGCCCTGTAATGTCTGAGATTCAAACCAGTGCCCGAGTAATGTGCGACACCGGACGTCCGCAGCCCGGATCATCACCCAGAACCGTCCTGCTCGCCTCCAGGAAGGCCCCTCAGAGCGCAGGCTCGCCATGCGGGGCGCTGGGCTCGTGCCTGGAGTCGCCAGGGCCCAGCCCTGAGCGGGTCTCAGCTGCGCTGGGGTGGCGCCTGCCCCCTCCCTCTAGACGCTCCGCACTCCTCTGATTTTATACGTTGTCTAAGACCCCAAGTTACTCAGTGTCTCAGGAGTGAAAATATCCTTCCTTCCCCAGCTCCTGGTCCTCGGTAAGCCCCAAACAACGGGCACAGACGTTCTCACAGATGAGGAAAAGCATCCAAAGATTAAAAGGAGGCAAAACGTGCAAGGGAGCAACACAGCAGGCCGGCTGTATTACGAGTGCGAATGTGGTGTTTTTAGGGAAAACCCATCTGTCTTAAGAACTTTTCCTTCTTTTCTTGACGCCATCCCATTGTCCCTGATTTCAACAGAGTTTAATCACCTTTGATGCTTTTGCCCAGAAAGATATTTTCAGGCATTCATCTCTGTCGTTAGTCTTTGGATAATTAGTCTTTGTACAATTAAGGGAAATCCTATCTGGGTCTTTAAATCTCTGCTCATAAACCATAAATCACAGTCCCCCACCCCCTTAATCACTGCCTTCCTCTCTCCTCGGCTCCTCCCATCCCCTGCAGCTCTCCGGCTCCGACACCCCTCTCAGGAACTTACAGAAACCTGGAGCCAAAGCTGCCGAGGCTGGGCTTCCACGGGGCCTCCGGAAGCCCCTACCCCAGGCCCCAAGCAGCCCCGTAACAGTAACATGGTGATTCCATCTGCGTTCTTCAACTTCCAAAGCCTTGCCATCTATTTAGGGTTCCCAGAAATAGGAAACAGAAATACAGAGTGCCTGAGCCCTGAGGTGTATTTATACTAAAACAGCATTCGTTGTTTACCTGAAGTTCAAGTTCAGGGGAGTCCTGGAGTCTGTCTGGTAGCTCTGGGACCTGACACTTGCTGGAACCTGGGAGAGTTCCCACGAGGCGGCCAGAGGCACCCCAACCCCGCCCGCGTGGGTCGTCCACTGGAGCCAGAGCTCCTGGCTCGTGCCTCGCCTGATGAGAGCCGCTCGTCACGAGGTCATGGCATTCACGGGAAAGTGCCCCCTGCGGTCACCCATTTGGACAGCGCTCACGCCCAGGAGCTGATGGCCACGTTCACCACCGGCGTCCCCAATTTTCCATCCTGTGTCCTACATCCAAGATGCATCTGTGGACGACGCTGTCATCCATGGGGGCGCTCGGTTCAGTTGGATGAGCATCTTCACGTATTCAGCGCCGGGTTGGCACGTGGATAAGGTGACCCCCCCGGAGCTCACAGACTCTCTCTTAAGTCGCACGGCAGCACCGTCCCCGTCTCCTGAGGTCTCGAGTGCGAGCAGCGTCTGCCGTGTCTGGGACTCTGTCTGCATGGGGTGTCCGGCTGCACGCAGGCAGGCGTCCTGTCCCCGGTGGCAGGATGCTGACCCGGTCCATCATTGCTGTTTCCGAAATGCGGTGCTACCCTGCCTCGCTCAGTTCGCATTTCATACCGTCCTTACAGTGATTTTCAGCTACATGTTTTCCTTGTATAAGACTAAGCTTTGTACGGTGTGAAGCACACAGAGACGGCGTGTGGAAGTGGAGGAAGTCCAGGGCTGTGCTGGACTCCAGGGCACAGGAGGCAGCTGGGCGCTGGGACCACGGACTCACCTTGGGNTGCTACCCTGCCTCGCTCAGTTCGCATTTCATACCGTCCTTACAGTGATTTTCAGCTACATGTTTTCCTTGTATAAGACTAAGCTTTGTACGGTGTGAAGAACACAGAGACGGCGTGTGGAAGTGGAGGAAGTCCAGGGCTGTGCTGGACTCCAGGGCACAGGAGGCAGCTGGGCACTGGGACCACGGACTCACCTTGGGCACAAAATGCCAGGGTGCGTCGAAACACCCCTTCATGGAGGTAAAGAATGCTTTAGTGCATTTTTGTAGATGCAGCTAATGTAAAAATCCACAAGAAGCCAAATGATAAAATAAAAATAAAAGCGAGATCATCACGACTGATTTTTCCTTTTCTCTTAAGGGCACCGAGGTGCAGCATTGATTGAAATCCTCCCTGGAGACCCCACAGAAGTTGTGATTTCGCTGAAATAGTGGCAGGTCGGCTGTCTTGGGGGTGGGATTCTGCAGGCCCTGAGCTGGACGCAGCCTCGTGGGGACAGGCCCGCCTGGTCTCCTCTCTGCAAGCCTGGCTTCACCCCCGCGACCCCAAGGCAGCCCAGCCTCTCCCTGACAACGTGGAGCCACTTCAGTCACGGGTGAGCGTGTGGTGTTCGTTTCCAGCGACTCAAACACGCCTCCTCGTTCTCCAAAGGTAAGTTGCGTGAAAGAGCGCACTGGGGGTCAGAGCTTGCGGGGAAGTCGGGTCTGCCCCGGGGCAGGGGCGGCCTCTCCCCACCTCTCATTGCGCGTCTTCTCTGGCTCCGGCACCTCCAGACCCCCTGAGGCTACCCCCCTTATTTTGTTCTCCAGCGTCTGCGTCCTCCGCAGACGTCTGTCTTTCTGTGTCAGGGAGACAGTCCCATGGGACTGTGGAGTCCCATGGGATGGGCAGAGCCTCCTCTGTTGCGCTGGGTTGAGGGGTGCTCTCACTGTAAAGAGACTTTTAGGGCATTTTAGCAGCTGCTCTGAACTGGGGACTGTCTTGACTCTCTTAAAGCTTTGGGAAGACGTCACCTCATCCCTGACATTTGAAACTGGAGAGACTGAACTGACACATGGTCCAGGGCAGACGGTTCATAAAGACGGAGCTCTCCCCACACTCCGCAGCGGCCTGCCTGAAGAGCCGGCCTCCTGTGGACAGAGGCCGCCCAGGAGGCAGCCGCTGTGAGCCAGGCTTGCAGGAAGCCAGCCCTTGCCGGTTACTCAGCTGAGCGGGACGTCGACCACTGTCCCTAGTAAGGGAAAGCCTCGCAAATGGCGAGGGCTTGATCGCTAACCGACAGGCTCCCCACGTTCGCCCCTCCTTCCAGCTCGGGACCAACCACAGAGCCACGTGCTCCCCTTGCCCGGGATGCGGGATGCTGGCTCCACCCCGGCCACCCAGGCCGACAGCCTCCCCCAGGGCCCCTGCACCTCCCTTTCCACGCGATTTCTGCTGTTCTGCCGCACTGACTCTCTGCCCAACACAGGCGAGGGCAGCCGGCGGCCTGCTAGTTAGTTCAGTCGCTCAGTCATGTCCAACTCGTTGCAACCCCATGGACCACAGCACGCCAGGCCTCCCCGTCCATCACCAATTCCTGCAGCCCACGTAAACCCGTGTCCACTGTCGGTGATGCCATCCAGCCATCTCATCCTCTGTCGTCCCCTTCTCCTCCTGCCCTCAATCTTTCCCAGCATCGGGTCTTTTCCAGTGAGTCAGCTCTTCGCATCAGGTGGCCAAAGTATCGGAGCTTCAGCCTGCTGCAGTGAGCGCCAAATACGTGCACGTGGCCTGCTTCTCCCTGGGTGGGCTCCGTTCATCTCCGGGAAGCCCCCGGTGGCCAGGCTGCCCTCAGAGCGTGGCTTGGGAGGTGGTGGGCAGGTGCTGGAGGTCACGGTCCCGGTAACTCTAGGGATGCAGCTCAGGAGGGAGCTGGTTCTAAGGCTCCTCGTGCCATCCCCCCTCGATCACAGGCCTGGACAGGAGGGGACGTATCCGCTACATAGTACAGAGAGAGCTTCCTGGGTGGGTCAGCAGTAAAGAATATGCCAGCAGTGCAGGAGACAGAGATGTGGGTTCGATCCCTGGATCGGGAAGCTCCCCTGGAGAAGGAAACCACAACCCACTCCAGTACTCTTGCCTGGAGAGCGCCACGGACAGAGGAACCTGGCGGGCTATTGTCCACAGGGTCACTCGAAGTCAGACGCGCCTGAGCGGCTGAGACAGCACAGCTGTGTGCCCTCACGAGAGCTACCCGAGCACGCCGTCCTCCCAGTCGGACCGGACTCCAGTCACTGCTGAAGTCACTGCTGAAGTCACGTAGTGCTTCCCCCACTTCTCTGCAGCTGATGCAACTTTTTAGGGCTTTGGAGGCTCGACAGCAGCACCTCCAAGCCCGTGATTTGGGCCAACGCGAGTCCTCGCACGGCAGACGCTGAGACCGCAGGCTCGCAAGCGGTGTGAAGACAATTGTGGCATTTCCGGTTTCCTGGGAAAACAGCAGTGAGCATGCAGATCCCAGTCCGCAGCCTCTGGCGTCCCTCAGGCCCGGGCCTCACGTCAACCCAAGCAGCTCCCACTCTGCACACGCGGTGCTGAGCTCGGCCACGGGGGCACCTCCCGCCGCAGTCAGGAGGGTCGCAGATTCGGGCCGCACATCGCCAGAGATCACCGAATCCTACCCACTCACTCCAGACGGGGAAATGCAGCTGCTGAGCGGCAGATCCGTGACCAGACCCCCACACACAGCCCACCCACACCGCAGCGGCTCCCGCGCAGTCATTCCGAGCACTGACGACATTTCCCGCCGCTCTGTTTCCGCTGCCCTCACTGCAGCACTACTGGAATCAGGCCTCTTGGAGGAACTGCGTGTCTGTGTCTCTCTTAAGCCCACACATCACACACTGGTGCTCTCTCTGGCACCTCAGCGCTCAAAGTGAAGTCCCTGGGCCAGCAGCTTCGGCGTCACCTGGACGCCTGTCAGAAAGGCAGAATCTTGCGGGATCCACTGCGATCTCAAAAGATCGCGAGGTCATCCCAGATCCACTGGCCAGAAGCTGCATGTCAGCAAGAGGCCCAGGAATGATGTGGCTGTCCTACAGTTAGAGAATTCTTTTCTTCATTTTCTATCAGATCTTATGAATTTCACCTTGTCTTTCCAACCTCTGAGCATCCAGAATAGTGGTCTTGGTAGCATATGGAGACGGGGAAGTACCCAGGCAGCACCGGGGGCTTCCCAGGTGGTGATACGGATAAAGAGCCCGCTGCCAGCTCAGGGGACATGAGAGACGCAGACTCGACCCCTGGGTTGGGAAGACCCCCTGGAGGAGGGCATGGCAGCCCACTCCAGTACTCTTGCCTGGAGAAGCCCATGGACAGAGGAGCCTGGCGGGCTGCAGTCCACGGGGTCGCAAAGAGTCAGACACCACGGAAGTGACTTAGCGCTCAAGCAGCGTCTCCACCCGAGGACCAGACGTGGCCAAGAGTCAACAACACTTCAGGATGAAAGGCAACCCACGCGCCCATACTTCCCTCCCCTGGGCTCCGGGTTCCTCCAGCCGCCCCTGTCCCGGCAGCCCTGAGTCCCTCTAGACCAGTGAGACACGCGGAAGCTCTCCCCAGATCCCCAGCCCCTTTGGCTTCTAACATCTGCCAGGATTTCCCGTTTCTTGGCCCATGGTGCTTATCAGTCAGGAAAGGCCTTGGAGAGGAGGCTGTGCAAACGGGGCTCGGCTCTGCCAGCGCCCCGTCTCCGGGGCCTGGTTCTCATCTAGGCCGCCGGGCAGCGCTCCGTGCCCTCAGGCGGGTCTTGGAACAACTGGACTGTGTTCCCCTAGATGCTCTTGACAGGAAGCTTGGTCTGCTTCACACTGACTTGCCTAAGAGGGAGCAGGAACCTGAGGCCAGATGTCTTACTAGGCAGAGTGCTGTTCGTCCCCAGTGAACACAAATGTAATTTTCTTAAGAAAGGAAAAGATGCAAGATCCCGGAACATAATCAGGAGTGACTGGGCTAAATTACACTAAAAATCTCACAGTTTGAGGCACAGATCCTGCGCTCTCCTCGGAGCTGTGCTGTGTGATGAGTCTGGAGCATCTGAGCTACTCCAGTGGGAGGCCTGTTGAGGAGTGCTGGAGAGGGGCCCTCTTCCTGATTCTGTTATTTGTGATGCACGGACATCTTCCCGGAACACAGGGTACTCCCGCTGGAAGCAAACCACTACAGGAAGTTCTCAGGAACCAGAACCAGAAGTGCACGCGTCCTGCGTCCAACCGTGCCTGATGCTTCGGGAGTCCCTGGGCTGCAGCCGCCAGGCGCCTCTGTCCATGGGACTCTGCAGGCAAGAACACTGGAGCGGGTTGCCATGCCCTCCTCCAGGGCACCTTCCCGAGCCCGGGATCGAGCCATGGCCTCTTACATCTCCTGCCCTGGCAGGTGGGTTCTCTACCACGAGCGCCACCCGGGAAAGACCTGGCAGCAGACCTCTGCTAGCGATGGCACCGCCCCGGGAGCCAGTGGCGAGGAGGCTGCCCGGGTCCCGGGGAGTGGGCGAGAGGACGGGGCGCCTCTGTTCCTCGCTGTGACTGAAGGCAGCGCGGCGCTACCCTCATTTGCAGGAAATGTGAGTGTCTCCCTAGAAACCGGGAGGAGTCCGCTGAAACCTGTCAGAATGAAGGCGAACGCACTGCCTGCAAAGTGGGTAAAATACGAATGCTTCATTCGTGAAAAGAGTGGAAACAGCTTCTTAAACTGTGGTAAGAAACACGTAATTTACTGTCTTAACCACCACTGAGTGTACAGCTCAGCGTGCACTTAGCTTAATACACGAACAGAAGCTCGACCTCACTCCCGTGAGAGCAGAGCAAGGGGAAACTACACGGAAACGAGGCTTCACTTCTGAGGCCGGAGAAGGTCGGAAGCCTGTAAGCGGCGTTGAGGAGAGCGGCTGTGCGTGTAAACTCACTCTGTTTCCTAGAGGGAAAGGGAAAGTGAAAGGTGCTCAGTCGTGTGTGGCGTTTGTGACCCCATGGACTAAACACTCCATGGAATTCTCCAGGCCAGAGTACTGGAGTGGGTAGCAGGAAGTGTAGCTCTTTCCTTTTCCAGGGGATCTTCCCAACCCAGGGATCAGACCCAGGTCTCCCGCACTGCAGGCGGGTTCTTTACCAGCTGAGCCACCAGGGAAGCCCCAAAGGGAGGCTTGGAGGTAAATGTGGACGTACAGGTGCATCTGCCCTGTGGCCTCAAGACCCCACGCCCGCGACCTTGCTCAGAGAGCTCGGTCCCAGAGCCTCCCACGCTCTGGCTGGGGTTCCTGCGGCTCCCAGCCTTGTGAGGCTCCCTCCTCGGGGCCAGCTGAGCGTCTGTACACGTAACCTAGTCCACTCACAGCTGTGTTCACCACGCAGAGGAATCTTGGGGACATTAGAATAATGCCTCTGGCAAGAGGGAATAAATACAAAGCATGAAATAAGGGGCCAGATAAGACTCATATCTATCAGAAATCACAATAAAATACTGTTACATCTAAGTGAGAGGTGAGAAAAGAGGTTTCTTTCCTTCAGCTTTTCTTTTGGCTTAAATTAAAATTATTAAATCAAACCATTAATTATTAAATTAAAATTATTAAATATGGGATATGGAATAAATAAGAAGTTTGATTTCCCCATGTCAAACAGTTGCAAGAAATTTCAACAGATTTATGCACCACAATTTGTAAATCGTTTTCCTATTGCTTTTTACTGATTTTTGTCTATTATGAATGGACCGTCACGTATATTTCCTTGTATGTTATTTAACTTTTCTCCTTCGGACAAAGTCCTGAGAGTGGAACCGCTGGGTCAAAGGTCACTTTGGTGACAGCCATTCTGGTGACTCTTAAAACACACAGCAACATGCCCCTGCTGAACCGTTCCCGCCCCCGAGGACGCGAAGCGAGGACCAGATTTGCTGCAAGCTTGAGGGGAGCAGCCACAGTCGTTTCATCAGAAAACAATCGCTTCACACTTTAAGATAATGTTTATCAACAGAACTAGAAAAACTATAAACAGTCCTCAAGACATGGAAACTTTACTCTCACCTTTTGGAAAAGTTGGTCCCGCGTGAATGCCCAGACATGCCTCCATCCTGCATCTGTGCACTGACGTGGGGACCCCACTGGGGGCTGTGCCAGCGCCGTGAGGCTACTCACCACCAACCAGAGCCTGGCACAGCCCTGTGTACCTGTGTGTGCATTTGTGTGTACACGTGCTCATGCGTGCACACACGTGCACACATGTACCTGTGTGCATGTGTATGCATGTACCTGTGTGTACCCACATGTGGGTCTCTGTGTGCACGTGTCTGCATACACACATGTACCTGCGTATGTGTGTGCATGTGCATGTCTGCGTGTACACGCCTGTGAGCACACATGTATTCATGTGTACATGTGTGTGCATGTGTGTGTTTGTGTGTGCACGTGCATGTGTGTGTGCACGGTGTGTGACCTTCTTCTTCACACCCTTCCAGCTGGACTGCACTGGAGGAGTCCTCAGGCACACCTGGGAACCAACCCCTCTCCGCAGCCTTCACCTTTTTCAGGTAAAAGCCACAGGTTTGGTTGGATCTGCCACTCTGTCCCCTGTTCTTCTAGAAGCTCTATTTTGCACATTGCCAGAGGCAGTGTCGGCCACCCAGAGATGTCCAGTCCCGGGCACAGCCCCTCTCATTCACAACCTTGTTCCTCCCCGAATGCCCAGACCCAGAGCCACTCAAGCTTTTCACTCTGCATTGAAATGCTTTGTAAAATTAGTTGAATTGAATTTACAACTTTTATTATGACCCAACTTTCTCTAATTCTCACAAATCTTTTGCTTATTTTTCCGCACCTCCCTCACCTTTTCTAAACTCATGACATGAAAACATGACAGATCTGAGCTCGTCTGTTCTGAATCTAGGTCTCATCTGAAAAATTATGAGGTTTCAAGACATGGAAAATGGCGAAACAGCAGTAACAATCCACGGATTCCAGAGACGAGTCCCCCTGCCCCCACGTCTACCGGGAACACACGACCGCCTTGATGGAGCAAGCGTTCTCTAGAACCTTCTCCACCTTCCTCCTGACAGAAGCCCATCATCTCTCAGCAGAAGTAGAAGGGCGTTCAGACTTACCTGCCTGAGGACCGCGCGCTCGGCGGGCGTGCTTGGTTCCGGGTCCCTCCTTGTCTGCGGGGTACGCCTTCAGACACAGAGTCCACCTCCTCTCAGACGAGTGCCATTTGTAATCCAACTCCGATCGACCTACGTTGAAGTGTCGACCCTGGCGAGCTGCTCCAGGGCCGAGAGGCTGATGGGGAAGCCGGCAAGTTTCAGCTGCCTGAGAGCATTGTCTCCAGTTCTGGATTTTAGCAGGGGAGACGGGCATCCGCCAGAGCCCAGTTGCCTAAGAGCCAGGGGTAAGACCGGCCCTCCTCGGGGGTGCAGCTCAGTGTGGCCCCAACCTGCAGGCCCGACCTAGACGGCAGGAGGAGGGGGCACGGGCACCGTGGAGAGTCCAGGGGGGAAGAGAAGCGTGGCTGAAGGGCTGGCGAGCCGCTGGCTGCGCTGCCTGTCCCCCGAGGGTCCTCTGGGGCACCGGCGTCCGGCCCTCCGTCATCACACCCCCTCAGTCCCCACGTCCCCTCGTGCTCTGCGGCCACCTGAGGGGTCCACAATGGAGAGCGGTCCAGGGGTTTGATGACAACTGCTCTTTGAGCAACTGTCCATTTTGTGCCAAGAGGCTCTCAATGCCTGTCATGCCGTTACTTCCATCCTGGCGAATATTCAGCTCCCTCCCGACCGCTCTCCTCGGACAGTCGGACCCAGAAGTGTCAGCATGTCCCCGGCAGGGTCTCGCCCTCCTTGCCGTTGGGGGGGGTGGCCCCGGGATGCGGGCACACGGCACCCACGCTGCAGGTGCAGGAGGAGGACCAAGACGGGCGAGGAGGAAACGCTCCTGTTTCTTGAAGACGTCGACCTTCCAGGGGCACCTGCCCCTCACAGCTCCAAGGACCGTGAGGCTTCTCAGAGTGGCCAGGAGGGTGGGCGGACCGGGGGCCCACCGGGCCGGGCTCTGTGATGTAACGTGTAGGCAGACAGCAGGGCCTGCGGAGGGAAGAGCGAGACGCGGTCAGGGTCAGGGAGTGTCTGGGAGGCAAGTCCAGCTCCTCTTTTGGGGTTAAGGCCCACCCCCAATGGACAGTAATACAGAATCTGGAAAGAATGTGGTTCCTACTGACCTTATACTCACGACGCCAGTCTGGGTTGTTCTGCTCTGCGTTTCTTTTCTTTCTCTCTTCTTCATTATTTTAATTTTGTTCTGAGGTATCTTACTTGGCACTCAACCTAATCACAATGTGTAAGTACTTTTTAAAATGAATGTTTTATTAGTTCTCTCCCCAAAGGCTAATGGTTCACCCCAGGCTGTTTATTACATTATCACCAACTTCCATTTCTTTCCAGCTGAATCTCACATTGATGCATTGGGCTTCTCTGGACCTCAGGTGTACCAAGCATCTCCTGAGAGAGTCCAGATGGCAGGGCCACACTCGCTCCATGAAGGGGCTAGCTTCTACACCTTGCTTTCTTGCTCTGGACTCACTCCCAGACACAGGGGAAAAGGTCGATAAATCACTGAACCTTCACCTGGCATCTCTAGGGCTTGAAGTGAAGACTTTCTCGGGCAGATCACACTCAACATCAGGGGGTACATCATGAGGGAGGTAAGGCCTGCCGCTCAGGTTGCAGCGTTGGAGAGCAAACAGGGAGACCAGGTGGAGCCCAGCGTCAGAACCACGGCCAGCGCCCGGCTGTGCCTGCCTGTCTTCACACAGGCGCTCAGGCTTATTAAGAATGCCATCAAGTCCTCCTGTTTAACACATGTGCATCTGATCTCCTCTGGTCCTGCTCGTTTAATTAGCCCCAAGCGTGTTGTGCTTTTGGTAACCTTTTTTCTCAAATAATGCTTAATAATTTTAGTTGGGTTTTCATGCTCTGAAACAAGGAATATTAATTCCTTTTTTTCCCTCCAAAATAGAGTTTGCTGGCTTTTGAGGTCAATTTGGCTCATTTCATTCTGTATTTTCATAGTCTGGGGAATGGCTTGGCTGGGGTGGGGGTCAGAGTGCCTGGGGGGGAGGTGCTCATGTGAGGGCAAGACAACAACTCAGGGGACCCTGTTTTCACGCGGCCTTTCCATCTTCTAAAGAAAAAAGAGGATGCCCCATGCTGAGCCCTCAGCCTGTGGTTCAAGCCTGTGGATGCATTTCAGTCTCAGCCCAGGGAAGTCTCCTCACAGAGCAATGCTCTTCCTCCAGTGACTTTGGAGAAGGAAAAGCTGTGGCCCCCTGGCTACACGAGCACTCGGAGTGCACACTCAGAATCCCTGGGCAGGCTTTCCCACAGGGCTTTGTATCAGCTGTCTGCTGCCGTGTAACCAATTACCCCAAACACAGTACATTAAACGTCCTTAATTCAACACCACAGAAGTGGAACTCCAGATCCCAAAGCGACTCCTGCTGCCCCCAGGAAACCTGGTTTCCTGCCCATTTTCTTATGTACATAAGTAGAAATTTGTGTGTGTGTATGTGACAAATAAGAATCTGCCTGCAACGCGGGAGACCTGGGTTTTTCATCCCTGGGTTGGGAAGATCCCTGGAGAAGGGAAAGGCTGCCCACTCCAGTATTCTGGCCTGCAGAATTCCATGGACTATATAGTCTGTGGAGTCACAGAGTCAGACACGACTGAGCCGCCTTCACCTTCCCTTTCCATGTCACAAACAAGAACAGTCAAGTGTGTAACAGAAGTCACTTCCTTTTCAGGTGCGGCTGTGGGGGAAGCTGTTGCAGCGTCTGGGTACTTGAACCACTTTTCTTTTAGACCCAAACTGATGTCGCCTCTAAGTATTCAGTGAAATGTGTTATTATCCTCAGCGTTGTTCACAGCTCCTCACAGGAGCTCTAGCCCCCCTGCCCTGACTTCAGCTTCTATTCTGTGGGAACCGCAAGTCTCTATCACGGGTGGGTAGTAAGGGTCACCTCCTTGAGCTACAATGTGGGAGAGAGGCTGGGGCACACGTGCCAGGGTCTGCCGTGGGCAGGGCGCCCAGAAAACGTGAGTCCCCACGCCTTCCTCAACCGAGGTCTCTCTCCTCATCTGTCTCGTCCCCAAGCTGCCCCTGGAAACAACTTGGGCGTCTTCACTTTCCTCCCCATGCCTCCCTTTCTCATCTGTAAGCACTGACCCTAGGCGGCAGGCTTTGAGCTTCCTTGCTTCCAGCCTCCCCCATGCCAGGGAAGCCCCTAGACCACCCCAGGCCCCGGTGCCCCCTGGAGGGGCAGTGCCACCCAGGCTGGGAGCCTCCACCTGCAGACCCCCGCTGGGTGCTTTCAGTTCACACGTCTTCACCAGAATGGTGCCCCCATGCCCACCACGCCGGACGTCAGCTCCGTGCAGATGTCTCTAAAGCGCCCGGCAGAGTTTACAGTCACAGTGCCAGGGCCTCTCTGCTGGTGTTTTCACTCCCGTGTCACAGATAAAGGGGCTTCCCTGGCGGCTCGGATGGGAAAGAATCCGCCTGCAATATGGGAGACAAGGGTTCCATCCCTGGATCAGGAAGATCCTCTGGAGAAGGGAATGGCAACCCACTCCAGCATTCTTGCCTGGAGAACCCCACACAGGGCCCTGGCGGGCTACAGTCCACTGGGTCAGAAGAGAGTCAGACACGACGGAGCAGCTAACACTTTGACGACAGGTAAGAGGCTCAGATGTTGGGGTGACCCACCCACTTGTGCAGTTCCCACGGCCGACGCCTGCGGCCTGCAGCATGGGAGTGTGTGCTCGCAGGAGCCGCTCGGTCCCTCACTCATCACGTCCCTGGCGGAGGCAGACACCCCTCCTCTAAACATCAGCCGCCGGCCCCCTGGAGACCCCTTCTTCACGGAGAGGCTGTGCTGCTCACAACCTCACCCACAAGGAAGGGCGAGCCCACTGCGAGGGCAGACCACTCCGGCGCAGCGGCTCTTAGAAGTGGATCAGGAGGGAACCCGGGGACCCCCGGATCCCTTGAGAGACGAGGGTCTGGGCACCGCAGGGAGCACCTCCCACGTAAACAGGGAGGCCAGCACTCTGTGAATCCCCAGAGGCCCCCCATCCCGCTGCCTCCAGAGCCAGGTTCAACAGGCGGCCGCGTCTGGGCCCCATCTGTTCTCGGATAATGGAAACTGGAGAGCAGGGCACGGAGATTCCGGGGGGGCAGGTGGCCAGTGACGAGCCTCGCTGGGGGTCTCTGCCTCCCCCCGCCCCTGGACCGCGATGAGCCAGTCGGACCTGTGGCTCTGGGCCTGTGGTTTGCAAAGTGCGGCTGGGGGCGGGGACCCTGGACTGGCCCCTCCGGAAGGACTTGAGGGCCACGCATGGCCGGGCTGTTTATAAAGATAATTGCTGCCTGGGAGGGTTATAGGCAGCCGCTCGCGCACACCGGGAGGAGCAGGGCCCCTTCTCTCGCCTGGACTTAGCAGAGGAGGAGCAAGGCGCGTTCCGGGCCCTGCACGCTGCGTCTTCGCCCCGCTGATCCTCTGTCTCCATTTTCTGCTTCGTGTTGTGGACACAGACAGCAGCCTCATGATTTCAGTCCACTC
>SJYS01023188.1:215132-231071 GCA_006410695.1 Philantomba maxwellii
GGGCCGGAACCGTGCAGCCAAGACCTCCAGCCCCGAGGCCGCCCCTGCCCCCAGTTCCAACACCAGCTAGACAGCGTTCACGCGCAGCCCGGCCAAGACTCGAAGTTAACAAACTGTTTAAAAACATCCCCACTTTTCACTGGTAAACACCGTGTCTACTAATATATATTGAGAAAATTAGTGTTTTCATGCAACAGTTTCTGGTACATTACCTAAACTCAATGTGCAACTCACACACGGCGTTTCGTTGCTAGCAGCATCGGAACGCAATGTTTCACCACCAACTAGGGGCGTCGTGGCAATTATTTGACAGGCGATAAAAAGAGAATAAAGCTCTTTGGTGCGATTTTTATAGTCTCTTCTCCACAGTCTCAATCATCGGAGTGGAAGAAATGAAGACGTACAATTTAACCAGTATGTTTACGTGCATCCAACAGATATTTTTCTGGGGAGATTAATTGAATTACACCTATAAAATGCTTACATTGTACACTTATCAGTCCTGAGATGGTCTGGAACAATTAGAATATGTTTCCGTTAGTAATAAAAGAGAGCCCCCCCTGCCCAGCCACACCGTGCCGCAGCCTGTGAAGCGAATGCTTTCGGATCGGCTTTGCTCGCACGCTCTTTCATGTCACGCCACGTAACACAGAACTTCACCGATGCACATTAACTCCAAAATCTCAGATTCTAAATGTCAAGTGACCTTGTATCAAAACCCCGCGCCCTCCATCCTGGCAGCATGGCACACAAATCCAGCAGCGGCAGCAGCTGTGGGTTTGCGGGGCGGATGAGAGAGCCCCTGGGGTCTCCTCGGTTCTGCTGTTGTGCTACGTGTGACGCTGGCTGGCTCAGAGCAAATGGAACCATCCACGCCAAGGAATCCCCTTCACCGCCGACGGATGGGAGTTTCATTTTCACACGTATTTGAGGAAGCTTCTCCAGTTTGTCTTTCCTTTTGTAAACTTGGGTCCCCGGAAGCGTCCGTGACCGTGGAGAGCCAAGGTGTCTCCCAGGCGTTTCCCATCAGAGGCCGCACCAGGGGACCCACCCTCCTTCTCCTCGAAGGAGAACACGCTGCTCTGAGCGTGGCAGAGAGCTTCTGGCTCTGAGAACAAAAGCAGGACCTTGCGTGCCGAGGCGGCGGCACCTCTCAACATGCCCCTTCTCTTGGGCGCTCAGCCCTGCCCTTGAACTCTGCCCCCTCAGCTCCTGACTCGATGTGGGCTTGGGACCTTGACTCCAGGATGGAGGGAGAGTGCAGGGGTGAGTCGGGGGTGGTGCAATCAGATGACCCGGCTTACAGGACACTGCGGGCTCCACAGCCTGAGTCCCCCGGGGGGCTCTGGAAGACGGGGACCCACCCTCTTGGGTCCGTCATCCACCTCCAAGTCCAGCGGCAACAGCATGCCAGCCAAACCACATGCCAATCGAGAAGGGTGTCGGGGGCAGCTGGGTCCCACAGGGTCCTGGCTGCTGGCCGAGCTGCTTGGGATGTGGTGGAATCAGAGTCCCCGATCAGCCTTCCGTTACGGAGTGTGCAGGAAGAGGTGAGTGAGGGGTGGCTGGCGGGGCCGGCGTAGCTCCCGTGGACCCTGGGTGTGCAATGTAGGTGCCCCTGGCCCCTTCGCCCAGAGAAGGGCTTGTCACCCCACCCCTACCCCAGCTTTCACACCATCTCCCTTGGGCCTGAATCTGCCTGCTGACCTTCAACCTCTGACTCCTTCTCAACTGGCAGACAGCCTTTTAAAAGCGCGAATTTGAGGACCTTCATCCCCTTCATGGGCTCCCCTGGTGGATCAGACGGTAAAGAGTCTGGCTGCAGGGCAGGCGGCCTGGGTTCGGTCCCCGGGTCGAGAAGACCCCCTGGAGAAGGACACGGCAGCCCGCTCCAGGTTTTTGTCCGGGGAGCCCCGTGGACAGGGGAGCCTGAAGGGCCACAGCCCGCGGAGGCGCAAGAGGCAGACGCGACTGAGCAGCTCAGCTCGCGCGCACGTGCACGCATGCTCCTCATGGACACTCCTCAGGGAATTCTCCCCAGAAACCGGGACGGCGGGGTTTGGAGTGAGGGTGCTCAGCCGCAAGCATCTGTGGCTCGCGGTGTGTGCCGACATCTGAGACGTGTGACCCCCGGGCTGCAACCCCACGAGGACAGAGAATTGCCTCTGCAGCCGACCGCTGCCTCCCTGAGCCCGTCGGCGCGTGAGGGAGGGAAGCCCAGGCGGCTCGCCAGGGAGTGGCTGGGGTGGGAAAGCGGTGGGCTGGCCAGGAAGCCTGGGCTTTGGTATTGACCTTGGGCGAGATCTTCCAGACCGGACGCAGCCATGCCCACGTGCGGGCTGCACTGGGCGTGACTGGTCACTGGCTTCACAGAGCATCTCACTCAGGCTGTGGTTGGCAAGAGGCCCAGAGCACCCTCGGTGGGGACCACACGCTCTCCCGCCCCGGTGGCCCCTCGAGACGATCCTTCCAGGTGCGCAGGGGGCACAGCAGGGGCTGGGGACCCGGCCAGAGACCGGGCCGGAAGGGGCAGGGGCAGCGGGCGATCACAGCCCGCCGCGCTCCCCACGCACAGGCCGGAGCGGCGCGCGCCCGTCCCGCCTCCCTGCCGCCGCGTCCCCGAGGCCCGGCTCCGGTCCAGCGAGCACAGTTTCATTTAAACGTCAAGGTTTAATGACCCAGGGAATGGGAATTGATGAGGAAAGACACCCGCCCCTAATCTCGAGGCGTCTTTCTCCTCACAGTCATTCATCCTGCTACGACGGCCTTCCTCGGGAGGAAGAGCAGGGCTGGAAACACGGTGGCTCCTCATCCCGGGCCCCCCCACGCCCTGCTCCTCCGTGTGTCAGCCGCCGGGGCCCGGGGCGGGCTGGGGACACGCAGGGTGCCCCCGGGGCTGGGGCAGGTCCCGCCACCCCCACCCGGGCGCTCGGCCCCCGTCCCCTGCGGGCCGGTCTCCCCGCAGGGCCGGCTCCCGAGCGCACAGCCTCCGGGGCTCAGCGCCTCCCCGCCCTCGGCCGAGCTGGGGGATCCCGCCGTGGCCTCCCGGCCTGCCCTGTGCTCCCGGCGAGGCCAGCAGCTGAGTCGCCCCCGAAAGGAAAGCTTCCTGGTGGTGGATGGAGGAGCAGCCCTCCCGCCCACTGGGGGTGCCCCAGAGCCCTCTGTGCAGGGCCCCCGGGAGGCAGAGAAGGCCCCAGGCCGCCCCCACGGTTCTGGGCCCGTGGAGACCGACCCAGCTGTGGAGGGGGAGACGCCGCGGGGTCACAGGGGCTGCGACGGCGCCAGGCCCGGGGTCAGATGCCCACGGCCATGCCCCTCCCATCCGGGGCCATCCAACCTCCCAAGGTCTTTCCTGCAGCGAATACGGATTTCAGGCTGAAAATACCCAGCTGACCTGGAGCAGAGCACGGGCCCCGCTGAAGAAGAGCGTTAATTCAGAAAATGGCGGCCAGTATGTTTTGAGGGGCACCGTCACAAAGGGGGTCTGACCCCGGGCTCGCAGGCCCAGCACAGACCTGCGCCGCCCTCTCTGACTGGCTGGAGGCACCAGGGAGTCACCTTCCGACAAGTGTGAACGAAAGGATGACTTCGGATAAAGGTGACTGACCGGGGCTGGAGCAGGTTGGAAGCTAACACTGGCCTTCCAGCGGGAGAGAGGAGTGTGCGGCGCGTCAGGAGGGGAGTTTCCTGCAGAGACAGGGAGACAGCCCGTTTTGTTCCCACGAGGCCCCCGTAGAGGGCACCACGCCGGCGGGATGAGGCCCTCGGCAGGGATTGCTCGTGTGTGTGGACAGCGGCTCACTGGGCGGGTCAGTCTTCACTGTTCCACCGCTGTTTCTAGGGAGATGTGGCTGGGGCTTCTGCAGCTGACCGCAGTGAGGANAGACAGCCCGTTTTGTTCCCACGAGGCCCCCGTAGAGGGCACCACGCCGGCGGGATGAGGCCCTCGGCAGGGATTGCTCGTGTGTGTGGACAGCGGCTCACTGGGCGGGTCAGTCTTCACTGTTCCACCGCTGTTTCTAGGGAGATGTGGCTGGGGCTTCTGCAGCTGACCGCAGTGAGGACCCTGGGGGCCTGGGATGCCGTGGGCACCTGCCGCGGGGGTGAGGGAGCTGGCCCCCTTCCTGGTCCGTGAGATGGGACAGTGGCAGGATCGGCCTCCTAAGGCAGCTGGAAGGACCAGCGCGTGGCAAGCAGGGCCCCTGGCACGCCTGGGGCCACACGTGCGTGAGGGGTGCTGTCAGCGGCGCGGGGCAGGTGAGCGGTCTTGCAGGAGGCCGTTGCTGGGCGGGCGGGCTTGCGTGTGTCCGTGTTTTCCCAGCTGCAGCTCAGCTTTGAGAGAAGAACAATCGGCAAGTGGGATTCCTTGTTGACTCACACCCTCGGGTCAGGGCGGCGCATATGCCTCCCGAGGCCCAGCCGACCTTCCTTCTGGATGGCCCCACGGTCCAGGGAGAAGAACAAAGGGTTACGTGCAAAGATGGGTCTTTCTAAGAGAAGCCTCAGCCTTCTGATTCACCTGCTGCTGGAACTGAGAGCAGGCAGCGACAAGCCTCAGGCAAGAAGCAGAGTAAATATTAGAGCAGCCTCCTCTGTCCCTTTGTCATCCACAAAGGGCCCAGAGCGTCGGCAAACAGGGATGAGGGAAGTGGCAGGGGTGTGGAGCCCCCCCCCCCGCCCCCCGCAGAGGGGCCGGTCACCTCCCCCGGGAGGCAGCTGATCGGGGCTCTCCTGAGGGCTGGACTGTCTTCTGTCCTAGGCTGACCTGAATTTCCCGTTGGCTCTGGATGTCTCCTGGAGAAGGGAAAGGCTACCCAGCCCAGGTCAGTCACCTGGCCTGGAGAACCCTATGGACAGTATCATCCATGGGGACGCAAAGACTTGGACACGACTGAGTGACTTTCACTCACTCACTCACTAGACATCTCTGTGACCCTAGCAGATCAGCTGAAGATTCTGAGATTTGGTTTTTCCCCATAAAATAAAGGTACCAGGAGCCACGTCCCAGGCTTGGGAACCAGCTGCTCTGACAGAGAGGAAGTGTCTGGCGCTGACGCTCGACAGTGCTGACGGTGGAGACGGCCGTAGCCGTCATGGTGGAGCCCACGGGCGGTTCCAGGTCACTGCCCGTGTGCACCTGCCCAGGTCCTGTCTGGGAGAGGGGCAGGGGGTGAGTGGACAGGCTCCGAGGGCGAGCACGGGTCACGGGTGGGGGTTTAGGACCTTGTCACCTGCTCCCGGCCTCTGCCAGCCCCATCCTATCTGAATACTGTCCCTGCAGGAAGCCTGGGTCCAGGAGACCCCTACCTCCCCTCTTGAGGGACAGAAGACCCCTGCCTCCCCCCGAGGGACAGAAGACCCCTGCCTCCCGCCTCGAGGGACGGTCCAGAGGAGCCGCGGCTGCAGCCCGCTCCCACCCGCAAACGATGCTTCTCCCAGGGAGGGAAGGTGCTGGTCAGGAGAGCCGGGCTCCTGTGTGGAAACGGTGGAGGATGGCAGACGAGGCCCCTTCATTCCGCTGAAAGCTCTTCAATGCCACGTGGGTGTCCACGCCGATGAAAGGCTGCAGTTTGCAGGGACCCCGAGAGCTCGCTCTAAAACCTGCCCCCCACAGGCCTCACAGCCCCGCCCGCGTGCAGGGTGCCCGGGAATTCACGCCTCGCTTTGAGAGGAGCAGGTTTCCCGGAGAACGAGGTGCAATATTTATAAGTCTCACAGCGGTTCGCCTGGTGGGACGGCTGACCCGCCCCGCCTTCTCTGACCTCTGCTTTCTCCTTCTTTCTACATTCATCTTCAAAACAAACCCAAGGCAAGAGCGGAAACCCTGCTCTCCAGACAAGGCAGGCAAGATAGAGTCGAGAGGGAGCCCTCCCGTCGTGGAGCCGAGGCCCTGGGCCCCGTGTCCACTGCTGAGCGGAGCCTCGTGTAATGCGGAGGCTGCCACACGGGCCCACTGATGGCCTGGCGGCCCTGGGCACGGGCTCTTTGCAGAAATGTTCAGGCCACCTCGGTTCCTGCGTCTCCTGAAACGCTGAGCTGCTGGGTAAACGGGTGGCGCTTAGGAGGAAGCCGGCGGGGCTGACCTGAGTCCTCGGGGAGCAGAAATGCAGAGCGAGGCGCCGTAGGGCGGCCGCGTGGACGGGGAGACCCCACAGTCCCCTCGGCCTGCGTGCTTCCCACGCGAGGCGTCTGCACCGTGACGTGTCATGACCAACGACCATCACTTTCAGCTCCACCCACAGGTCCTGTCTGCAGCGCCGGGAGCGGCCGTGGTCGGCGGAGAGGGTGGGCCCCCAGCTCCGACTCTCGGGGGGACGTGACTGGGGCGATGGCTGAGGATGCCCAGCCCTGCTCAGGGGCGTGCCTGGGGGAAAAATGTCGTCACGCTCAGCCCGAGGTTGACCGAGGCCGAAGTTGGGGGGCTCCTTGTGCCTCTGCCGGGCCCGAGCCTGGCACCACTCCACCCAGGGGACCACGTGCCCAGGCGCCCTCNTGGCTGAGGATGCCCAGCCCTGCTCAGGGGCGTGCCTGGGGGAAAAATGTCGTCACGCTCAGCCCGAGGTTGACCGAGGCCGAAGTTGGGGGGCTCCTTGTGCCTCTGCCGGGCCCGAGCCTGGCACCACTCCACCCAGGGGACCACGTGCCCAGGCGCCCTCGGCTGTGGCTTCCGGCCGCTCAGCCTGTGGGACGCACCAGGGAGCAGCTGGGGGCGGGCAGGGGCTCTTCCTGGCCCAGCGGCCCTGCACGCCTTCCCAGGAGGCGGCCGGGCAGTGTCTGTGCACTGGTGACCAGGCGTGTCCCCCTGTGATGAGCTGTGTCTCTGCACAGAGGCCCTGCGGTCCTAACCCCACCCCAAACCCTGGGATGTGACCTTATTTGGAGATACAGTAAGTCCCCTACGTAAGGACCTCCAACTTGCAAACTTCAGGCACACGACGGTGTGTTCCATCAGTGTCAGGCAGGAGGCGTCTCGGCCGGCCCTCCGCCTCCCGTCACGACGCCCCTCCCTCTCCCCAACTGCCGTCAGGCACTCTCCCTGCCCACCGCTTGGTGCCAGCCCGTGTGCCAGCTGTTGTCCTGGACTACTGTGCTTTTCCAGGTGCTGTCCCGGAAGATGAAAAACCTTTTCTTTTTGTGCTTGCTTTTCTGCATTGCTAGTGTGAGAAGTATTGCAAGGCCGCTACAGCGCAGTACTCTACAGCTGACGGTCAGTTGGGTACCTGGGCTCTCTTTGCTGGACTTACGGGCGTGCTCTGGGAGCAGAACTTGTTCGTATGTAGGGACTCACTTGGAGGGGTTGGCGGGTGTGGATAGGGGGCTCCCATGCCGACCAGTGGCGTCCGAGAAGAGACGCTGCGGTGGACACCCGCAGAGGGAGCTGCTGTGGCAGCAGAGGTTGGGGGGCCACGTCCACAAGCCAGGGCTGCCCCCCAGCAGCAGCCCTTTGGGGGCCAGGCATAGCCTCACGAGGAGCCAGCCCTGCAGACCCCGACCGTGGCCTCCTGCTCCAGACGGCACAAGACGATCCACTTCTGGANGATTAAGAGATAAAAATGACTATGTACTCAATAGGTAGGAAACAAGGTTATCTTCTATGACACGGGGATCATAGCCATTACCTTGTAATAACTTTTACTGGAGTATGACTTGTACAAATACTGAATCACCATGCTGTACACCTGAGAATAATATAATACTGTAAATCAACTATACTGCAACAATTTTTTAAAAAGGTGTGACTGTTTTGCTACTTCTCCAATGGAACCATCTTTAGATTTCTGCAAGGTGGCTTAGCTCGTAAAATTTATATTTCCTTGGAAAAGAGGGGTCTCACTGTGGTGTGAGCTGCCTCTCGCTGTGATTAATGGTGCTGCAGTCTTTTCATGTGCTCATTGGCCATTTGTGTCCCTTGGTGAAATGTCTATTCACATCTTTGCCCATTTTTTAAACTGGGTTCGTGTCTTTTTTGTTACTGAGTCCTAAAGGTTTCTTCTATATTCTGGATGCAAGTCCTTTATCAGATACATGATTTGTGNCACTGTGGTGTGAGCTGCCTCTCGCTGTGATTAATGGTGCTGCAGTCTTTTCATGTGCTCATTGGCCATTTGTGTCCCTTGGTGAAATGTCTATTCACATCTTTGCCCATTTTTTAAACTGGGTTCGTGTCTTTTTTGTTACTGAGTCCTAAAGGTTTCTTCTATATTCTGGATGCAAGTCCTTTATCAGATACATGATTTGTGAATGTTTCCTCCCAGTTGGTGACTTGTCTTTTCATTGTCTTAAAGTATCCTTAGAACAGCAGATGCTCTTAATTTTGATTATGTTCAATTTATCATTTTTTTCCTTTATAGATCATGCTTTTGGTGTCATGCTTAAGAAATCTTTGCCTCACCTTACATAAGAAATTTTGAAAAAAGTTTTGAATCACAAAAAGGAATAGGAACAAAGAGAAAAGACAAATGACTAAGTGGATCAAAATATTTGAACTCATATCATAAGGTGCTAATTTGTCTAGTAGATAAAGAACTTCTAAAGTCAATAAGCAAAAGACCAGCCATCTAGCAAAATTAATGGCAGAAATACAGCAGACAGAACATAGAGAATGAAATGCAAATGCCTCTTGCACATAAGACTCCCAACTTTCCTCATATAAAGAAAAATGTAAATTAAAACCATGGTGAGATACCACTGTTTCCCTCTCAGGTTGTCAAAGATCAAAAGTGAAAGTAAAAGTCACTCGGTCGTGTCTGACTCTTTGTGACTCCATGGTCTATACAGTCCGTGGGATTAATTCTCCAGGCCAGAATGCTGGAGTGGGGAGCCTACCCCTTCTCCAGGGGAGCTTCCCAACCCAGGAATCGAACCCCTATCTCCCGCATCGCAGGCAGATTCTTTACCAGCTGAGCCACAGGGGAAGCCCAAGAATACTGGAGTGGGTAGCCTATCCCTTCTCTAGCAAATCTTCCCGACCCAGGAATCGAACCAGGGTCTCCTGAATTGCCAAAGTGAGATAAACTCTATGAAGAGAAATTTGGCAATTTCCTATGAAAAATTCATACACTTTTTTACCCACAAATTGGTCTTCAAGAAATTTGCCTTTTATAAGTATTGACTAGTGCAAAACATGTATGTTCAAAGACAGCATTAGCACCTTCAGTCACTGTCTGCTCCTATAAATGCGCCAGGAGGTGTTGTAACACAGGTCCCAACATACTAATTCCAAACCGTCTATCTGTAGGATTTGCCAGAATTAATCCCAGACCCTGCTGTATTGAAAAAAGGGAGGCAGGGTCGCAGAGTGAATGTGGGTCCACCGGTGAGGGTGCCCCAGAAATGCGTCTGTTCCTGAGAGGGGCACATGGTGTTGGTTTCAGTGTTCATTGCTCTGACGAGATTTGTTATAGTAAAATCTTCTGAAACTCACTCTCTGTGCCCTGGTTCACATGGAGGTTGAAACAAAGCTCCACGCTGTTTATTATTTAAATTAGCAGGTAGCAAACAGTAGACATTGCTAAAGAAAGGCAATGCCAAAGAATGTTCAAACTCCCACACAATGGCACTCATCTCACACGCTAGCAAAGGAATGCTCAAAATTCTCCAAGCCAGGCTTCAGCAGTACGTGAACTGTGAACCTCCAGATGTTCAAGCTGGATTTAGAAAAGGCAGAGGAAGCAGAGATCAAATTGCCAGCATCCATTGGATCATTGAAAAAGCAAGAGAGTTCCGGAAAAACATTGATTTCTGCTTTATTGACTATGCCAAAGCCTTTGACTGTGTGGATCACAATAAACTGTGGAAAATTCTGAAAGAGATGGGAATACCAGACCACCTGACCTGCCTCTTGAGAAATCTGTATGCAGGTCAGGAAGCAACAGTTAGAACTGGACATGGAACAACAGACTGGTTCCAAATAGGAAAAGGAGTACGTCAAGGCTGTATATTGTCACCCTGCTTATTTAACTTATATGCAGAGTACATCATGAGAAACGCTGGACTGGAAGAAACACAAGCTGGAATCAAGATTGCCGGGAGAAATATCAATAACCTCAGATATGCAGATGACACCACCCTTATGGCAGAAAGTGAAGAGGAGCTAAAAAGCCTCTTGATGAAAGTGAAAGAGGAGAGTGAAAAAGTTGGCTTAAAGCTCAACATTCAGAAAACGAAGATCATGGCATCTGGTCCCATCACTTCATGGGAAATAGATGGGGAAACAGTGGAAACAGTGTCAGACTTTATTTTTTTGGGCTCCAAAATCACTGCAGATGGTGACTGCAGCCATGAAATTAAAAGACGCTTACTCCTTGGAAGAAAAGTTATGACCAACCTAGATAGCATTTTCAAAAGCAGAGACATTACTTTGCCGACTAAGGTCCGTTTAGTCAAGGCTATGGTTTTTCCTGTGGTCATGTATGGATGTGAGAGTTGGACTGTGAAGAAGGCTGAGCGCCGAAGAATTGATGCTTTTGAACTGTGGTGTTGGAGAAGACTCTTGAGAGTCCCTTGGACTGCAAGGAGATCCAACCAGTCCATTCTGAAGGAGATCAGCCCTGGGATTTCTTTGGAAGGAATGATGCACAGCCGGAGTGGGTGGCTGCCTTTCCCCTTAGTCTGTGGATGTCAGCTAAAGTCGTCGCACTGGCGATGGCTGACTTTTTCGATGAGCAGCTTGGGTTCAGCTCATTTTCTCTAAGTTGGAAAGCTTGTGTTCCTTTACATTTGGCCCCAAATGGGAGGCTAGTTAATCCATGAGGTGAAGTACACCTTGTCCCATAAAATAAGGCACATTTTCCCTAATACTTTCAAATATAATCTGATAATCTGGTAAGTTCTTCCTCCAATGGCAAATCTGACTTCAGTTGGTATGAAAGGAAATGAAAGGGGAATATCTGAGAGCTGTGCTAGGAGAGACTATTATGGATCCTCAGACTGAAGCTGTGGTCCTGCCTAACTTTCTCTCCGGAGCTGGGGTGTCCTCAGGGGTTTCAACCTAGATGCCTTCCTTTGCTGCTGCTGCTGCTAAGTCGCTTCAGTCATGTCTGACTCTGTGTGACCCCATAGACAGCAGCCCACCAGGCTCCCCCGTCCCTGGGATTCTCCAGGCAAGAACACGGGTGTGGGTTGCCATTTCCTTCTCCAATGCATGAAAGTGAAAAGTGAAAGGGAAGTCGCTCAGTCGTGTCCGACCCTCGGCGACCCCATGGACTGCAGGCCACCAGGCTCCTCCGTCCATGGGATTTGCCAGGCAAGAGTACTGGAGTGGGGTGTCATTGCCTTCTCTACTTCCTTTGCTAGAGACAGAAAATAAACACCATCATCTCATTCTAACAAGGGTTTTACTGGATGGAGGAGGGTGACATGCAAAAATAATTGGAAGGCTACTCCTTGGACTTCCCAAATGAATGTTCCTTGGAGGAGGATGTTTAATATGCATCAATTAGGCAATTCCATTCTCTCTGAAATTGGAGGCTTTCAAACCGCTGGAAGCAGCATGAGGAAATGCTGGAATGCGGCAGAGTGCTGTGGGCAGGAAGGAAGCGTGCAGGGAAAGAAGGATCGCGGCCTTTGCATTGGAAGCTCCTGCAATGAGCACATGAGGAGAGCGAGCGAGTTACAGGGAGGCGGACATGAGATGGGAGTGTGGGGCTGGGCCGCACTGTTCGAGGTTCCTGGGAGCTTATGGGATGGACGTGTGTGGCTGGAGGGCTGTGTGGCACCAGGAGCATCCAGAGGGCAGGCTGCTGTGGGGAGCACCCCAGTGCGTCATGGCCTGTACAGCTGTATGTGAGGAGCTTCTGGACGTAAGAAGAGTCCAGGGGAACGGTAAGAAATGCGGTGGGAAACCGCGGGGGACAAGGTGAAAAGGAGGCTATGCGGGAGCCTAGAGCGGAAAAGGGAAGAGGTGGGCAAACGGAGACACAGAGAGGTGGGAATTCACAGGTAAGTGCGCGCATGGAGAGGACGGGCGCGTAACCCGCGAGCCGGGCGGGGGCGCTTCCTGCGTCTGCTCCAGGGCTAGCGAAGACCCTGCTGATGAGCTGCTGCCTCCCTTCAGGATCGGGGGATACGGATGTCGCATCGGAGCCCGGGACGTCGGTTCATTAGGGCGGGGGTCGGCCCACGCTCCCCTGGTGGGGTCACGGCCGTCCTTGGGCCGACACCAGCTGCCCCCTGGGGCAGAACCCTGGTCTCCTCCCTGTGCACAGACCAGCTCGGGGCTCGCGAGCCCCACCTCTCCCCAGGAACACTCGGGACCCTCACGCCCGCCGTGAACGGGTTAGCTGGACGGGTTAGCGCCCAACCGCAGGCGCGGCCTCCCGTCCACGAGCTCCTCGGAAACGTCCTACTTAATAGACGCCCCTGGCCGCGCAGGAGGCGGCGCTTCTCCACCGGGTGGGCTGGCTTCCGTGGAGACTCAGCAGACATCGCGACCAAAGGCTGGCGCGAGGTGGTCGCGTGCCCCGGGGAGGCTCGGCGCCCTGCCTCCCCTTCTGCCGGGCTCCTCCACGGGACTGCGCCCCGCGAGCTGGCTCGGCGTTCCGGAAGCTTCTGCCCCGTGCCCCTGTCTGCAAGCCAGTGTGTCTGTCCAGCCACGGGAGAGAGCGCCGCAGACCCTGAGGGGCCTCCGTGGGGCTTGGGGAGTGAGAATCCCCAGCCGCGCAGGCTGCCCCCTCACAAAGCGACCACCTCGGGGCGGCCCTCCCGAGCGCATCCTCGGCCACCAAGCGGTGCGCTCGCCGCTCCCGAGGGCCCGCGGAAGCTGGGTCGGCAGGCATGCCAGGGCTTCCCCGGGCGGAGGCGGCTGCTGTCTTCCCCCGCATCCTCTGCAGCCACCCGTGGAGTCCAGGGCCTGGGGTGGGCGGCGGGTCCTCACTCAGCACCCCCACCGGGCCCGGGTGCTCCGCTCGGGGCCTTCTTGCCCCCGGCTGTTTGGACAATGTCAGCGTGCCCAGCAGCCTCCGGGACCCCTGCACCGTCCATCCTGAAGTGCAGCCCCCACGGGACCCTGGAGAGGACCGGTGCCACAGCTGGAGCAGGGAAGGGGCAGGGTCACCCCAGAAGCCCCAGGCCGGCCGCCCCTGCCCGGTCCTCACCCCTCCACCCTCGCTCGGCGGAGACCCCGCGGGGCCCGGCCCGGGGGCAGCGGCTGCAGGAACCCTGGGGTGCCTTTGTTCCTGCTGCCCTACAGGCTTGCTGGGAAACCTCCAGCGACGCCCCCAAGGGCGTTTCTCCGCTCCTCTCCTTCTGTTGAAACGTGACACTCAAAGTAGAGACAGAGCGGGGATCACAGGTGCTGTCGCCCCTGTCAGCCAGGGTGTGACAGCTCCATCTTCCTCAATTGCCGCTAATCTGCCGGGAGCTCGCCATGCACAGCCTGCACTGCGCTGTTTGCTCACATTCGGTGAACGCTTGAAATTTCCCTTTCCGAGGTGCCACTGTTTGCCATTTAGCGGGTAAGGAGAGCTGTGAGAGCTGCTTCAAGCACACGGATTTGGGAAGCTGGGAAAAGCTGATTAGCTATTCAGGGAGAATAATCTTATTGAGCGTAGTAAGAGCTGTATAAAGAATGCTCTTCCCTTCCCGGGAACAATCTTCTAATTACGCTGTCAAGCTTGCTGTTGAGTTCTTTCCCTGTGCCATTAAGAAACCGTTTTCTATGTTAAGAAAGAGATTTCCAGATTGTGATGCTGTTTGCTGATTTTTTTTTTGTTTAAAGAATCTGTATGTATTAAACCAAACATTAAAAAATGATTCCTCTGCAGCCTAATTACTGTCTCTTATACACATCTTATGGGATGGACGTGTGTGGCTGGAGGGCTGTGTGGCACCAGGAGCATCCAGAGGGCAGGCTGCTGTGGGGAGCACCCCAGTGCGTCATGGCCTGTACAGCTGTATGTGAGGAGCTTCTGGACGTAAGAAGAGTCCAGGGGAACGGTAAGAAATGCGGTGGGAAACCGCGGGGGACAAGGTGAAAAGGAGGCTATGCGGGAGCCTAGAGCGGAAAAGGGAAGAGGTGGGCAAACGGAGACACAGAGAGGTGGGAATTCACAGGTAAGTGCGCGCATGGAGAGGACGGGCGTGTAACCCGCGAGCCGGGCGGGGGCGCTTCCTGCGTCTGCTCCAGGGCTAGCGAAGACCCTGCTGATGAGCTGCTGCCTCCCTTCAGGATCGGGGGATACGGATGTCGCATCGGAGCCCGGGACGTCGGTTCATTAGGGCGGGGGTCGGCCCACGCTCCCCTGGTGGGGTCACGGCCGTCCTTGGGCCGACACCAGCTGCCCCCTGGGGCAGAACCCTGGTCTCCTCCCTGTGCACAGACCAGCTCGGGGCTCGCGAGCCCCACCTCTCCCCAGGAACACTCGGGACCCTCACGCCCGCCGTGAACGGGTTAGCTGGACGGGTTAGCGCCCAACCGCAGGCGCGGCCTCCCGTCCACGAGCTCCTCGGAAACGTCCTACTTAATAGACGCCCCTGGCCGCGCAGGAGGCGGCGCTTCTCCACCGGGTGGGCTGGCTTCCGTGGAGACTCAGCAGACATCGCGACCAAAGGCTGGCGCGAGGTGGTCGCGTGCCCCGGGGAGGCTCGGCGCCCTGCCTCCCCTTCTGCCGGGCTCCTCCACGGGACTGCGCCCCGCGAGCTGGCTCGGCGTTCCGGAAGCTTCTGCCCCGTGCCCCTGTCTGCAAGCCAGTGTGTCTGTCCAGCCACGGGAGAGAGCGCCGCAGACCCTGAGGGGCCTCCGTGGGGCTTGGGGAGTGAGAATCCCCAGCCGCGCAGGCTGCCCCCTCACAAAGCGACCACCTCGGGGCGGCCCTCCCGAGCGCATCCTCGGCCACCAAGCGGTGCGCTCGCCGCTCCCGAGGGCCCGCGGAAGCTGGGTCGGCAGGCATGCCAGGGCTTCCCCGGGCGGAGGCGGCTGCTGTCTTCCCCCGCATCCTCTGCAGCCACCCGTGGAGTCCAGGGCCTGGGGTGGGCGGCGGGTCCTCACTCAGCACCCCCACCGGGCCCGGGTGCTCCGCTCGGGGCCTTCTTGCCCCCGGCTGTTTGGACAATGTCAGCGTGCCCAGCAGCCTCCGGGACCCCTGCACCGTCCATCCTGAAGTGCAGCCCCCACGGGACCCTGGAGAGGACCGGTGCCACGGCTGGAGCAGGGAAGGGGCAGGGTCACCCCAGAAGCCCCAGGCCGGCCACCCCTGCCCGGTCCTCACCCCTCCACCCTCGCTCGGCGGAGACCCCGCGGGGCCCGGCCCGGGGGCAGCGGCTGCAGGAACCCTGGGGTGCCTTTGTTCCTGCTGCCCTACAGGCTTGCTGGGAAACCTCCAGCGACGCCCCCAAGGGCGTTTCTCCGCTCCTCTCGTTCTGTTGAAACGTGACACTCAAAGTAGAGACAGAGCGGGGATCACAGGTGCTGTCGTCCCTGTCAGCCAGGGTGTGACAGCTCCATCTTCCTCAATTGCTGCTAATCTGCCGGGAGCTCGCCATGCACAGCCTGCACTGCGCTGTTTGCTCACATTCGGTGAACGCTTGAAATTTCCCTTTCCGAGGTGCCACTGTTTGCCATTTAGCGGGTAAGGAGAGCTGTGAGAGCTGCTTCAAGCACACGGATTTGGGAAGCTGGGAAAAGCTGATTAGCTATTCAGGGAGAATAATCTTATTGAGCGTAGTAAGAGCTGTATAAAGAATGCTCTTCCCTTCCCGGGAACAATCTTCTAATTACGCTGTCAAGCTTGCTGTTGAGTTCTTTCCCTGTGCCATTAAGAAACCGTTTTCTATGTTAAGAAAGAGATTTCCAGATTGTGATGCTGTTTGCTGATTTTTTTTTTGTTTAAAGAATCTGTATGTATTAAACCAAACATTAAAAAATGATTCCTCTGCAGCCTAATTATTGGAGACGAGGTTTGGGGACGTGGGCGGGAGGTGAGAGGAGGGGTGGTGGGGCCG
>SJYS01023188.1:241154-259408 GCA_006410695.1 Philantomba maxwellii
ATTCTTCGGCACTCAGCCTTCCTCATGATCCAACTCTCACATCTGTACATGACTACTGGAAAGACCATAGCTTTGAATGTACGTGTACCTTTGTTGGCTGGTGATAACCTTGAATTCGGATTTTAACTCAGATTCCAAGTGGTGACATCATCGTTTTTACACACAAGTTGTTGAGAAAATAAATCAGTGGGATAAGTTCTAATTCCCTGCCTATTTTGATTTTTCAGTTTCAGCACTGACCTCAATAATAAGAGGCATTGCAAGGGCTGGAGAGGCCTCTACCTGCTCCTTCAGACACACAGGCAGTCCATCAGCTGGTGGGAAGTCATGGTCGGAGCACAGTGGGCGTCACCTCAAATCGCGTCTCTGGTCCCTGGCTCATCCGTGGGGAAGCCATCCCCGCAGATGGCCAGCAGCTCGGCTGACGCCAGCTGCTCACCTCAGTGGCCCCCAAAGACCCAGCACAACAGTCTCCTTTCCACACCTGCCACAAATGTTCTCCTCAATCGAGGATGAAGTCACTACCTGTAGAGCCGACCCCGACTTTCTCCAGCACCGAAAGTGGCAGATCATCTAAGAATTCCAACTTCAGTGAAGAAGCTAGCACTGCGTCCTAAGGAAAACATCGTGTCTCAACTGATAAGGCTGGGCTTCAGTCCTTGGCTGTCATCTGAAGGAAGTGCCCGAGAGAGAGCCCAGTGTCCCCTCCAGCACCAGGAGGCTGTGGTCCGTTCTCCGAGGACAGCCCTCTCGGAGGGTAAACTCAGAGAATGTTGCTCCTCTTGACCTCAAGTAACAGAACCACCTCGTGAGGAGGGCAGGGAAGGGGTTTCTAGGTCTGAAGCTAGACAGTGGGTTATAAAAGCACCTTTCCAGCTCAGACATTAGAGACTGCTGCTGGCTGAAAGCGCGCAATGAGGAGAGGTGAGAACCCACCGTGCCCTCTCTGTAACAGAGACGGAGGAACCTCCCGCAAGCTCACGGTGCGGGAGGAAATACTCGGTCTGCGGTGCAAGTGGCTCAGTGACCGCTAAGGGCGGCCTGACTTGGTGCACTTAACGCCGGTCGCCAGGGGAGAGGCATCTCACCGCCGGCTTCTCCCTTCCATGTCTCTTATAATCCCCGCCCCGCCCCTTCAACACCAGCCGCGATTTCTGCCGGTAAAACGATCAGACAGCCCCCCGGAGTGGCCTGGGCGGGGACGGCTCACTGCTGACCTGTGTGCACGAGGGGCGGCGCTGCAGGGCCTGGGACCCGAGCCCGGCCAGCACCGAGCCCCGGGGGCCTGTCTGACGTCACCTGAAGGCAGCATCTGGGAATGGTCAGCCGGGGGGAAAGAAGCGCAGCTTCCGCGGTCCTACTCCGTTCACGTGTTTCGAAGCGGAAACGGAACCCCGCGCTCCGACACGCGCGGGTCGCCGGCGCCTGCGGACCAGCGGGAGAGCCGCGACCCCGCCCGGCGGGCAGACACGCTCCTGCGCCTCGGCTCCCAGGAACAGCTCCCTCACCCTCGCGGCCAAAGACCGCGGTTCGGGGAGTTTGCTATTTTAGGCTAAAAGGTGGAGAAGAGAAGTTGAAAGGCAGAATTTCCTAGGAAGTGTGCTGCAGACAGGCGGAGAGGGGACACCGCCCTGCGGAGGGTCGGGCTCCGTCCAGCAGCGCCCACTGCGGGGCCGCTGGACGTCAGGGCCCTTTCACCATCACCGACCCCTCCCGCTGCCTCCCGGCTACCCAGACCTGGGCCCCAGAGAGCTGCACGTTTGGCTTCTGTTACACAAGGTTCTTGCCCCTGTTAAAAGTCAAATTACCTCCCCCTGAGAAAAATCATTAATGCGTTAATTCTAAAGATTTTTTTTTCAGAATCTTTCTGGAAGGTAGACTATCTCAGGGAAAAGAAAGAAAAAACAAAGTCTGGGTTCCTAAGCCTGCGGAGTGGAAGTTAGGAGGAGAGACCACAGTTCAGTTCAGTTCAGTCACTCAGTCGTGTCTGACTCTGCGACCCCATGAATCGCAGCACGCCAGGCCTCCCTGTCCATCACCATCTCCCGGAGTTCACTCAGACTCACGTCCATCTAGTCCGTGATGCCATCCAGCCATCTCATCCTCTGTCTCACCTTCTCCTCCTGCCCCCAATCCTTCCCAGCATCAGAGTCTTTTCCAATGAGTCAACTCTTCGCATGAGGTGGCCAAAGTACTCCAGTTTCAGCTTTAGCATCATTCCCTCCAAAGAAATCCCAGGGCTGATCTCCTTCAGAATGGACTNCAGCATTTCTCATGATGTACTCTGCATAGAAGTTAAATAAACAGGGTGACAATATATAGCCTTGACGTACTCCTTTTCCTATTTGGAACCAGTCTCTCCCCCAAAGATGGAACAGACCAACTGCAAGAGGGGTGCTCAGGCCTCAGTGGGGGCCCCCTTCCCTGGGCGAGCATCGGGGGAGAACCCCCTCTGTGCTTCCACTGGTTCCCGGGCAGCCTTCAAACCTGCCTCCAGCCCGGCCGAAGTCTCCTCCTCTGCCCAGTTCTCTCGGAGGGGACCCCGAGTCCACCGAGCCCCCCAAGGCACCTCGTCTGTGTCTCCCCGGGTTCACGCATCTCTGGGCAGGGATGTTACTGCTCCCCTCGTACCCCGGCCGGCACCCTCTGCTGTGGAGCAGTGACTGGGTGTCGCTTGAATCCCATCCTGTGTTGATAAAACCGATGGCTGGAAGTGCTGACAAGTTTCGGCAGTCAAAACAGTAATTAGTAACTTTCCCGTTAGGTACTCGGCCGATGTAATTAATGACCTCGTGTATGATCCCCTCCACTAAAGGGTGCATGCTGCCTCAGCATGTGGCGTCTTCTTCTGGCGGCGACAATCTGAGTGAACGCGGGAGGCGTCGCAGGAGTGGGTTTGGGGAACAGAAACGGCCGTCATCCCTGGAGTCAGCCCAGGGAGACAGGACAGGCTGGGGCTTCGGGCCCCGGCTCCCCTGCATCTCCTGTTCCTGCCGTGTTAGATGACAGGCGGCCACTTCTCCGTGGCTCCTGGGAGGTGGGTGCGATCACTCATGATGGTCCAGCTCGGGGCGTGGACACGCGGTGGTGGAGTGTCCCTGGCCAGCCGGGATGTGGCGCCACACCCCCGGCACCTTCACGTGGCAGAAGCTGACGGTCTCATGGCCCCGAGGCCCGAGTCCAGGGTTGAGGGGGCTGTCCTCCTTCCTGCCCCTCCGCTCCGTGATGGCCACACGGTCCTCTTCTGCTCTCCTCGACCGTCTTCCTTCTCTGAGTGTCCGTCTCCGGGCCCACACTTCCCCTTTCCAGAGCAGCACCAGTCACGGCTGGCTCTGCAGCGGCCCCACCTCCAAGCAAGGTCACGGTCACAGGCACCCGGCGTCAGAACGCAGGCGTCTCTCCTGGGGACACAGTTCAGTCCGCGACAGGAGCTCCTCGGCCTGCGTCGATAACACTCTGCCCCCCACCCGCTCTGTGTAGATTGCATCAGCTGTTCTCAAACCCTTGACCCCAAAGCCCTCTGTACTAATCGCTGGAAAACACAAAGAGCGCTTGTGTCTGTGGGTTGTATCTATTGCTGTTTACCATGCTAGAAATTAAAATAGGGATGTGTTTGCTTTAATTAGGCTTCCCTGGTGGCTCAGGCGGCAAAGCCAGGTAACTGCCAGCAATACGGAAGACCTGGGTTCGATCACTGGGTTGGGAAGATCCCCTGGAGAAGGACATGGCAACTCACTCCGGCACTCCTGCCTGGAAAATCCCATGGACGGAGGAGCCTTGTGGGCTACAGTCTGTGGGGTGGCAAAGAGTTGGACATGACTGAGCGACTTCACTTTTGCATTAATTATGACTTTAATCCATTTAAAAATAACTATAATAAATCCTTCGCTAGTGGCAACGAACACACCTGCCAGTGAAGGAGACATGAGAGATGCAAGTTCGATCCCTGGGTCGGGAAGATCCCCTGGAGAAGGAAATGACACCCACTCCAGTACTTTTGTCTGGAGAATCTCACGAACAAAGGAGCCTGGTGGGCTATAGTCCATGGGGTGGCTTAAAGCCGGACACAACTGAAACACACACACAGTAAACCCAATGTACATTCATAGAAACAACACTTTTATGAAAATGGTATATTTTCCCAAAAATAATCAGTGGGCAGAGTAGCACTGGTCTACATTTTGCAAATCTCTCTGAATCTCGCTGAGGAGGACAGCTGGGTTCTCGTCTTTCTGTATTCAGTTTGCCGCTGTGTGCTGTTTGGCTGAATCATGTGAAGGGAATTCAGCCTCGTGCAGATGTGTTGTTGGGGAAGCGAGGAGTGTTTGAATAGCTTTTCAGAGAACTGCGGGTGTGCTTCGTGGCTCTACCAAGACTCAGCCGCGCTTAGTTATGAAACCTGAAGCCGCATCAATAAACTCTTCTCTATTCCTGTAACATCCGTTGGTCTATTTTGCCCTCTGAACCCAAGACTTTGTATCTCAAGTGCCACTGTTTGGAAATTATTGATGCCCTGGAGGTATGCAGATCTTCCAAAGGCTGGCATGTTTTACTAGACAATATTTTTAAAACCCACCACAACTCTCAGCGGAAAAGTCTTCAAGTACCAGAACATCTCAGCCTCTCATTGGTGGGTATCAGTTTTCCAAAGTTCTAATTTTCACTTGAACATTCAATTTTTCTTATTGACAATAAATGCTGTTGGTTATTTTCTTTGAAGTGATGTTTTAAGAAAATGTCAGCCTAATGCCCACGTCTGCAGAAGTGTTGTTTTCCCATTAAACACCCCTTCAGGCAAAAATGAGGCTCTACCAAGAAAAGGGCGTGGTTCGGGCTACAAGCTGAGTTTTCCCCTGAGACAAACGTGGCCCTTCAGAGGGGCTTCATGCCCCCCCCCACCCAGCTTTGTCACGCGGGCACTGAGAAGATGTCGGAGAAGGGCCAAGAGTTAGGAAAATGCACCCTCTTCACCGCTCTGCCCAGAGCACTCTCGAGAGGACCTGCCTTCTTCCCTGCGCGGGCCAGGTGCCCAGGGAGGCGAGGTCGCTCTCGAGTGCCGACGCCCCGCAGGTTCACCGGCCGCTGGCGGAACCAGGGACGTGAGGAGGGCACCGGGCGCCATCTGCCTTTCCTGCGGCTTGCAGCGACTCAGCAGGCTGGGCACCTTCCTCAGCGCACACGTGCCGTTTCACGTCCATCACATCCCGTTTGCCTTATGATGTAAGCGCATCTCATCCCGGGCCTCCCCTGCTCCGTTACAAGGTGAGCCCCACAGGGAGGGCGAGGGACCCCCGCCCCGAGTGAGGACTCCAGCCCTTGACTCAGCGCAGGCGTCAGGACCAGCCAGAGAACTGCGTGGCCGGGGCGGGGCCCTCGCGTCAGGGCAGGCCCCTGGGCCGGGCAGACCACTGAGCTCCTGCCAGGAGGCGGGCCCTGACTTGTGCAGACGGTCCGGTTCTGTGGACGCTCTGTCAGCTCTGGGAGACCCCAGGCCTCTGCAGACCACACCTGGAGCCCCGCAGGGTACAGGCGTCGTGACCACTGCCCGTGGGGGAGTGTGTCTGACCCTCGGCCTGCAGGCAGTCTGAGCTTTCCAGCGGGAGTGTCTCCTTCTTAGTTTTCCCTGTGGCTCAGAAGAGCTTCCCCTGAGACCACACACACGCACAGACACACACAGACACACACAGACACACANTTGAGGGTGGGGGTGCTTCAGGGGCAAGGGCTTTCCAGGTGGCACAGTGGTAAAGAATCCGCCTGCCAATGCAGGAGCACTAGAGACCCGGGTTCGATCCCTGGGTGGGGAAGATCCCCTGGAGAAGGGAATGGCAACCCACTCCAGTGTTCTTGCCTGGAGAATCCCAAGGACGGAGGAGCCTGGTGGGCTGCAGTCCATGGGGTCACAGAGTCAGACACGATTGAGCTCAGACACGAGCTCTATGCAGGGGTGAGCCCAATGGTTCCCCACAGCCCTCTCTGCCCTGACCTCAGAAACGCCTGAAACAGGCAAGGGGAGGGGCTGATCTGGTGCTGGATATTTCTGGTCTGCCAGCCCAGCCTCGGGTCAGGCGATGCCCGAGGCCCCATCGCAGTGTGGTGGGGGTGGGAGATTGTCAGAACCCCCTCAGGAGGACCCGGAGCCTGTGAGGCCCCAGTGAGAACCCCCAGGACCGAGGAAGGCTCAGCGCACCCACGGGACCAAGACCCAGCACGAGAGTCCTGGCTCAGGCCACAGGTGGTCCAGGACCGGGGAGGGTCAGAGGTCAGAGCCGAGCACTGGAGGTCACGTGCTTGCAGATTCAGGGCCTGCAGAGCTCAGGCACGAGGACCTGGGTCCCTACCTGTGTGGGAAGCTTTCTGTATAGTCGGGGGAGCACGGCTGGCAGGTGGGGTGGGGCGCTGGGCAGGCGAGCACCAGCTCCCTTCCTCCCTGCTAGGAGGGGAACCAGGAAGCTGAGCCGGCCTCGGGTAGCTAGAGTGGCTGCAGAATGCCGGGCTGGGCAAGGGGTCCATCCACCCCCCGCCCCCGCCAGCCCTGCCCAGCTGGCTTGCAGGGCCCTCCCCGCATCTCCACCCTACACGTGCAAGCCAACCAGGGTCTTCCCCAGACCAGGGACAACCCAGGCTCTCAGCAGCACAGTGAACAGGGGCTGAGAAAAGTAAAACCAGCAATGACCTTTGTTTGCAGGGCCAGCAAGTCCCATGGCAGAAAAACCAGCTTCCAACTCACTCAGGAAACGCTGACTTGTCTGAATGTTTGCTGAACTTTGAAGGGGAGACACTGGGCTCACTGGAGCCACGTCTCTGCCGTGTGGCCGGGTTCCGTGCCGCTGCTCACGCTCCGAAGCATGACTCGTTAAGTCTGGGTGTTGAGCCACTCCGTTCTCCTGACGTTGCTCTCCAGCTTCAGACAAGCTGACACACGGGCTGGGTAACCCGCTCAGGGGTCGCTGTGCTAGTGNGCCGTGTGGCCGGGTTCCGTGCCGCTGCTCACGCTCCGAAGCATGACTCGTTAAGTCTGGGTGTTGAGCCACTCCGTTCTCCTGACGTTGCTCTCCAGCTTCAGACAAGCTGACACACGGGCTGGGTAACCCGCTCAGGGGTCGCTGTGCTAGTGGGACCCCCACAGGAGAAGCACTGCCCTTCCCGAGGCTGAGCTGGCCCCTGCAGGGCGACCTCAGAGGGGATGCGGGGTGCCACGCTGAGCCTCATGCCCACAGGGCTGCTGGGAAGGCCCCACACATTGCAGGAACCAGGAGACGTCCAGATAAAGTGGAGCCTTGGGGCTCAGAGACGTCCTCTCCAAGGAGACGTGCGGGTGCAGGGCAGAGGGACCGGCCACGCACACACGTGTCCAGTAGTGAGGCCTGCAAGTGCTCCAGCGGGCTCTAGGGCTCCAGGACGCATCTACCTACTAGTTGCAAACATGCACCCTGAAGCACATCCCTTCCTGCCCCCTGAGGCTCCGGTGACCACCGTTTACTCTCCATCATTATGCATCGGGCACGAGAGGCTCGAGCTAACGCTTCGGTGGCCATCGGGCTGCAATATGTGAGCACAGCAAGTCACCACGTAAACTCTAAACTTACACAAGGGTATACGTCAAACATGCGCCGATACAAAAGTCATAAAATTTTAAAGGCGGGGCACGTATATGCCCGCATCAAGGAACACAAACAAACAAAAGACGAGGCATCCCAAGAGTTACGGAGAAATTCAGATGTTTCCTCAGGATGGAAGCAAGCACAGCCGGGTTTCAGAAGCCCTCCTGTGTGGGGGCGAAGGTGGAGAGATGTGGCTCCAGGGGCGAGTGACTCCGAGGTCAGGTTGCAGGCCCCGTAAATCGGATGCTGCACGCTGGACTGTGTGTGCGTATGCGCGTGTGTGCACGTGCATGTGTGTGTACGTGTGTGCATGTGTGTGTGTGGGTGGGTGCGTGTGTGCATTGTGTGTGTGTCTGTATGCATGCGTGTGTGTACGTGTGTGTGCGCGCGCATGCGCGTGTGTGTACATGTGTGTGTGTGCGTGCACATGCGCATGGGCTCCATCGGCAGAGCTGCTGACCACGTGTACAGTGAGTGAGGCCACCCAGCGTGACCGTTGCCGCGGGTCTCGGTCGCAGGCCCCCTCGTTCCTCCGCATCGCCCTCCTGTCTGGTTTCCCGAGAGCCAGCGCGGAAGGCTGTGTGTTTGGTGTGCCCAGCACCACTTGGCTGCTGGCTACCAAATATTTGATTGTTTCTATTCCAGCACGAGTTGGGCAACACTCATTCACAGATGCTGTTTTGCAGCAGATAATTAAATCTCAACAGAGAAACAGAACGGCCCTTCAGACAATCACAGGGATGCTTGATCATGGAAGCTTCCACTGTTCTATCGTGGGACGCAAAGTGACTTGGGGGCCTCTGAACTAAGGCAGGACAGGCAGGTGAGGGCTTGGGTTCTGCACTCTGTGGGCAACAGCTTTCAGCTCCAGGGCGCAGTCATCAGCTGGCACTTTCTTTGACTCATCCCCTCCCTCGTCCAAGGGTCCGAGGAGCGGGTGGGCGGTGAGGCGTGCCTTCAGGGGCCTCACGTTTATCTCACGGTGACTGCACCCCTGCCAAGTGCGGTCACGGTACGATGAGACCGTCTTCACTAAAGGGACAGAGGGGAAAGTCTGCTTAGAAGACGTAAGAGCACTTGCTGTTAGGTTCTCATCTCAAGCGAGAAAAACGTAACCAGACCCCAGCCCAGGACTAGTGCAGGTGACTTTCTGAAGTCTCTCCTTCTCATTCTGTAGGGGCCAGCCACTCTGATCACAAGGCCAGGACCCCCGGGGGCTGGGCTTCAGGTTTGCTGCACTGAGGCCCCATTTGCTGAAGGAAATGTGGCTGCATTAAAGGGGTTCAGTAGACAGCTGATAGTTTCAATAAGCCTGCTGGGCTGCCCTCCACACAGAGCCACGTAAGGAAGAAGCAGGAAATGAGGTGATCCGTCCCGGGTCCTGGGATGCGGAAACCCAGCTCGATGCGATCAGAGCCGGACCACTGTGTGGTCCTTTCTGGGTGGGCCCCCTACCATGGGCGTTGTCTGCAGCGGGACCCAAACCTCTCTCCATTCACTCCTTCCCTCCCTCCCTCCTTCCGTCCGCAAGCACACGGAGCCTACACTCTGTTCCAAGCGCTTGGGTCCGCCTCGTGCAGAACCAAGCCTTCGTCCCTCGTGGACGCCACGCTCTAATCAGAAGGGCTGGAGAATGAGCCGTGGCTTTCCAGGCTGGACACAGAACCAGCATCCGCTAGAATGTATCAGAGATGGAGGAGCCCCGGGCGGGCGGGTGCGGGGATGAGATTTCTATCGGGAGGTCAGGGCCAGGCCTCACACTTTGGAAGGTGCTGGAATTTCAGCTTCAGGTCCTTGACTCCCCCTCCTTGTGCGTTGGGCGTTAGACCTGTTTGTACCCACAGGGCCCTCTGGGCGAGGCTGGCCCGGTCTCAGGGCTGGAGAGCTGACCGCTGTCCCTCCTGCTCCCCCTGGGGGGGAAATGGATCTAGACTCGGAGCCTCCTGGGACCCGCGTCGGCCCGTCTGCCGCTGGCCTCGCATGCCCGAGCCCCTGCCCTCCTGATGGGCCGAGTGTCCTCGTCTTCAGCCCCCCACGAGAGGCTCCCTAAAACCCCACCTCCTGACATGAGGCACTGGCGGCTGTGGCTTTGGCCTGGAACCCCCCGCCGCCCCCACGCCGAGGTCCCAGGCCTCCTGAGTCCAGAGAGATGCAGAACACCCGCGGCCCCTGCCCCGCCGTCCACCCTGCCCGCCGTCCACCGCGGCCCCTGCCCCGCCGTCCACCCTGCCCGCCGTCCACCCGCGGCCCCTGCCCCGCCGTCCACCCTGCCCGCCGTCCACCCGCGGCCCCTGCCCCGCCGTCCACCCTGCCCGCCGTCCACCCGCGGCCCCTGCCCCGCCGTCCACCCTGCCCGCCGTCCACCCGCGGCCCCTGCCCCGCCGTCCACCCTGCCCGCCGTCCACCCGCGGCCCCTGCCCCGCCGTCCACCCTGCCCGCCGTCCACCCGCGGCCCCTGCCCCGCCGTCCACCCTGCCCGCCGTCCACCCGCGGCCCCTGCCCCGCCGTCCACCCTGCCCGCCGTCCACCCGCGGCCCCTGCCCCGCCGTCCACCCTGCCCGCCGTCCACCCGCGGCCCCTGCCCCGCCGTCCACCCTGCCCGCCGTCCACCCGCGGCCCCTGCCCCGCCGTCCACCCTGCCCGCCGTCCACCCGCGGCCCCTGCCCCGCCGTCCACCCTGCCCGCCGTCCACCCGCGGCCCCTGCCCCGCCGTCCACCCTGCCCGCCGTCCACCCGCGGCCCCTGCCCCGCCGTCCACCCTGCCCGCCGTCCACCCGCGGCCCCTGCCNCGCGGGCCTGCTCCACAAGGCTGGCAGGTCTCCAGAGCCGGGCTGTGTGGGCGGACGGGCAGCCCGCGAGGCCACGCTCGACTGGCCATCGGTTCCCTGGTGGAGCTGGCGTCCACTCTCCTAGGAGGAGATTCTGTTCTGTGGGTTCAGCATCTCCCCACACACACACGCCCCTCTGCTCCGGGCGGGCAGGAGCCGCTGTTACCCAGAGGGGGGTTCTTCCATGTCCGTTGTCTTTGTCCCCTGAAAGTGGTCCCTGAGGGCAGGGCCACGCTGAGACCCCGAGACCCCCCGGCGGCATATGACACATGTCCTCCAGGGAGCAGACACCCCTGGGTGCAGAAACGAGGCCCAGCATCACAGAATGGCTCGGGCACACGGCCAGACATGCCCAGAGGGCATTTGGGAGCGAAGGGCCACCATGCGCCCGCTGCAGGCGCCCTGCAGCTCCCAGCTCTCGGCCTGGCGGCTCCGGGCTCCTCTTACATAACCTCCGACAACAGATAAGCCATTACCCACGTGGCTGCGCGCTGTTCCTGCCGGCGAAGAACCCATTAGGTTGCCTTTGAAATCTCTATCCTGCGTCTATCTGCATTCATTAGCATATTTTATGATTTATATCTAATTATCGGGGTTTTTCCAAGCGATGAAACTGAAAGTGATCCTAGCTGAGCACTTTAACAGACCAGAACAAAAGGCAGAAAAACGGACAAATCTGATGAAAAGCTTTCTTCACGCCGGATGCGACCAAACTGATGGAAGATCAGAAATTTAAGACGAGGTGAAGGCTACCAGTCCGTCGTCATTGACGGGAAGCGTCCCCGATCTGCCCCTGGATTTCCTGAAACCACCCCAGAGATGCCGGTGGGACCAGAGAGGCAGCATGTTAAACGTGGTCGTTTTCCCCAGAGACAAACCCCACCTCCTGAAAGTGGTGTCTCCAGGAGAGAGTTGTTAGAAGTTCACGCCCCTGGGGCGTCTTGGCGAAACGGTGTGAAATGTTCTCCGTGACCCAGGGGTCAGCTGGCTTGGTGCCAGCCTGATCTGTGACACCAACTCTAGTAGTCAGTGGATTTATTTCCTAGGGCTGAACTGAAACCGCCAGCTTTAAGCCACAGAAGTGCACTTTTCCACAGCCTGGAGGCCGGAGTGCAAGGCAGGGGTGTCAGCAGGTGGGCTCCCCGGGGGGCTGTGATGGAGACTCTGCTCCTGGGACCCTCTGGCGGGGGGTGGCCCCAAACACCCTTCGGCTCGCAGGTGACCACCTTCTGCCCGCGTCTTCTCGTCTGTCTGTCTGACTCTCCCTCTTCCTACAGATACCGGTCATGCTGGCTTAGGGCCGCCCCAAGGCCGCATCTGCACTCGCTGTCCCCCCAGACCTCCTCCAGGCACGCTCACGCTCACAAGCCCCGGGGGACTAGAGCTCCAGCACGCCAGAGGCCGTGGCTCAAGCCCCAGGGACCGGCTGGCGCCCCAGAGCTGGCGGGCGCGGCCAGCTCTCGCCCCAAAGGTCGACTCAGGCGGCTTTCACGACCAGACTCAACGCAGCTCCTTCTTAGGGAGCTTTGCCCGGAAGGAATGGCTTCCCACAGACGCCTGACCTGAGTCACCATCCAGACGGGAAGAGCCGCTGGCTGACCTGGGAGCCCATCCAGGAAAGAAAAGCAACGGCCCAGGCCCGGAAATCTGGAGGAAACGTGGTCCCTCGACGCTGGGCTCTTCCAGCTAATAAATCCTCCTATCCTGAAAGCATAATACATGAATGATCTTAGAGCCCATCACTGACGCTGGGGAAGATTGAGGGCGGGAGGAGAAGGGGACGACAGAGGATGAGATGGTTGGATGGCATCACCGACTCAATGGACATGGGTTTGAGCCAGCTCCGGGAGATGGTGGAGGACGGGGAGGCCTGGCGAGCTGTGGTCCATGGGGTCTCAGAGAGTCGGGCATGACGTAGCAAGCAAAGAGCAACAATAAAATCATCACAACTTTTAATGTGTGAGCGGCTGAACAACAGCAGGCCATCACACCGTCCTCCGCAAGCTGGTAGAGACTTTGGCTGAACTCCACGTCGGGAGCGTGGGAGGAGTAAGAGGGGGGCAAGGACAATCACAGAGTCCACGGGGTTCCGGACGCGCGGCCTCCAGCAGGGCCTGCGGAGTTGGGGACGGCCGGGAGCCTCAGCCCTGACCTCCCTCGGCTCGACACTAACCACGCCGCTGTGCAGCAGCTCCCGCCGCCAGCGGCGCCCGCGCGCCGGCTCCTGGTCTGCACTGCCAGCAGCTACAACGCCTGCTCCCCCTGCCAGCCCTGCGCCACGGAGTCAGAACCCACGGATCAGAAAACACCTCGTATGTGACGAAAAAATCTGAAATACAACTCTGCAGAGAGGCGGTCCTTTTCCCAGGAGAGAACTAAGCTATGAACGTCAATGAGTGCGCAGGCTGTGGAAAAGGCCTAACTGCTGTGACCGAACGCCGACCGATGGCTAAAAAACCCCTCCTGTCCCGGGAGAAGGCCCACACCTAAGACTCTGAAAGCCTCCGGTCGGTGATGTCTCTGGGCGAAGCCTTCTGGACCCACGTTGCCCTGCTGGCCTGGTGGACGCCTCCAGAAGCTCCTTTACTTGCTGTTTGGGGACATGGCCTGAGCCCCTTAAGAGTCCATGGGACAACAAGCCCTGAGTAGGGTTGCGGGGCTGTCCCCCTGCCCCAGGCCCCTCCGCAAGGCCACAGGTGCCCACCTGGTTCTCTGGTCACTTCATCCCCCCAGCATCCTGCCCACATCTGCTGCTCACCCTGGCTTGCCCTGCTCTCTCCTCTCAGCCTCCAGGACGCCCAGGGCCCATGATGCTCCTGCAGGGACCCCACCCGCCCGGCCCTGGTTTCCNGGCCGTGCGTGTCCCCGCCCCCTGCCGCCACCCCAGCCCCGGCACCGCATCTGGCTCCTGGCTGACCTCCCCAACCCCCCGACATGCGCGTGCACCAGCGGGACCCCCAGGCACCCAGGCCCAAGCCGGGTACCAGCTGCGGCCCTCTGGACCAGCACGCCCTCCTGGAAGCTGAGACGCCACTCAGAAGCACCCCGGCCCGCCGTCTGGAGGCCGGGCCTCCTCCGGCGCCTGGAAGGAGGGAGTCACTCTCTGCTCCTACTTTGTCCCCAGAAGAACAGAACTCCCGGTGACCGAGTCAGGAAGGGCACTCCCCCCGCCCCCGGCTTCTGTCTTTAGCCCGCGCCTGCCGGGACCGAGATTCCATGGTGATGGGGGCCATAGAAATAGAGACGGAAGATCAATTGCCTGAAAGGCTCTGCGTTCTGCGCTCCCTGCACAGGCGGCCGCGAGCTGGAGGCTGCACACTGACTACCCGCTAACTCACCCTCTGCTTTCTCAGACGTTCCTGCAAACAGGGATCGCAGCATCTTACCTACCTGAGCATCGATGGAGGCAACAGCAGCTCGCAGGCCCCCGGGGCAAAGGAAGAGGCAGGGGGCGATTACGCCCATCAGTCACCTCCTGAAAAGCCCCAAGATCCCCCAGCCCCAACACTCAAGGCCGGTCTAAAGCAGACAGTGGCGTCTACAGACACAGGGTCACCCCACCACCCACAAGGTCAAGGGCAGAGAACTAAGCCCAGCTCTTTACACATAACCCACTTCAATCACACTGTTCTGCTGTGTTTTACCTTGAAAACTGGACTTCCAAGATTCAAAGCCTAAGGAAGAAAAGTATGAACTTAAGTGAAAGCCGCTCAGTCGTGTCTGACTCTTTGTGACCCAAGGGCCTATACAGTCCACGGGATTCTCCAGGCCAAAACAGAGTGGGTAGCCTTTCCCTTCTCCAGGGGATCTTCCCAACCCAGGGATTGAACCCAGGTCTCCCGCATTGCGGACAGATTCTTTACCAGCTGAGCCATAAGGGAAGAAAGATGTAATAAACACTATAAATGTGAGAACCGCTCATGACATTGATGTGGCTGTTTTGAGAGGCAATGGCTTTGCAGGACCCCTTTCAGGAGCTCACCGTAAACCCACGTGGTGGGTAATACCAGCATCTTTCCAGAGGGAGGCCTTCTCAGGTGGCCCAGCCCTAAAGAACCCACCTGCAACGCAGGAGGCGTAGAACCGGGTTTGGTTCCATGTTGGGAAGCTCTCCCGGAGAAGGGAATGGCTACCCACTCCTTCGTTCTTGACTGGAGAGGCCCATGGACAGAGCAGCCTGGTGGGCTAGAGTCCAGGGGTCGCAGAGAGTCGGACATGGCTGAGCGCGCACGCACCGCAGACGGAGACATCAGAGGACGCGAGGAGGAAGGAGACTGAAGGGCTTTCTAATTCTCAGAGGCAACAGAAGCAGAGCCGCACCCATGTCTGCCCACACCTTCCACCCCAAGGCCAGTCGCAAGTCCCAGAGGCTCTGCTCCAGCGAGAGTCTGAGTCCCACGGAAGGAGGGCAAGGTGCCCTGAGCCGCGAAGATGTCCCTGGAGCTGGTCGGATGCAGGACGGTGGGGCTTTGCCCCGCCAGGACCCAGGTCTCCCCTGCGGGTTCTCCCGTGGTGTGTCTCCCCCTGGACAGTGGGGCTCCCCCTAGGGTGTGGGGCTCCCCCTAGATGGGCTCCCCTGGACGGGTCTCCCTCTGGAGGGTGGATCTCCCCCTGGGGGGTCTCCCCTGGACGGGTCTCCCCTGGACGGGTCTCCTCCTGGGGGGGGTCTCCCCTGGATGGGCCTCCCCTGGTGGGCCTCCCCTGGACGGGTCTCCCTCTGGAGGGTGGGTCTCCCCTGGATGGGCCTCCCCTGGTGGGCCTCCCCTGGACGGGTCTCCCTCTGGAGGATGGGTCTCCCTCTGGGGGGTCTCCCCTGGACAGGTCTCCCTCTGGAGGGTGGGTCTCCCCTGGACGGGTCTCCCTCTGGAGGGTGGGCCTCCCCTGGATGGGTCTCCCTCTGGAGGGTGGGTCTCCCCTGGATGGGTCTCCCTCTGGAGGGTGGGTCTCCCCTGGTGGGTCTCCCCTGGATGGGTCTCCCCTGGATGGGCCTCACCTGGATGGGTCTCCCTCTGGAGGGTGGGGCTCCCCCTGGGTGGTGTCCCCCTGGTGGGTCTCCTCTGGACGGGTCTCCCCCTGGTGGGTCTCAGTGGCTGCCCAGCTTGGAAGGGGACAAGCTCGCGCACAGGCCTCAGGAGCCCAGCCTGGACGGGACTTGCCCTGGGCCCTGGAGGGGCTCCCGCCTCCCAGGCTCACACCCCAGCACCGGCGCAGGAGGGAGGGAAATGCGGGGAGCAGAAGGCTCTCCTCGTGCGACTTGTCACGCAGAGCTTTCTTTCGGAACAAACAGTTCCAGCGGGCACAGAGGACGCCATCTTGCACAACAAACACAGCGGTCTGGGGACAGAGGCCCTGGGCTTTCTGCGGTTACAGGCGCCCAGCAGGTTGGGCCACCAGGCCACTCGTGGGAGGCACTCTGTTGTGCAGCCAAACCTGATTATCGCATTTGCGAGCACAATCAAATGCTGTACTTGGACACAACCCACTTTTACCTTCTTTTTAGAAACCCGTGAATAGAAATACCAACGCGGTCAATTATCACCCAGGGAGCGGCCCGCTCTGCGGATCGGCACTTGCAGCTGCTTTCAGCCGTCCGGCAACGTGACAGACAACAAAGACAGGTTAAACAGCTCGACCAGGGCTGCGTGTTATAATAGCATTTAAGTCAATCTTCACACCAATACCCACTCCTCCGGGTTTCCTGCCGGTACCCAGCACCCTCCGATTAGCCCGGGCGAGTCATGGAGAAACACCAGCGCCACACTCAGAAGCCCCCGGGTGGACGGGACCCTGGTCGGTCTTCCCCCCTCGGTCCAGGCTTCATCTCACTCCCCCGATCCCTTAGAAACAAGCATCGTTTTCTGGAAAGTCATTCCGTGTCCGTGATCTATTTGACGCTTGGAATTCTTGCGCACACTGGCTCTATCATGATGTCATGTATTTGGAGACCAAAGACAAGGATTTGAGTTTGACTTGTTTAGGAAAACGACCTCCTAAGCTCCAGTCTCCTCATCTAGAGGAATCTGTCTCAAAGGACACATGAGGGAAGCTTCTAAGCAAATTGACGGATGGATCAGAGGGAACAGGCGTCAGTGGGGCAACAGATGAAATGACAAGATGACCTGAGAAGCCGTCGCTCACTGTGAGCCAGTCCTCGGCCCAGAGAGATGTCCCAGTGACCAGACGATAAAGTAACGTAAACGGATGCTGGGCTTCCCGGCGGCTCAGGGGGTAAAGCGTCCACTCGCAATGCAGGAGACACGGGAGACGCGGGTTCAATCCCTGGGTCGGGAGGATCCCCTGGAGGGGGACATGGCAACCACTCCAGCGTCTTGCCTGGAGAATTCCATGGACAGAGGGGCCTGGTCGCAAAGAGTCAAACTTGCCTGAAGTGACTGAGCTGTGTGCACGCGCGCGCACACACACACACACACACACACACACACTAACTCTGAAAATGGAAAACCGGAATTTGCCAGAAACCTGAGTTGCTAAGGTCTATGCACTAGAGGTATATTTGCGACACCTTGCATCGGAGGAGGTTTCCCGGCTAGAGGCTGACCGTGTCCTAACACTGACCTCTGAGCTCTCCTGCAGATGAGGGGCCTTCGGGAATGGAAGGCGCATTTGTCCATCTGGCAGATTCTGCAAGCGTCCTGGGTTACTGCAGAGAAACAGTGTGCCTCCATTTTAATGACTGTGCGACACAGGCCGTCATCCCCCTGCCTCTAAACGCCACGGAGTCTTTCCAGAAAACCACGCTTGTTTCTAAGGTACGGCAACAGGGGCCTGTGGAAATGCTTAGGGCTCATGGCGGAGGGTTCAAAGAGGACTGAATGGTTGGAAAATGATGCCTGGATGGAGTGAGAGAGGAAATGGGATTCCACGCCTGGGGAGGAGGCGGCCGGGAGGTGATGCTTGGTCTCCACGTCTCATCCGTGCTCGGTACTGGACGACGGCGGCCTGGAGGCCCCCTCGGTCCGCGGGGTCAGAGTAGGGCCTCAGACGATGCTCGGGATGAACCAGCCCCTCCCCAGGACCGTGAGGCGTGAGGACAGCGACCTCACTCGCTGGTTACCGTCCGCTCTGGGCCCCGCGGAGCCCGAGTCCGGGCATCGTCACGTGGGAGCTCTGAATTTCTTCTGGTCAGAGTGACTGTTTGAGGTTATCTATGAAGAGNGAGGGAGGCGCTTGCAGTGCTGGTTTCAGAAGGTGCCACGCGTCCCTTCGGTCATCACCAGCGTTTCCCGCAGCACCGAGTGTAAAGCCAGGGAAAAAGCCCCGCTCCATAAGGCAGAGCACGTCCTGTGCTTGCCCGCTAAGAAAACAGAGATAAGACAGTAACCAGGAAGCAGAAACCCCTGCTCCCTGGGACCACCCAGGGCTCCCAGGCGGCTCAGCGGTAGAGAATCTGCCCGTCAACGCAGGAGGCCCGGGTCTGATGCCTGGGTCAGATCCTCTGGAGAAGGAAATGGCGACACACGCCAGTATTCTTGCCTGGGGAGTCCCATGGACGGAGGAGCCTGGCGGGCTACAGTCCATGGGGTCTCATAGAGTCACACATGACCGAGGGACTCAGTACGCACGCACGGGGCCATCCTATCAAAGCCGCATAAATTCACCCCACGTGCGCCCGGAGGAAACAGATGCAGACACAGCAGACGTACAAACATCGGGAGGCGAGGAAGCTGGCGTCGGGGGATGAGGAAGCTGGCATCGGGGGATGAGGAAGCTGGCGTCGGGGGGCGAGGAAGCTGGCGTCGGGGGGCGAGGAAGCTGGCGTCGGGGGATGAGGAAGCTGGCGTCGGGGGATGAGGAAGCTGGC
>SJYS01023188.1:350345-366938 GCA_006410695.1 Philantomba maxwellii
CCAGCAGATCTAGGGACCGCGTTGTGCTGGAATCTACTGACGCTTGCAGATGCTTCTGGGCAGGTGGAAGGATGCTCGTCTCAGGGTCAGCGAGCCCCAAGTTCAAGTCCCGGCTCCGGCTCCTCCCGCCAGGACAGGTTGCCTGAATGGCCATCCTCCCGGGGTGGAAACGGGGCCCCCGCTGACCTTGCTCACCAGGGAGCCGTTCACACACTGTCTCAGTGCCTCTCCGCCTGCTGAGTGCCTACTGCGTGCCTCGTCTGAGTTGAGGACGCAGGGCGGTGGGGAGACAGAGAGACTGGCCAGGAACGGCGACGCGGTGCTGAGTGATGGCAGAACCGCACCTGGAGCTGGCGGGGCGCACAGCGCGGGCTCCGTGCAGAAGGAGCTGGTCCTTCAGACGCCTTCCTGCCCTCCTGTCCTTATCAGAAACGTCCACGCGCAGAACTGTTTCTTAGGCGGTGAGCCCAGATCTTTGCTCAGATGGCACAGTATTAATGGCACAAATGGATAGCAAGCTGCCAACAAGGCAGTTTTCACCATCGCTTCCAGGTGTTGAAACGTACATTTGTGAACGGCAGATTCTCTCTCTGTCCCACTTGCTGAACCGTCTCTCCGGTAACATTCAAGGTCTCTAGCAACAGCCGAGGTCATTTTTCATGCCTGTAACCACCCATTTATTCCCTTTCGGTTTTCAAAGTACAGACCACAGCCCGGTTACTTCCAGTCCTGGCTCCTCTAAGTCCACAGCATGCACATGAAATTTCAGCTTCTGTCCTGCGTAATCAGGCCAGCTGAGAGCATGAAAGCTGAGTCGTCAGAACACTTCCCAAACTTGCTCCGTGTCCACACAGACGGGGAAGGTAAACAAATAAAGGACACGGACGGGGTAGCTTTGCCGAACTGTCCGGTCGAGAGCCGCAGGAAACGCCCCTTTTGTGAAGCTGGTGGGTGTGACCTTGACCTCACAGCAGGGCTGCGGCTCCCTGGCGGCCCTCCCATAACCTCCCTCATGCCCCTCCTCCCACTCAGGGCTTTTCTGGAACTTTCACGGCTTCCTCCTGCCCCTTTGGGTTTCCAACCGTTCGCACACGTGGCAAAGACCAGCCGGAGCCTCACCAAGCCCTCCCCGCTCCAAACCAGCAGCTGGGCTGGGACGCGGGACCCAGGGGCCAGGAGGTCTCCAGGAGCCCCCCAAGACTGCCTTCTAGCCACGTTGTGGCCATTCCAGGCGAGACTGGAGGGTCCCCCGCCCGGCACTCGGGACCCCAAGCTGCTCTCGGCTGCCAGAGTCCTGTCTCCCCACCGGCAGGGCGAGCGCGTCTCTGCTGGGCTCCAGCGCGCGGCGGGAGGTGGAAGCATCTCAAAGCCCGACGCGAGCACTCGCAGGGGTCGTGGCAGTCATCTTCGGCACCAGGGACACTACACGGAGTGGACAGCGGTCAGCACCCAGCCCAGACACATCCTGCTGAGAAACGTGTCTGGGGAGGTTCAAACCGCCTCGGCCTCGGACGCGGCCTCTCCGATGGGCCCAAGTGGGGACAGGACTCCACAGGGAGACGAGGCGGGGAGAGGCCCCGCGGCGTCCAGGGATTCGCTGACCACGCCCCGTCCTCCCCGCGCGGCTCCCTGCCGGCCCGCTGCGTCTCCAGGGAGCTGAGCACAGGTCTGCCGCCACCTCGCCCCTGGGGCCGCGACGGGTGGAAATGCAGGTTTATGGCTAGAAGCCGGTTCCCAGCGGGGCTTCCAAACCACTAACACTTACAGACAGGTTCAACATTTAGGAGACGAGACGCTGGTCCAGCCACGGGCCGAGGAATGAGGCCGGGTGATGACCACGTCACCTCTTGGGCTGAGGTCCCTGGGCCGCCCTGTGTGACCCTGAGCCACGCCGTCCCCCGGGCAGCACTCCCACCGTGCTCCATGCCGAGGCCCCTGGTAAAGGGCCTTCCTGGGGCCTGGGAGTCTGCCCCACGGGAAGGGTCACTGTTCGTGTCAGCCAATGTGCATGTCACCGTCACGCACTCACACGCGGTACCCCAGGCTCTGACCCCAGCTATGGCACGGCCATGACGGCGGGGGGTCCTGCTTCCAGGCCTGCTCGGTTTTACAGACGTGGAGATTTTCTATATTTGCCCCCAGAAAAGCCCAGGCCCTCGTTGCAAGTATTTTTCAAGGTTAAAACTGGCCCATTTTCTTAGAATTTTAAAACCACAAGAAACAAATGAAAAAGTGTCCTCTTCTTGGGAAGAAGCTTCAGATTCTTTAAGCTTAAACTCACATGTTTGCTTAGTTGCTCAGCTGTGGCCAGCTCTCTGCGAGCCCCTGGACTGCAGCCCGCCAGGGTCCCCTGTCCCTGGAATTCTCCGGGTAGGAACACTGGAGCGGGTTGCTGTGCCTGTCTCCAGGGGGCCGTCCCAACCCAGGGATCGGACCTGCATCTCTTGCATTGGCCGGCGGACGCTTTACCACCGGGGCCGCCTGGGAAGCCCCTTCCCGGGGTGAAGTACAAACACCTTCAGTCCAGTCGCTCAGCCGTGCCCAACTCCTCGCAGCCCCCATTGCAAGGAGGGGACTGAGCTCAACCCAGTGGCATTCCCCTTAAGCGGAAGGCAGAGAGGGCGGCATGGAGGAGGCGGCGGGTGGCGGGGAGGGAGGGGGCAGTGAATGGAGACCTNAGCGCCGTGATGAACCATCGGGGAGGAGAGTGCACGCCTCAGCCACCCTCTGCACAGCGGAGACTAGCACACCGTGAGTCAGCTCCAGCACAGCTTTTTAAACGGGCGGTCAGGATGTTCCCCTGAAGGCGAGGGTGGTGGGAAACCTGTGCGGCCTTCAGTCGCGGGTCCCGTCCAGCCCGCTTGTCCCGGGTCCCTCTGAGCCCCCCGGCGCCCACCCCAGCCCCGAGCTTGCTCCTTTGCTCTCTCCTAGGGAACATCCCCCAGCGTCGTGCTGAATGCACCCCTGCTTCACAGAGTCGGAAACCAGAGGCAGAGAGGGCAAGCACAGACCAAGCCGGGCGTGCACAACTGGACGGGATCAAAAATCATCACCTGGTCTGAGGGCTTTGCTTCTTGTTGGAGAGAAATAGTCGATTCAGAAGCTGTGTCTCTGTGTGGGCTCTGAATGGTGGCGTCCAGGCCCGAGGCTCGGCAGAAGGATGCTCTGTCGCGCTGGACGTTTGATAAAGTTCCCCTCAAGAAATGACCACAGTAAAGACGGCCACAGCCAAGGCGGCGAGGCTGTGAGCTGCGTCCGTGTCCGCGCGCCTCTCCACCCGGGCTGGGTCGCACGGCCTGGGTCGGGTCCATGGCAGCCCAGGGGTCAGACGGAGGCCTGTGGTCCCCAGCGCCGGGCTTGTCCTCTGGTTTCCGCACCCCAGGTCAGGATGGGGCTGGCCTAGGGGAGCCAGGGGCTGGCTGGGGGCCTAGAGGGCCGCCCAGGATCAGAAAATTACAGAGCAGTTCCTGTTCGCTCTTCCCCTTGGGTCACCAGCCATCACCACACTGTGCCAGGACCGTCAGAGCAGGCGCCCGAGGCCGCTAGTCATCAAGACTCAGGCCCCTGCTGCCTGTCAGCCTGTCTGGGACCGCCTCTGAGCGGGGAGGCGGGACAGCCCTGTGCAGCTGACCTCACGGAGGCCTGGAGGGCGTGCAGGGCGTACGTGGACACGGCGGAGGGCTTTCGTGGCTGGCAGTCAGGGAGGGAGCCCGGCCTCCACCCGGGTGGGCGGCCAGCCAGGGACCGCCGGAGCAGCGGGGAGGCGAAGCGCTCGGCAACCTGCGGCTGCTCCTGGACTGTTCCTGGTCTCCAGAACCCGGCACTGTTTTCTCAAGCAGCTGCCCGAACACCCAGGAGCCAGTCGTGGTCCCAGGCTGTGCCCAACGCTTTTGCTTCGTTCTGTGTTCGTTTTTTTCATTTCCACATCTTTGAATCATTATGACTATTTAACTGGAGGGTTGGTGCTCTGCAGTGTTGCTGGGGCCTCCGCTGCACTCCAGCCTGAATCAGCCATAATTATACACGTACCCCCCTACCCCGAGCACCACCCCCTCCTATCCCTCTAGGTCCTCTGGGAGTGCCAGGCTGGCCTCCCTGCGCCACACAGCAGGGCGAAGGAAGTCGGAAGGAGAAAAGCCCCACATACTAACGTGCGCGGGCGCACAGCCTCGGGGCACGCGCCAGGCAGCAGGAGTCGTCCGGGGCCTCCCCCGCCCCCTCGTCTGATGCTCCCTCTGAGCCTCAGGATCCCTGTGTGGAGAAGCGCCTGGGTGTGTTTGTAATGGGCGCTGCTGATCGAGTTACTACGCGTGATCATGGACAGCAACAAGCGCGTTAAGGCCTGGGATTTCATCTGATCTCGGATCCTGGAACAGGCGCTCACCTAAAGGCTGAGCAGGAGGCCCCCCGCCGGGGACCGGCCACCTCACCTGGCGCCCCCAGACGCAGCCCCTTGCCGCCCAGGGGGCACGTCACGCCCACCTCCGCAGCCAGTCTAAGTTTGGGTGGAAACAGCGGGGGAGAAGGACGGAGTGACGTGGGAGTCTCTGGGCGCACGGCGGCAGGGAGCCGAAGCGCTGCAGACGCGCAGTGGGGACGGGGCACGGCAGGGCGCGCTCTGAGCGCCAAGGACTGTAACCCTCCCGCCCTCCGCGCGCGTGGGAAGCGCCAGCTCTGTTCACGTTGCTGCAGTTACGCACATGACGGGATAAAGGCATTTTTAAGCTGAAAATTTGGTAATGTGGTCTCAAAAGTCGTCTGAGAGTGAACGACTCTACAATCATACAAATTACTTTGTATTGCTGGCTGCACTTGGAGATAGGATCAGATAAGCATATTGCTAAAATAAAATGTGTTAAATTTAACATCGTGGCAATCCTGTCATTTCATTCAAGCCCCCCTAAACTGCTGCAGTATAAACCATTAGGGTTTTCCTTACGTTCCTTCTCCTTCTCTTTTTAATCCCAAAGAAATGGGTATAATGATTTGCTAATAAAGTGACAGGGAGGAGCAACCTCAATTCATTCGAAGACGGTATGCAGAGAAGACACAATTCTAACTCCACACAGAGCTAGAGGAGGTCGGCCTGCCCAAGAGGACCCCTTGGCTGTGGGTTCCTGGCAGGCCACGGCCGCCCCCGCCCGGGACTCCTGGGCAGCCGAGCCCTGGGCCCGAGGAACCGCAGCGCCCTCCTCCCTGGCCACCGTTAAAGCCAGGGACGTGTCCGGCTGCCCTAGGTACCCCACTGTTAAAGGCCTCACCCCACACCATCTCAAAGGCACACACGCCCAAACACCCACGTGTAACTTAACGTTCCGCTGAGAAGTTTTAGAAGCATTTTGTAACCGTCCCTCTAAGCGATGGCGAGGAGCGGGGGCCACGGGCTGAGCTCGCACCGCGGCTCTGCGTGACCTGAAGGCCGTTGCTCGACATCTCTGTGCCTCTCTCGCAAAACAGGAGTAACTCGAATGCTTTTATCACGGGTTATCATGACAAGTAAATGAACTAACAGGCTCTCGGAGGTAGAAATGTGTCCGGCAGGAAACCAGCCCGAGGCGAGCCCTCATCAGCCCGTGGTTGTGTCAGTGAGCGAAGGGAAGTCACCTGATCAGCAGCTGGCTGTGCCGTCTCGGCAATTACCGTGCACACTCGGGGGTTCTTATGTAAGAAAAACCAGCTTCTAAATTGTTTCAAATGTGCCCGCCAGGCTCCTCTGTCCCTGGGATTCTCCAGGCAAGAATACTGGCGTGGGTTGCCATGCCCTTCTGCAGGGGATCTTCCGGACCCAGGGATTGAAGCCAGGTCCCCTGCACTGCAGGCAGATTCTTTACCATCTGACTCACCAAGAATACAAAGTATAAATCCCCCTGTTAAAAAGCCCTCCTGTAAAGTCTCTCCTCCGGAGCGATGCCGCCTGTGCTCGTGGCCACGAGGCCACTGCGCGTCTCTCTCCCTGGCGTCCTCCCCTCATTGATGCTCGAGGCGTTAACGTCACGGGGCATCGGACGGCCCAGCCACCCGCGATCACTGCGAAGCAGCAGAGAGCTGCGTTAATTGGCTGCAGACAGGCTGACGCGGCTCAGCACCCGCTGCCCTGACGCGGACAGTGATGCCCGCCCGCACGGCAGCGAACGGACCTCGCCTCCGACCGATCGCGGAGCAGGTTGAGCTGAGCCCCTGGGGAGACACCGAGGGCCTGATGGCGGCTCTTCAGATACGCCTCCGTCCCACGGGCGCGGTTTCCACCTTCCTTCCCGCCCACCTGGAGCGAGGGGACACGTTTCTCACAGAAGAAAACAGTAGCCCGGGAAGGCGGAAGACTACTCGGGGACCCGAGCAGCCTGGCGGGACCAGCTGCCTCCGGCAGGCGTGACTCTGAGCAGGCGACCCGCCACACCTCCTGCTGTGCCCCGCAGCCCGCGGCTCAGGAACCGGGCTGCGCTCCACGGCCCGGGCCGACATCTGCACACCTCCCCTGGAGTCCTGCTGGGAGACTGCTTCTCCTCCCCACCTGTTTATTGGCGACTAGTCCCTCATCCACACCCACAGGGACTCACGGATGGTTATTTTACACTTGCAGCCGCAATCCAACTCTGCGGTACTTGTCTGTTGCTCAGACTGGTCCAGCTCTCACCGCATCAGCATCCCTGGGTCCTGTGACGTCCCTACGTTCCTGAGTGGGTTTCCTCAGCAGGCCTTACTTGCTGACCCGACACGGTGCCCCAGGTGCATCTTGTATAACACGTTTCCTATGCAAGTTCCCAGTCCTGGAATCAGCGCTCTCTCTTAGGAGGCTGGAGTTAGAAACCACGATCTAGGTGCCAGTCTGCTTGCTGGCATTGCTTCCGGGCCTAGGCCCACAGCTCCGAGCGCTTCTGTATGCAGCCACCTGTATCTACGAGAGCCAGAGATGAGCCTGCCCTGATGTCTCTAACGCTAACCCATCCCCACATGGACCATTCCAGCACCGCGCCTGCTTATCTGCAACCTCCCACTCCATCACCGAGGGGCTTGGAGGCGGGATTTTAATCCAGATCCTTCTAATTCTAGCAGCCACACCTCTAACCACTATACCACCCTGCCTCCCAGTTACAGTGATTCAATGGATATGATTATTGCATATAAAATGCAGCTTCTAGAACACCCTAGCCCTTGGCACCAGCCCAGCCTCAAGCTAAGCCCACTCCTGGCACCCCAGCGCCCGTGGGCCAGCCTGGCGTCTAGAGCCACAGTCATGCCTTCAGGGCCATGGCGGGGGGATCCGCCGCTGTCCCCGCCGTCCTCTGCCGCGGTCTCCCCGGGGCTCCCCTCCTTCGGGCCCTGGGCAGCGGCCGCAGAGCAGTCGCCGGGGCTCCTCGGGGAAGCTCTCGGAAGCGCCCTGGTTGTCACATCCTTGCATGCGTGTCTGTTCTCGTCTGCAACGCAGAGTCGGCGCTGACAGAGGACCTGCCCCCCAGAGACCGTGAGGCAGCAAGGTTGTGCTCAGGACACACACAGATACCGGGATCCGGGCCCCCCAGCACCATGGGACCAGGCTCCGGTGGCGGTGAGCCTCCCGGCCTGGCCCCTCGCTGTCCTCCCCATGGGTCTCAGCGCAGATCGCAAGCCCTAGACTCACGCGCTGAACAGGGGCCGCCTCTCGCCTTGCGCTCCCCAATCAGGCGGGGACCCTTCACTCAGGTTCCGTCTCTTGTCGAGTCCAAGCTGTACTCGAATGATATTTTGAGACCAAATAAACGACTTCTCCTTCTTTTGGTTCTTTGAAGAGCCACTTAAGACTTTTCTTCTCAGAAACACAGAATAGTGTCATCAGTCAATGCTCAATAAATTGTGGTTGAATGAGTAAATAGTTGAAAGATGGTTATTTCTTCAAAGGGGCTGAGTGGTGTCTCACGATGTGCAAGGCGAGCTGAGAGGCTGGTGTGTTGAGACTTGCAGGGTCCTGAGTCCTCCCATGCCCAAGTCCACCGTGCACCTGCCCAGGGGGCCCCGGTGGGGGGGGGCACAGACCCAGGACCCAGCCCTTTCCTTCTGCTCCAGAGCATCAGGGTCTCAACAGGGAGAGGGGACCCCTGGAGGACCCTCCGAGTGAGGGGCCGAGGAAAGGGGAAGCCCCCGTGGCGTAGGGGGGGGGCCAGACACGCGGGAAGCCCGACGGCTGCCTTCCTGTGGGGGCGTGGGTGAGGAGACGGGGAGGGGCAAGGGGGCACCGGGTCCGCGAGGAGGAAGGTGCGGGGAGTTGGCGGAGCCGGCGGCGCATCGGGGCGGGGCAGGAGTCAAGTGAAGACAGGAGCGCGGGAAGCGGCTTGGCTCGGGGGCAGTAAACTCGTCACTGCCGTCCATGCGGACTGCGAGCCATCCCCGCCAGGTGCCCGCTGCCGGACGGCTGAAGTGCTCAGGGCACTCGTGCGTGGCGGGCAAGTTTCATTTGATTGCAGCACAAACCCCATCGACTGCGTGGTCCTTGGGCCCCCGGGGCAGCGATTTGGAAGCGCTGAGTGAGATGAGGAGGGGTCGGGGCAGGGGAGGAGCAGTCGGTGGCGCGGGCTCACCCGCAGATGAGCAGCGGCCAGACCGGAGAGGTGCTCTTTGGGGGACCGCTCCTCGCTCAGAGGCTCGTGAGGGCCCCACGCCTCCGTCCAAGGGACGAGACACAGGGGCGGGAAGGACATCGTCTGAGACGCAGAGCCCAGAGTCAGAACCGGCCGAGCAGAGCGTGGGCCACGCTTCTCTCACGGCTTCCATCTCCGTCAAGGGCAAACGTCCACCCTTGGTAGGCTCACTGCCTCACCTTCTAAAATATAAACAATATTTCCCGGGAGGGTTTTTCCTGCGGATTATTTAAGACACTAACAAAGAATCTCACAGCTTCTGGAACCTGCCAGGTAGTTTTAACAGATTAGGTATTGCATCTTCATACATCGCCCGTCGAAGGGTAGCGTGCCTTATATGTCTCCACGTCACACATCAGTGTTCAGATTGTTACTGATTAAACACTAGAAGCGTGCCCCTGGTGGCTCAGACAGTAAAAAATCCGCCTGCAGCGCAACAGTCCTGGGCTTGATCCCTGGGTGGGGAAGACCCTGGAGGAGGGCCCGGCTACCCGCTCCAGTGTTCTTGCCCGGAGAATCCCATGGACAGGGGAGCCTGGCGGGCTGCAGTCCACCGGGTCACAGAGACTCAGACACGCCTGAGCGACTAACAGCCGTTAGAAGGCAGAGATGCTCTTGTGGGAAAAGTTCACAAAAGCAGGGCTGCTGATCCGGACAGGACTGGTTTAGTGATGGAGTGGCTTCTAGGAGGTCTGTCCACCGGAGACTAGATTTGAGGATCCCCCGTCCTGCTGGGCCCTCTCAGAGATTCCCGTTTTCTGGAACTCCGGTTACTTAGGACATGGAGGGGTGCTCCCGGTAGTTTCTGGAGTTTCGGCCAGCCCTACCGTTCCAGGACGGCCAACCTGGATTGAGGTTGGCCTGGGGGGTGGGCACCGACCACCGGGATGGTGGACCCGGGAGGGAGCCCTTACGGCTGCTGGGGGGTCTCTGCTCTGACGGGCGCGCCGAGAACGCAGAGGCCATCCTGCCCGCCCCCAGCGGCGGCGCCTGCGTTCAGCAGCGGTGCCCGCCCCCAGCGGCGGCGCCTGCATAAGGGACATGAGGCGGTCCTCACTACATGGTCTCCTGCCAGCTGCTCTGGATTCTTTCCGCTTGCTGAGGGACGGGAGGAGAGGAGGCCAGCACCTTCTCTGGGTGGCCAGGGCAGCAGCTGATTGCCGCATCGGGCCTCTCAGGGCGGGGCGCCCTGCACGAAGTTCCCAACACTCCCAGGACCTTCAGGGTGAGTTTGACCCTTCAGGGTGGGTTTGAAGGCCCAGCCCACCCGGCACCTCTCCAGGGTAGACGGGAAACGTGAGGATGAGACCGGGGCGGCAGCCCGGGTGAGGAGCCCGCAGCACAGGTCCCAGGACCTCGTTCTGACGGGACCTGCACGCCTGAAGCCGCTTGTCACGCCTCGAGTCACCAGACGGGACGCAAGCCCGCCCTGCAGATGCTCCTCCTTAGCCAAGCTTTGCGTTCCTCCAGCTCCTTCCCTCTCTCAGCCTCTGCCTTTGGCTCAGGAAGGAACAACGCGGGTGCCTAGGCATGCTTGATAATTAACCAGTTGACCCGGCTCCTGGATCCTGTCTGTAGCCTTGATTCCTGAGTCCTCAAGTTTCACAAGGCGTTTTGTTTCAAGTACTTTCTACGGTGCCCACCAGGAACCGTAGGACTCAGACTCCACGGTGAAGGGATCATCTTCAGGGTGGACACAGCACTGCCTGCCCCTCCCCCACCCGTGCGGTAAATCCGTTCAAGGGAACCCCTTACCCCCAGCGCGGCCCAAAGTCATCTCTCTTTGTTATGCTTATTGCGGATCCTCAAAGTTATACACAGGGTTTAAATATTAATTTGCCTTTCTCTGGATTCTGATTCCAGAACACCAAGGAAAAACTTGGTGATTGTTATCGTATTATTTAAATATAGCATGTATTTACCTAATAATACACCGTCATTTTTCTCAGCTGTATATGCAATAAATATACCCCCATCCATAATTCCCTATGATATTTATCTGAGGGATATAAACATTCCTTTGAATAATAATGCTTGTGTAACCTCCCCTGACAGTTTGTCTATTAAAGAGGAAATTAAATATACAAAGGTATGGGGGAAATCTCTGTGAGGCAATAATGAACTTAGCAAATTCGAGAAAGGAAATGAAAGTGGCTGTCTGAAGCCTACACTTCCCCTTTGGCTTCTCGCGAGTCATCACTTATCACAGAAGCGCGGCCGGAGGGCCTCTGCGCGTCCACACACGTCCTTGTGCGGAGCCTGGCTGGTCACGTGCTGGTCACGGAAGGAGCTGCAGAAACCTGGGCGGACTCGCAGGTCCGGGAAGAGAGGGGCTCCTGGAAGAGGGACTCTGCTCCTGCAGGACGCAGCTTCTCTGCCCACTCCTGCTCTCCAATGATTCACCCTAAATTGCTCCCCAAAGGCGTTTTCAGCTCACCATCCAGTTTCCAGTTTGGAATCAGCCACCCAGCCTAGAGTCCAACGATTATATTTCCTTAAATCTCCCCTGGACTTTCTCTTTTTGAAAACACACAAACCAGTGTGATACGGAATTGTCAGGCGTGGGTGCCATCAGAGGTATGCTTAGTAACACAATCTTGTGTTAAAACCAGCTACATGTTGACTTTCAAACTTTAAAAATAAAATTTTGGAGAATTGGGGAGTGCAATGAAAATGTAATGACTGTCAGTGATTTCCTCATAGATATTATCCAGAATATAAGCTTTTTTTTTTCTTTTATTATTGAATTATTTCTGGCAGCAAATCTGCCTAAAATTGCCATTTCACTGAGGTCTAGTTAAATTAATAATTAGTCAATTAGTTAAGTATGGCCACAGTGATTTATTAATTCTTTTAAAAGGAAGGAGAAAAGTTTTAAATTGGGGGGAGGGCCTAAAGTAACTTTTACCACTATTTTCTGAACGATAAAGAAAAGCTATACCCCAGTAGTGAAAATATCCCTAGTCAAATAAAACGTCCCCCCTCAATTGAAAAGCAGCAGTTCATGTGTCTTCACCGGTGAGTTGCCTGCACCGTGCTTAGGTCAGCTTCCTGTCTGGTTCAGAGCATGAGAAGACAGTGCATACTGCAGCTATAGAGTAAAAGTCATCTTTTTAAAAGCCCTCCGGGTAATGCCTCTAAAATCAGCAGTCAGACGACCGTTAGAGTAATTACCCGTCCCCGCGACCCTGGAGCTTAATCGCGTGGGAGGGAACCCCCCATGGCAGCCCGTCCCGGTCACCAGCGGCCAGAGGCTCCGAGGCCACTGCTGCTGCACGCGGATGGGGGTGCCCAGCAGACAGGGCGTGGGGGTGGTCTAGCTTTGCCCGTGGGGTCTCACAGGGAGCCCACCCGCAGGCTGGCCGAGCGTGGGAGCCGAGCTCGGGGGTGCGGGCGGGTGGGGGGCCTGGAGGCTGCTGACCGTGAAGCCCCCCGGCTCCATCCCCGCGTCCGTCCCCCTCCCCCGCTGGCTCTCAGCTAGCACCACAGCCGACAACGACCACTGAGACCCTCCCCAGACATTTCCGCCTTCGGAGCCGCGTGGGGACCCAGCCCGGAACGCCAGAGCCTCAGGGCAGCGGGCGGCTCTGCTCGCTTGCTCGCTCTCCGCGGGCTGTGTTGCCACTCGCTTTTGATTTGCTCTATAGGTTTGTCGCTGTTGTTCAGGCGCTCGGTTGTGTCCGACTCTCTGCGACCCGACAGACTGCAGCACACCAGGCCTCCCTGTCCACCGCCATCCACCAGGACTTGCTCAGACTCGTGTCCATTGAGTCGGTGATGCCATCCAACCATCTCATCCTCTGTCGTCCCCTTCTCTTCCTGCCTTCAGGCTTTCCCAGCATCAAGGTCTTATCCAATGAGTCAGTTCTTCGAATCGGGTGGCCAAAGTATTACAGCGTCAGCTTCAGCATCAGTCCTTCCAGTGAATATTCAGGACTGATTTCCTTTAGGATGGACTAGTTGGATCTCCTTGCAGTCCAAGGGGCTCTCAAGAGTCTTCTCCAACACCACAGTTCAAAAGTATCCATTCTTCAGCACTCAGCTTTCTTTACGGTCTAACTGTCACATCCATACATGATTACTGGAAAAAAACATAGCTTTGACTAGTCGGAGAATCCCATGGAGGGAGGAGCCTGGTAGGCTACAGTCCGTGGGGTCACAAAGAGTTGGACACGACTGAGCGATTTCACTTCACTTCACTTGACTAGACAGACCTTTGTCTATATAGGTATAAATGTTGATAACTGGATTAAATTCCCAATTCTTGATCATACTAAATGCAAGGGACTAAAGAAAGGGAAGTATAAAATTTGCTCATGTGTGGGTAAACCGGTCTTAGAGAGAGAGAGGAAGTGAAAGGGCTGCAAGCTCACCTCTTGCTGGTCTGCCTTCCTCTTCCAGGCAAAGCCCGGCTTCCCAGCCCCGCAGGCGCCCAGGCACACCCCTGGCACCCACTGACCCTCTGTCCGCTGGGCACGCGCCTGCCTTGGACATCCCACCACAGAGCCTGGACTGGCTCCTGGCCCTCCTGGCCGGGCGACCACAACCTTGAAAGCCACTTCCCAGCAGCGATGTCGAACGTAGTCGCGAGAACTACATGAAAGGGAATTCGCGGACGTCAGCGGGGTTCTCGCTAGGGACTCTGTCAGCGCCTCTTCAGCGGACACCTGCCCGCCAGCCCTGTTTCTGCAGCTGGTGGTGATCCTCAAGCGTGGAGCCTGCGAGCGTATGCGCCTACACCTCCCTCGAGATGCCTGTATTCGCGTTCTTAGCTTCTGAATCTACTCCGTAGTTGCGAATGGAATGTTCTTCAGAGGCAAACTGTGTCAAGCGGCCTGGGCCTCGGCCTGCTCACGGACATGGATGAGAAAAGCCCCTGTTCTCACGTGCTCTCACCAAGCCCCAGGCCTTTCATTTTGGAGGGAAACCCATCAGGATCCCAGAGTGGTGATTTGCTCAAGTGGAAGAGTCCTGAGAAGCAGGTGAACTGGCGAAGCAGGGGCGGCCCTGGGCCACCTAGATCATCATGACCCGGACGGACACTAAGTCCCGCTTCCAGGCGGGGCGGACCGTGTGGGCACGTCCACGCCGCCGCCTGCCTAGACGCACGNGCAGCTGGTGGTGATCCTCAAGCGTGGAGCCTGCGAGTGTATGCGCCTACACCTCCCTCGAGATGCCTGTATTCACGTTCTTAGCTTCTGAATCTACTCCGTAGTTGCGAATGGAATGTTCTTCAGAGGCAAAGTGTGTCAAGCGGCCTGGGCCTCGGCCTGCTCACGGACATGGACGAGAAAAGCCCCTGTTCTCACGTGCTCTCACCAAGCCCCAGGCCTTTCATTTTGGAGGGAAACCCATCAGGATCCCAGAGTGGTGATTTGCTCAAGTGGAAGAGTCCTGAGAAGCAGGTGAACTGGCGAAGCAGGGGCGGCCCTGGGCCACCTAGATCATCATGACCCGGACGGACACTAAGTCCCGCTTCCAGGCGGGGCGGACCGTGTGGGCACGTCCACGCCGCCGCCTGCCTAGACGCACGGGCGGGACAGCGCACGCAGCGGTGAGGCTCCTTAGCCCAGCGCCCGGATCTGACGGCTCGCAGAGATCCTCAGACCCAGAGCCGGCCAAGAAGGGAGCAGAAACAGATGAAGTTTAAAAATAAAAATGTTATTGCCGGTGTTTCCAGCCGACACAAGCAGAGCCGCTCCCCGCCCCTGCAAGTCAGCACGCCACAGCGCACCGCGAGTGTCTCCATTCGGCTCTTTCACGCTAGATTCACCTGAGACATGAGTGTACTTGAGCAAATAGCATAGAGAACCTCAATAGGACAGGTGCTTTGAATGGACATGGAAGGTCATTCCTATTATTTCAATTAACAACGCAAGCTCCAGAAACACACGCGAGGGAATTAATTTCAAGCTCCCATTCGATGCTCCCAGCGAGGACGTCTTTGGGCCCCCTGGTTGTCTTGGCAACTCCAGGATCCTAGCCTGCAGAAGCAGCCTCCGCCAGCCCCCTTCCCGGCGCACGCACAGTTCAGATAGTACATTAGCCGGAGAATATGATGTCCATGCAAATGCGGAGATATTTTCGTTGCCATAGAGATAAGAAGAATGGCAAAAATACAGGAGTACTTGACATACTCCGAGGCAGACTTTTAATTAAAAACACAATCTCGGATGACAGCGCCAAGATGGCCGGCCACACGCGGGGCTTTCAAGCCCCCTCACTTAGCGAAGAGTGTCCGTCCAGGTGCCGCGGGCGGAGTCGGAGCAGCCCGGCCACTTGGCCACCGAGGGGGCAGAGCACGGGGTGCTGTGGCCAGGCCCGTCCCCGTGCACCGCGCCCGGGCAGGACGGGGACTGAGAGACGGCGGGACAGTCCACCACGCTGGTCCTGTGTTTCTGCAGAGATGGGAAGCCACATCGCGCACCGTTTCCTTGTGCGTCCATGGCTGTGGAACCCGGGGCTCCGGCAGGAATAACCTTGCCTGCGCCGTGATCTCCTCCTTGTCAGCCCTCCCGCTCGGAGGGACAGACTCACAGCTTCTCCAGCGAGGCAGCTTCTTAGACCCTGGGGGCACAGCAAACCTGGCCAGGAACCGTTCTCCTAAAACCATGTTCTGAAGAGCTGGGGGAGCGGGGAAGGTCTCCAAAGTTAATATCTAATTTTTACAAAAACTTTAGACATTTCCACAAGCTTCCATCAAAGATATCTGCTGCTAAATTACTCCTCAGTTGGTTATAACCTGAGAGACACCAGTGCATGCATGCAGGCTAAGTCACATCAGTCGTGTCCGGCTCTCTGCAACCCCACAGATCGTAGCCCACCAGGCTCCTCTGTCCCTGGGACTCTCCAGGCAGGAATCCTGGAGTGGGTTGCCATGCCCTCCTCCAGGGGATCTTCCCAACCCAGGATCTGTAACTGCGTCTCTTACATCTCTTACGCCTCCTGCATTGGCAGGAAGGATCTTTACCCCTGGCACCACCGGGGACGCCTGAGCAACGCTGTAAACAGTCTCAATACAGCGCCCCTGGGGGGAGAAGGCTCCAGGGACGACGGGCCCACAGAGGGCAGAGGCGTGACTTCCTGCCTCTCTCAGTCAGCGGCTCCCACGCCTCCCGCCCCCCGGGAACCGGCCNAGGTCCCGCGGAGAGTCTGTGAGCCTCGGGGACTGGGCCTGGGTGGCAGGAGGTGGGGGGAACGGAGCCCCTCCTCAGGGCAGCCTCTTCAAGACTCCCGGCAGCTCTGGTCTCACTCTCCCTTACTCCAAACTCCCGCATACGTTTCCTCTTTAATCCTCCTATAAATCCTATTAACATTTTAATTAACCACTCCAGCCCCCCTCGACAAAGAGTTTCCCAGAGTAGCTGCAGAAGGTAGAGCAGCATTGAATCACTTTAATAATCCTCCGAACGCGCCTGCTCCCAAACGTTGACCAGCGCGGCCAGGCCGACCCAGAGGGGCAGATCACAGCGGCAGACGGCTCCTGGGCGCCGCGGCCTCAGGGTTCCGCCTTCCAAGAGACTGCCTACACTTCCAAGAGACTGCCTACACGTGCTGTGCTCAGCGCCAAGTCGCGCAGTCGGGTCTGACTCTCTGCAACCCCACAGACCGTAGCCCGCCAGGCTGCCCTGTCCTTGGGACGCTCCAGGCAAGGGCACTGGAGTGGATTGCCACGCCCTCCTCCAGGGGATCTTCTAGACCCAGGGATCAAACCTGCGTCTCCTGCCTTGCAGGCGAGTTCTTCCCCACTGTGACTCCGGGGAAGCCCCACTGTCTACCACATCAGGCCGCGAAGCAAAGTCAGGAAAAAATTTCAAAACTCTGGACACCGAGCCAAGACAGGGCTCCACAGGCCGCTCGGGGCTCCTGGGCCGCCGTGGGCGTCACTGGAAAGCGTAGCGGGGCCTGTGCAGACTGAGGGCGACCCCGGGTCTGTGCCGGGCACATGCGCAGGTTTCAGAGGAGCCGGTCTGGAAGCCCG
>SJYS01023188.1:399761-409848 GCA_006410695.1 Philantomba maxwellii
AAAAAAAAAAAAAAAAAGAATCACAAAACACTCTTAGCAGTTGGGTCTCTTGTGCTGAGTTTAAAAGTAGTGGGTTTACAATCTCATTTGTCCTGAGACGGTCAGAGCAAGCATGGGGGAAGGGGTGACCCTGGCCGGGTCACTGCGGTGAAATCACTAACTCTCGAGCAGTGCTGCCTCTGGACGGGTCTCCGCCGACCCAAGCTTCCAGCCCCAGACTCGAGGAGAACCGGCAGAGAGCAGGGTGCCGGGAAGAGGCCGGACCACGCGGCCCGGAGGACTGAGGCTGGAGAGCGGCCAGGCTGGGGGCACGCCGCCTCTGAGCTCCCGTCATCACAGGGCGAGGCATCGATGCTGCCCACAGGGAGTGAGACAGCAGCTCCGACTAAATCACAGCTGAAAAGACTAGGCGGCCCCAGAGGTGGCCACAGACGGGACTGGCCGACTAGGCCCAGGCGAGACCGAACTGGAAACCGGCCCTGCCTGATCAGCGTAACAGAAGTTTCAGTGCTTAAAGAAAAAAGCCATTCTGTGTAAATGAAGGGGAGGGGCGAGGGGGAGAGGCCCAGCTTCTGTGCAGCCTGGACTGATCTGGACCGAGGGGTGAACCCCTCCTGTAGACACAGGCTCCCCGCAGGCCCTCACACCCCTCCACCCTTCTATTAGGATGGGGACTGACCAGCTATTTAAAACTGCATAATGGGCACACGTGGACACACACACACATGTATTTTTCCTACTTTATAGCAGAGAAAGGCAAGCTTCCAGTGGGCATGTACGGATATGAGAGTTGAACTAGAAAGAAAGCTGAGTGCCAAAGAACTGATGCTTTTGAACTACGATGTTGGAGAAGACTCTTGAGAGTTCCTTGGACTGCAAGGAGATCCAACCAGTCTATCCTAAAGGAAATCAGTCCTGAATATTCGTTGGAAGGACTGATGTTGAAGCTGAAACTCCAATACTTTGGGCACCTGATGCAAAGAACTGACTCATTGGAAAAGACCCTGATGCTGGGCAAGATTGAGGGCAGGAGGAGAAGGGGGCGACAGAGGATAAGATGGTTGGGTGGCATCACCAACTCAATGGACATGAGTTTGAGTAAGCTCCAGGAGTTGGTGAAGGACAGGGAGGCCTGGCACGCTGCAGTCCATGGGGTCGCAAAGAGTCAGAGATAACTGAGCGACTGAACTGAACTGAAAGGCCAGCTTAGCATGGTTTACTAACCAAAATTTAAAAGTCCAATAATTCAAATGAAGACAATATGAACACATTTGGGAATTTACTTTATACCAGGGATTTAGAGATTAGCCCCATTTATCAAAAAACATTATTTGTGTTATTATTTATATCTATTAAAAGCTACTAGAATGAGCAGCCATTAAAAAAAAAAAGGAAAATGGGAGTTAGATCTTTGTCAGGAAACCCAAATATCCTGTTCCTCATCCCATGTCAATTCTAGCGTACACCTGGAGCTGGGTGTCCCTGGTGGCCCAGCAGTGAAGAACCCGCTTGCAGAGCAGGAGAGGCGGGAGACCGGGCTCGTCGCTGGGTCAGGAAGATCCCCTGGGGAAGGCAACGGCAGCCCCCTCCAGCACCCTGCCTGGAGACTCCCAGGGACAGAGGAGCCTGGCGGGCTGCAGCCCCTGGGGTCGTGAAGAGCCGGACGCGGCTGAGCAGCTGGGCAGCGCGTGCTGGGANAAGGCAACGGCAGCCCCCTCCAGCACCCTGCCTGGAGACTCCCAGGGACAGAGGAGCCTGGCGGGCTGCAGCCCCTGGGGTCGTGAAGAGCCGGACGCGGCTGAGCAGCTGGGCAGCGCGTGCTGGGAGCCTGGGCGTGACGCTGCTATCGCAGAAGCACCGCGCGAGCCCAGCCCGGGGCCAGGCGCTCCGCCAGGCTGGCCTCGTGACCAGCTCTCAAAGCAGCGTTATTATTTCCATTCACAGACCGGGAAACTGATGTTCACGGAAATTAAGTAACGTGTTTAATGGATAATCTGGACCAAACTCTTGTCAAAAAGCCCTCACCATTGACCAGCGGGAACGTCCATGAGCTGACCTGCCACCGCCTCCCTTACACCGTCCTTGAAAACTCTGCCCCCAAAGTCCTGGAGGAACCGGGTCACCTGAGCATCCGCTGGCCGCGGTCCTGCTCGGCCCTGTAATACGAGCCTTACTTTCCTCCACCACACGCTGGTCGGCAGCAATGGCTTTAACGCACCTGGGGCCGCCGACACAAGTTCGGTCTGCACATGACACGCACATGTGTTGGAGAGTGTTAGCGACAACTTAGAGATGCAACTGGAGAAGGCAATGGCACCCACTCCAGTACCCTTGCCTGGAAAATCCCATGGACGGAGGAGCCTGGTGGGCTGCAGTCCATGGGGTCGCTGAGGGTTGGACACGACTGAGCGACTTCACTTTCACTTTTCACTTTCCTGCACTGGAGAAGGAAATGGCAACCCACTCCAGTGTTCTTGCCTGGAGAATCCCAGGGACGGGGAGCCTGGTGGGCTGCCGTCTGTGGGGTCGCACAGAGTCGGACACGCCTGAGCGACTTGGCAGCAGCAGCAGCAGCAGGGTGTAACACGGGCTGCAGAGCAGGCCGGGCAATGTCGCCTCCGTCCGCACTGGCTCCTTCGGGATTCACAATTCTAAGGACCTAACTAAGGACGAGGAAGAGGCTGCCAGTGGCCTGGCCAGCGAGGCCTCCCGTGGCGTGAGAGCCACGCAGTGGCGTCACATTCCCTGGATGAGCTTGAAGGCCACTCAGCTCCACCCTGGCTTCTTCCCACATAGAAGGAGGAGGCCACCTGTGCTGCCGCATTTACGCTGTAGTTTGTGTGGTCATTTCAGTCACGCTGAAATCGCCGAGGGTCCCGCCCCGCCAGCACCAAAGTCCACTTAGGCCTTATTCTAGCCAAAGAGCTGAAACTGACTCTTTTAAAACCTGAATTGATATTAAAACGACCTTTCCCAGCTGAGTAGTAGAGAGAGAGAGGCATGAAGCGAAAAGAAAGATCCGTGTGGTGAGGCTGATTTTATTTCGCGACACAACCAGCTAATCATAATATTTACCTAAAACAGTATTTCTGGGTCCTTGGCAGATAAGCGTGGTTCCCCAGGGCCATGCTTGCCATCGCTCCTGTGACGGGTCTCCCGCCTGCCTTATCTGTCACGGTGGCCAGGGGCCACCTGTAGCTTGCTGGACACTTGGAAGACAGTGAGTGTGACCAAGGAACTGAAGTTTAATTAATTCAGTTTGAGTGGAGTTGAATTGAACAGCCACAAATAGCCAGGTACTGGCTCCCTGGACGGTGCAGCTCTGTGAGATACAGTCACCTCATTCGGGGCTGATCTGCCCAACCACACGGCTGCTTCGTCTACATCCTAAAAACACCGTCTTAAATAATACATGTGATGACCGATGCCTGTGAACACCCTCTGTCCTTCTCCTTAAACATGGGCCCTTGTTCATGTCCAGGGAGATCCCAGTCCACTGAGAGGGCCTGGGATGGAGGCCACGGAGGCTGAGAAGGGAGGGAAAATCGAGACTTGAGAAAAAAAGTCAAAAAAAGGAAACACAGGAAAACAATGAGAAATGAAAGAACAAAAGAAAAGAGAGAGCAGGGAGCAGGGTCACAAAGCCCCCCAGGTGGTCAGGCGGCACCCCCGGAGCTGTGTCATTATGGGGTTCCCGTCTGGGGACAGCAGGCTGTTCAGCGTGGGTGTCAGGTGGCGGGTGAAGCAGATGCCCAGGAGCGGAGCAGGCCCCGGCGGCGGGGCACGACGGAGGCCAGGGACGCACCCGCCAGCCTCTGGACGGACGCTCCCAAGCTGCACAGGCGCCACCTTCCAGGGCCTGAGGGCGTGTCGCACTGGCCATCTCCACTGTCCCTTCAAAGGCCACCGGCCTCCAAAAGCTGCCCCCTGCACTGCCCGCCTGCCTCCCTTCAAGCAGACGCACCATGGGGAAGAGCAGCTGGGCCGCCTGGGCTGTTCAGATATCCTGACTGCAGATATCAGATATCAGATGCATTTAAAGGGGACTTTAAAATAAACACCGTGCAACTCCGTGTGTTATAGGCTCTCACCTCCGAGCAGTGTAGGCAGACCCTGTGTCCTGTTACACGCTCAGACCTACCGACGGGGAGCTGCTCTGAGCCTCGCCCACGCTCGGACACAGCCTCTGCGGCCCCTTGGGACGGGTCCCCGCCTCGCGGCCGCATTCTCATCAGCAAGCAGACCGGCCCGCCTGCGTGTCCACCTGCGTCCTCTGGGCCAGAGTCAGCACCGGGGCCTCCGGTTCATCCACGTCCAGCTGAACGAGGGGAAACGCGCACAGCTCCTGACCTGGGCTGGGGGCTCACCTGCCCCTCACCTGCTGCCTCTGGGCTCTCCCCCATCGAGCTCCAGGCTCCACACCCGCCCAAGCCACGCCACCCGTGATCCCTGGAGCTCCAGAGCAGTCCCGGGTGGTCACGTGGGGGGCCGTCGTGTGGGGGCTGGCCAGGGTTTGCCTGAGGCTGCACCCCCGAGCCGGCCGGCCTTCCCGAGTCTGCCTGACCCCAAGCTCCCCACCCTCAGCACAACGCTGGCTCACGCCTCCCCATCCATCCCTTCCTGTGCGCGCGTTTTCTCAGCTGTAAGCTGAAATATACAACAGGACACACGATCCCACAACTTTCCCCAGATGTGTGAGCCTAGTCACATGCAAAGTCACACAAGGTTTAATTTCTGCCGTCCCCTCTAAGCGCACACGCAGTAGGTTCTTTGCAGGAAATAGTAAATGATGAGAAATGACGAGAGCTGTGTGGATAATCAGGGGTGTACAGTTGCTTGTTCTTCAAGAACACCTGTCCCTAATTTAGTNGTTTAATTTCTGCCGTCCCCTCTAAGCGCACACGCAGTAGGTTCTTTGCAGGAAATAGTAAATGATGAGAAATGACGAGAGCTGTGTGGATAATCAGGGGTGTACAGTTGCTTGTTCTTCAAGAACACCTGTCCCTAATTTAGTGTCTTCCATTGAAAGTGTTTCTTCCCCTTCATCCATGCTTCAAAGCTCATCACTCGGCCCTGGACCTCCGAAGGGGCCTTATTTGGAAACAGAGCAAGTGCCGGGGGAATCAGTGGAGGTCCTATGCTGGCGGGGGGACTTCGTCCTCTGACTGGCGCCCTTATAAAAGGGGAGTCTGGACTCAGAGGACACCCCAGGAGAGGCTGTGGGCAGGCTGGACCTGTGCTGCCACAAGCCAGGAATCAGCAGAGACCTCGGGGAGGCGGGGACAGGCCCCCCAACCCCTGCAGGAGCGGGCCTGCCCACACCGCCGCCCTGACTTCTGCCCGGAGGGTGTGAAAGAATGAAGGCCCGCAGCCTGTGGCGCTTGTTACAGTGGCCCTGGGAAGCTGATTCAGCAAGAGCCTGAAACAGGTCAGGATTCCCAGGTGGCAAAGGACCCGCCTGCCAGTGCAGGAGATGCAGGAGGCATGGGATCAGTCCCTGGGGCCGGAAGGTCCCCTGGAGCCGCGAATGGCAGCCCACTCCAGTACTGCTGCCAGGAGCAGTCCATGGACAGAGGAGACTGCTGCTGCTGCTGCTAAGTTGCTTCAGTCGTGTCCAACTCTGTGCAACCCCATGGGCGCCAGCCCACCAGGCTCTGCCGTCCCTGGGATTCTCCAGGCAAGAACACTGGAGTGGGTTGCCATTGCCTTCTCCAGTGCATGAAAGTGAAAAGTGCAAGTGAGGTCGCTCAGTCGTGTCCAACTCCCAGCGACCCCATGGACTGCAGCCTACCAGGCTCCTCCGTCCATGGGATTTTCCAGGTAAGAGTACTGGAGTGGGTTGCTATCTGGCGGGCTACAATTCATGTGGTCACAAAGAGTCAGACACAGTTGAGTGACTAACACTTTCCTGGGGGTGGGAGGGGGCCGCTGGTGGTAAGGAATCCACCTGCCAGTGCAGGAGATGCGGGAGACATGGGTTTAATCCCTGGGTCCGGAAGGTCCCCTGGAGAAGGGAATGGCAACCCACTCCAGTATTCTCACCAGGGAAATCCCATGGACAGAGGAGCCTAGTGGGCTGCATCCATGAGGTCGAAAAAGAGTCGGACAAGAGTGAGCACACATATGGTAGATCCCCTGAATAGCATATTTCCCGAGAAATAAAGCCTGTAACTTAGCACCTCTGGGTATTTATTCCTGTTTGTTTGTTTTTCCTGAAGCCAGATGAAAGCACAGCCTGATCTTATCTTGGCATCTCCCAGGTAATTATCCCAGGGATGATCAAGTCAGAGCTGCTCGTAAACACTCGTTAATTTTCCATCAGGACACGTCATCCGAAGTATTCATCATGAACCTCTTTCAAAGGGCAAACTCCTCCAGAACATTTAAAAATAGGATCTGATTTGCCGGCATCTGTGGCGGCCACTTTCACGGAGCCAGGTGCGCCTGCTTCCCTCCGCGGATGAAGAGCCGTGCGGGGGCCCCGCCGCCCCAGAGCCCGGGTGTGCAGACGCTGCGCGCCGCCGTGCGTGCGGTCTGTTCTCGCGGCGTGCAGACCGTGCGTATCGCGCCGGCAATTAATCCCGTATATTTGTAGCTGAAGTCACAATGCTCATTTCAGGATGGAGCTGGAGTGAGGAGAGCCTATCTATATCTGTAAATGGATGATATCATTATTTTGGGAAATGGAAGTTTAAGCTCTGCGAAACGTACAATCCCGCGGAGATCTCCGTGGAGGAACTTGTGTGCGCAGGTGTTCAACGTGATAAGGTGCGTTGCCATTTATCTGTGTACTTGCAGGCAAATATTAACATAGTCATGAATTAAGCTTTTAATCCCCTTTATTATAAATTGAATATCTTTATTTTAACAAACATCAACAATGCACATTATTGTGGTCCCAACTATTCATTACTATTCCCCACAGTGAGGCGTTACATGATACGCGGTGATACACGTGTTTCTGGAGCGGCAGGCGTCTGTGAGCCCCTGCAGGATATCTCATTCTTCCTCCCAGCCTAAACAAAGACGTGCGCTCACAAACACGCTTCTCATGTCGGGGAGGAGAACCGCGGCTCCGTCCTGTGCCCGGGAAGTCTGGGAATGTGATTCGTGCTGGAAGCGTTGGTGAGAAACCCATATTCTAGTTCTCAGAAAACTCGAATGGAGCTGGATTGAGGTGCCAAGCTCAGAACAGCAAACCTCGGGGCCTGGCGGAGCCCAGGTGCTGAGAGGCCAGGTCTGGGTCAGATCACTGCTTGTTCCAGCCTCTGGAGTTTCGCGGTGTCAGTCTAGGCCCCAAGCGAGGAGAGAGGGTGCTCGCTCCAGGGGTGACTGGGGGTGGGCGATTTTACCGGCCGAGTCACTATCGCATGTGTTTGGAAGCCTCTGCGCGCAGACTGACTTCGAGAACTCCTGACTGCGAGGTGCTGACAGCAGGGTGAGGGCGGCTCAGCCGCTCGGGGACGCGCTGCAGCCCGCGGGTACCGGCGCACGCTCCGCCGCTCCGTTGCGTCCAGCTCTTTGCGACCCCGTAGACTGTAGCCCACCAGGCTCCTCTGTCCATGGGATTCTCCAAACCCTTCCCTTCTCCAGGGCATATTCCCAACCCAGGACTGAACCTGCCTCTCCTGCGCTGGCAGGCGGATTCTCTACCGCTGAGCCCCAAGGGAAGCCCAAAGAGGACAGAGGCGGACCCGGTGTTCACTGGGGGGGATGAGAAACGGAGAAAGAAGGAGCTCAGCCCGGGGATGGAGGCGTGGGAAGAGGTGTCAGGGATTCCGCAGACCCGCGGACAGTCGTGGGCCGTGAAGGGACCCTGTGGTCAGCACTCTAGACTGGGCCGCCTTTGCCGAGCACGGAGAGCAAGCTGCCCTGGGGAGCCCCGCAGAGGCGCCGGGGGCACAGCGCCGACCTCCCGGAACGGTCTCTGCCCCGATCCGCTGTTTCTCACCTTGACTCCACGCTCATCCTACACCCAAACCGTGTACACGCGCGTCTGTCTCAGGTCACGTGACCGCTGCCCAAGCACCCTGACGGCAAAGGCGGCCCGGGCAGGGAGGGGCCCGAACCGACGCCCGAAGAGGCAGCGCGGCATCCAGGGGCCGAGCGAGCGCGGTAGAGCCCGCCTGCCCACCCCGCCTGGGCCCCGAGCCTGCGGCTTCTGAAGGGGGCCCGGCACGCAGGAAGGCAGCCGCGCTGCTGCCCGCTCCTCGAGGCCAGGGGTGCGCGGATCACCCGCCACCCGCCGCCTTACCACGTTCAAGGGCCTCACAAACAAAAGTGCGAGACGTCTGCACAGCCCGCACAACGGAGGGCCGAGGTGACGCCGGCCGTGTCCCCCCTTCTTCCAGCCGTGGGCCCCACACACGAAGAGCCGGAACTTGGAAGAAACCAAAAAGTAAAAACTGCAGCTAGCCCTGAGCCCCGGAAGCGCGGCGGCACTGAGGTCACTCCCGACGGGCTCCGCATCCCTGCCCCAGGCGCCATTAGGGTTATTTTTCTCTTCCTGCTTTTAAAGGAATATTATTTCTCAAGTTAATACTGTTAATCAGAAGGCTTATGGTTTCCAGATAAAACTGGGAGGATGTTTTTCCAACAGTGTTACCTAGAGACCTTGTTTAATCCGTAAAATATAAATGTTGGAAATCCATCCATAAATAAACCAGCTGAATGGGGAAGCCAGCAGATGCTTGAGGCACGTGGTTTGTTGGCAAAGCTGCTTGTCCAGTTTAAACAATTAGTCACCCTCATCCCCTCCCCAAAGACGTCCTGATTATTCTTTTCCTTCAAACGCTACATATTTAGAGAACTTCCCTAGTTNGTACTTCGGGGGGTTGTTGTTTATTCTAATAAAAGCAGAATTCTGCTTTAAATGTATGCCTTACACATTATTCATAGGTCTACCTTCAAATGGGGCTTCCCCAATGGCTCCGCGGTCAAAAACCCACCTGCAATGCAGGAGACACAACAGGTTCGGTCCCTGGGTCGGGAAGATGCCCTGGAGGAGGAAACGGCAACCCCTCCCGTGTTCCTGCCTGGAGAATCCCGTGGACAAGGCAGCCTGGCGGGCTGCAGTCCGTGGGGTCACAGAGAGACACGGCTGATGAGGCTGACACACACACACGCTACCTTAACACACGCAGAGTAAGATTTTTAAATGGCGTATCTTAGGTGGAGATTAATCGGTTTTCATTCATTAATTATATTATTTAGACACAAACTTTGCTCTTGCCCCCATTTTGTCCCGAGTTCATGACAATGGAATCACCGCGGGTTCTCCTCTCGGATCAGATCTGCATGTTCCCCCAAATCTGGGCACCAAGCTGCCTCCTTGCATTTCTAACCCAACTCTATCTTCAAGAAGGACAAATACTACCTTATCCGTCTATGTTGGCTAAGGCACTTTGTATCCATTTTTCTTTTCTTTTTCTGCTTTCTTTCCTGTTCTGCTACTACAGTAATTTCTCCGAAATATTAGGTACTTTTCCTGGTAAAATTCCTGTTTTCCCCACCTCTGTGGGGCTGGAGTTGAAAGGACAGTTGAAGAGTTCTGGATCACTTTTGATGCCACTGGTCAAATACTCAGTATTTCCATGAGTCTCAGTTCCTCCTCTTCCAGCGATCAAAACACTCCATCTGTACAGGATATTACTGAAAAGTCATCGTAATTATTCTGTTGCTGATTAATAATTTGCCTCTCATACATGTATGAAAGCCACAAAAATCTCAACTTTCACAAAACTATATTGAGACCTGGGTCTCCTTCACATGAACTGTCTCCAGTGTCCGAACGCCTCCAGGAGGGGTGATGGTGCCTGCAAATGGTGAGGACTTCCCACCCTCGAAAGTGACCAGAACTGGAAAAGAAGCAAAAGTAGCGAGGGCCTGATCTGCAGCGTGACGGCTCCGTGACCACCGCACATTTGGAGGAACGTGGACTCAACAAGACAGCTGGTCAAACTGAACAGGATTCGGAACGGGGGCCCCAGCTTCCCTCCAGAGGAGAGCAGTTGCAGCAGCTGGAGGCAGGGACCCTTGGGCCACGGCCGCAGGCCCATCTGCAGGAGCCGCAGGGCGGGGGGGCAGA
>SJYS01023188.1:417969-436993 GCA_006410695.1 Philantomba maxwellii
GGGGCGGGGGCGGGAGAGGGGGCGTCTCCCTGAGCCTTGACCGGTGCGTGGTCAGCGGACACCCGCAGGCAGGCCGAGGGGTGTCCACACAGGGGAGCGGCCAAGCGGAGGCCCAGAGCGACAGGCCGAGCGGGGACAGACCGCCGCGCCTGCTGGGCGGCACCTGCCTTGGAAGGCACGCCCCCCTGCTCACCGCCTCTGGGGCCGCGCTTCTGGGAAACGCCCACTCCCACCTGGGACAAGTTCACCTCACCCCCAGACTCCCGGGCCTCGTGGCCACCCAAGGGCTCGCCGGCCGTCATCGCTGAGTCCTTAAGAAAAAGCAAACGGGAGAGTGTTAGTCGCTCAGTCACCACCGACTCTGTGACCCCATGGACTGTAGCCCGCCAGGCTCCTCTGTCCACGGAATTCTCCAGGCAAGAATACTGGAGTGGGTTACCATTTCCTTCTCCAGGGGACCGATTAGGACCATTAAACCAGACCAAAGCATTAAACCAGATGGACAGGCGGACGCTCTGGCCTCAGGCCCGCTGGGCGGGAAGAGACACCCAGGGCCCCAAGTCACGCGGGCCCTGCTTGACCTTGAGGATCGACCTTGGTGTTTGATCCCTGACTAAAGGAACACAAAGGACTCCAGCTCCTCTAAAGCTCTTCCCGACACACACACAACCCCCAGGGGTCCACACCCCAGAAGAGAGGGTCCCGAGGCAGGTTGACGAGCAGAAGGAGGCTTCCTGCAGCCCCGGGCAAGCCTGAATGTCCGTGACCCCGGGGCGGCTGGGAGTGCACACAGGCCCCTCTCTGTGTCGGGGGATCCTGGGCCCCCCGGGACCCCCCAGGACACGCCATCCACAGACGCTCCGCTGTCTGAGACGCGCACGTTTCCAACTGCTGAGGCTCGGCCTCGGAGGCCGAGCTGGAGGGAGTCGGCTGGAGGGAGCCACCGCCACCTGGAGCTGCGGTGAGCCCAGCTCCGCTCACTGGGGCCCGCACATGGCCACCCCATCACGGGCAGCACGTTGACCAGGGGTCGCTGGGATGACCTACAGCTTTGCACCTGGAGTCCGTTTATCCTCTGACAAGACTGTGACACTCTGGAACTGTGTTCTTCCCATTTCTGGTGCAAAGAACCAGCCTTTTTGAGAATCTGATAAATACTGGATTCTCGCCTCAAGACACAGAAAGCCTATGAAAAGATATACTCAATCTTTCATGCATATTTAGGGTATTTGAAGATCCCTGGAAAACTGACCCCTGCCTTTTCGGCCTTTTAAAATTATAAACAAGGTCTCCAAGTCCAAGGGCCTCCAGCAAGCTCTTTGGAGGGTCTGTGAGTTAGGATCAGTAAGCGGTGGCAGACACAGTCTCCCCAGACAGACAGGGCTCTGGCCGGCCTGGGGATCTCAGCTTCTTTCTCACCTGCATCCGGGTCCCACTCATAACGGGGACAGGGTAATGGATTTATGACGCAGGTGCCACGGGCAGAAACAGCGAGGGCAGCAAAGCAGAAAACGCACTGAACTGCGCCCATCACAGCCTTACGACAGCATCTAAGGGTTTTCCTTTTGACTTCTTGTCTCAGACTTGATATCTGCATTTTCCCTAAATTCAAAAGCAAATGCAACAAGAGATTGCTCACTGATTCTTTCAGCAACTTCTCCCCTCTCCTCCCACCACCCTTCTTGCAAGAATACTGTGTATCAGCAGCCCCTCTGGGGAAAATAACTTTGAAAAATTGGATAGTGGATGCTAAATGACTTAATGGATAATAAAATGGCTTGTGCTTCTGAGACTGCTATTTAAAGACCAACTTGATATTTTATGTAAAACGAACCCTAGTTTTTTATGCAGTCATGGGACCTTGCCCAGCTTTTCTGCCAAATTTGCTATTTATGGAGGATGTACTTCTTTAAGGCAAGTTAGAAGCCACTTCTGAGACTCACTGAGACTCTGGAGGATGGTGACATCTTTAAGCACGTCCACACCGTGGGTGAAAAAAAGGACAAAGGGTGCTTTCAAATTCCAAAAGGTAACCAGACATTTGAGCTGAAGTTGTAAAGGATAATCTCTGCATGTCAGGATGGCAAACTGAGGACAAGACTTGAACTTGAAAACTCATCTGACCCCCTGGCAAAATCCTGGGTGCCAACCTAACCTGCCCCCTACACGTTCCCTCCACAGACGCACCAGCATGGACGGCCACATCCGCCTCCCAGGCGTCTCACGCATCGTCCTCTGCTCTTGGCTCCCTGCTCCAAGTCCCCGAGNGACATGAGTTTGTGTAGGCTCCGGGCGTTGGTGATGGAGAGAGGCCTGGTATGCTGCAGTCCATGGGGTCACAAAGAGTCGGACACGACTGAGCAACTGAACCGAACTTAACTGAACACAGAGGTGGGATGATGAACAGAAGCCGAGAAGGCAAGGGAGCCAGTGTCTAAAGGAGAAACAGAGTATACACCTGCTTGTTTTTCAGTAACCTTTCATTCTGAATTAAAGTATTGTAAGTTAAGTGTACGCCTTCCCAAAGAAATTAACTCAAACCGAAACTATGAACCCACAACCCACACGTGAAAATGCAACAGACCGGGCTTACTTGGTGAATTAAGTATTATGCCTAAGGACTGCTTTTCTACAGCTAAATCATAAATAGAATCATTATCTAAAATGAAATAAAAAACAAACGAAAAAGCCGAGCCCTAGTAAACTGCCTAATCCTCCTGATGAACCCAAAATGACACTGTGGAGCTTTATTCTTTGGCTTCAGCGTCCACCGTGGTGGAGGGAGCGGAGTCAGATGCTGAGCCGGGTTAGGACAGAACTGTCTCCAGAAAGCGCTTGCTACTCAAGCATCCGAGTGCTGGCCCTCACGTGGACTCCCGCGAGGCAGCCACGTGCGGCGGAGCCGGGACCCAGCCCTTGGCGCTGCGCGTACGCCCGGCCGCAGCGGCCTAAAATGAGATAGACAGCCCTGAGATCACCGGCCCAGGCTGCTGTCGGCAGCATTCCCTCGTGGAGCAGAATTAATTAAGAATCACAAGCTAAATAAACCACCCCAGGAAGATTATCTTCCCCCATAATTGAATTGTGAACTCCGATGCTTGTGAGTTCAACTGTCTTAAATTAATGAGCCCTGTCTGGTGGGATCCGGGCCTTTCTTAAAATGGAAATCACACCATCCATCTTGCACTGCGGCCCTTTCCCCACGCGAGTCCTGTTACCTCTGTGGTCGCCCATTTGCTCTTCTAGGAAAGCCCTGCTTCTCAGGACGGAAACGCCCATGGAGAAGGGCCTGCCAGATCCTATCTGTGGATGACTGCTGTTTCCCTCACCTTTCCATGGGACTCGGACTGGAATAAAGCAAACATATTTACAGCTTTTACAGATTTATCCTCAACCTTTGCATACGTGAGAGTAACCCAATCCAGGCTGAATTATATGTGCTCCGTTTAGAAATCCTACTGATGAACACTTTTTCAAAATCTGTCCCTTAATGCTACCTCGGTGTCAACACGGGTAGCAAAATTCTTTTGATGCCTCACGTGATAATTCCTAGTATGGCAAAAAGAATATGCTTAACTTCGTGTGTTTGGGGATGAGCTGCCCACCTGCTTGCTCCCAGTCCATCCCCTAGAAAACTGAAACACAAGGATTTCCCACTGCAGACGGCACAGCTTTAAAGTTACCAAGAAGACCTGCTAGGTTCCACAGTTCAGTTTCACGTTTGATGCCAATCGCATTATTCAGCTGGGTTATAATTAATGATCTCCTGCAGCAAGGTAACTCCTTCTGTTACCCCTGAGAGCATTTGGCCACCTGGTTATCTTGGAAGTTTCACAATATGGCATTTTTTAATGTGTGCAGATATTTTACTGTGTTTTTTCCAAATGGCTGAGATGAGCACTGTTATAAAAGTGGTTTGGGGCTTTTTCCAGGCTAAAATATGCAGCCGTGCTGAACTGCATTTGAATTTCAGAGCCTTAATCCATGGCGAGTCCACCACGGAACCCGTGCAAACAGGGACATGCCCCGTAGAGTCTGCTTCCAACCACAGGCGGGCGGGGAGGTGGGGAAGGAGGGGTGGAGGCACCTCGGAGGCCGCGCCTCCCATGAGTCCTGCCTCTGTCTCCAGGTGGGCTGTGAGCTTCCTCTCTGTGAGCTGNAGATGCAGGGCAGGGTCCCCCCAGCGCAAGATGCAGGGCAGGGTCCCCCCAGCGCAAGATGCAGGGCAGAGAGTCCCCCCAGAGCAAGATGCAGGGCAGAGAGTCCCCCCAGAGCAAGATGCAGGGCAGAGAATCCCCCCAGAGCAAGATGCAGGGCAGAGAGTCCCCCCAGAGCAAGATGCAGGGCAGAGAGTCCCCCCAGCGCAAGATGCAGGGCAGAGAGTCCCCCCAGAGCAAGATGCAGGGCAGGGTCCCCCCAGCGCAAGATGCAGGGCAGGGTCCCCCCAGCGCAAGATGCAGGGCAGGGTCCCCCCAGAGCAAGATGCAGGGCAGGGTCCCCCCAGCGCAAGATGCAGGGCAGGGTCCCCCCAGCGCAAGATGCAGGGCAGGGTCCCTGCAGCGCAAGATGCAGGGCAGGGTCCCCCCAGCGCAAGATGCAGGGCAGAGAGTCCCCCCAGCGCAAGATGCAGGGCAGAGAGTCCCCCCAGCGCAAGATGCAGGGCAGCCAACGTGCTGGAGAGCCGGCGGCCTCGGGCGGTAACCAAGTCAGAGGGTCCCCGAGAGCCAAAGGAGGGCGAATGACGAACCGGGCGGAGGTCTATAAACAGAGAGACACAAAAGCAAGGGCTCTCTCCAGCTGACCAAGCTCTTTCAAACCGGGGCCTACGTCTACCTGCCTGAAAGGGAGGGAAAGTGTAAACACGCCATGCCGAGGTGCCAGCTGCAGCTGGCCGCTCACTCCGCACACTCAGCCAGCGCCGTGTAAATCTGCCACAGGACTTGGGCACAGGCATACGGTCCTTCCTTCCAGAGCGAATCTGCACGCTTCCTGCCCTGGATATTCCTGAGGTTTATGGCTGGACGCTTTGAGAAAAGTACACACGGGAGGTGAACAGAGAAACACCCAAAGTCCCAACACCCTTTCTCCAGGTGACTTGTAACTGTTTTTTTAAAGTAGATAATACTAACCAGCCTGGCTTCCACAAAATCCCAGCATTTTAACACAGCCTCGGCAAATCAGCCGGCCTTCATGACGCTGAGGACTCACCTCGCTCCAATGACCCCTGAAAATAGGTTTTTCTTGGGTTTTTTGGGGGGGCCTCCTTGTGGGCTAGGTAAGGGCCCGCTGAGGAGCTCAGGCTCGGAAACTATTTAGTGATGCTGCCTGAAGGGTCCGTTTCCCTGTTCAATCATCTTCCCCTGATAGAACAACATACCTTGATTTTTCATCAACGTTAAGTGTGTTTTTTAATATATGTAATGGTGTTTGGATGACATTTATTTAATAGATTCGAATTGTCCCGGCATGTCTCTGCTATTGATTTGGCGCTCCTCAACGGGACTGAACATACTGTGGGCCTGCCCCGGGTTACCCCGAGGTGGAACGTTTACACGAAATCTTGCTCCCTGAATCTGTACGTATCTCCCCGGGCGGGGCGGGGGGGACACCTGAAGAGCACCGGGAATGTTCCGCTGCTTCCGTGTGTACCTGGCAGGCACAATTCTAGCGTGTATTACTGTCTGCGATTTATTGCTTTCGCTCTTTCATTAATAATTTAATGTTTGCGAAAAAAACAAGCTCTTCAAAGCACAAAAAAATCCATTCAAAGCTATATAAACTTTTTTTTGGGGGGGTCAGAGTTAAACGTCTTCGTATGTTGAAATGCCAGTTCTGTCGCACAGACTTAATTAAAGCTANTGTCTGCGATTTATTGCTTTCGCTCTTTCATTAATAATTTAATGTTTGCGAAAAAAACAAGCTCTTCAAAGCACAAAAAAATCCATTCAAAGCTATATAAACTTTTTTTTGGGGGGGTCAGAGTTAAACGTCTTCGTATGTTGAAATGCCAGTTCTGTCGCACAGACTTAATTAAAGCTACTGGATTTGGAGAAAAGGTAGTTTAGCTGGCGCGCTAACCTCTGCCTGCTCTGTCAGTTTGAACAGAGCTGAAAATTGCCTCCTAATGGCTGAGAATATGTGTGCGCAGCGTCATATTTGAACCTAATCGCGCTGTGCTCCCCGCAGATGCAGACGTGTTTATTTATATAGATTTAATCAGCGACAAGGGTCCCTCTCCGTGGAGCTCGGTTAGATGGCTTGAAAGCACAGTGTTACTGCAGCATTTCTAAACTCACAACTTAGAGCCCAAACTGTCCCAGAACCCCAGGCATTCGGAAATTGCCATTTTGACTTAATTATCAGGCATTTGCTTTTTGAAGCAAATTATTCAGGATATTGTGATAAACAGATACAAAGCAATTTTCCCTCTGCCAAAGGAACCTAGAGTGACGCAAGTCAGAAACTGCATTCGTTACGGTGGGCCCCGAAGAGGGTGAGCGCTGAGACCCAAGGGCAGCGCGCAGGGACTCACACACCGCCTCCCGCAGCTTCTGGACCCGTGTTGTGGGGAGAATTCACACTTAAAAGGACAGGGCCCCGAGAGAAGCAAGAGGCCCTGAAGCTGCACGTNACAACTTAGAGCCCAAACTGTCCCAGAACCCCAGGCATTCGGAAATTGCCATTTTGACTTAATTATCAGGCATTTGCTTTTTGAAGCAAATTATTCAGGATATTGTGATAAACAGATACAAAGCAATTTTCCCTCTGCCAAAGGAACCTAGAGTGACGCAAGTCAGAAACTGCATTCGTTACGGTGGGCCCCGAAGAGGGTGAGCGCTGAGACCCAAGGGCAGCGCGCAGGGACTCACACACCGCCTCCCGCAGCTTCTGGACCCGTGTTGTGGGGAGAATTCACACTTAAAAGGACAGGGCCCCGAGAGAAGCAAGAGGCCCTGAAGCTGCACGTGAGCCTGGCCGGCAGGGCGCCTGAGCCCTCCTGGCTCCCACCGCCCTGGCCCTACATGGGAAGGGGGGTCCCCGTCCAGTCTGATCCCACCATCTGACCTTGGATGTAGAAGGCCCGCTCAAAATTCTGCTCCCAATGACTGGTGTTCTCTTGGGCAAAATCCACATAACCTGCTGTCAAGGACTGTCAAACAAACGTTTGACTTCGTACACCCCACAATCAAACCCCAGAAGGGAGGGAAGGAAAATAAACTGTGCTGGGATGAGAAAGTGCTGAGGAAGGCAAAAATCAGATACTCGTGTGAGCCTGCAGACGCAAAATGCTGACTGTGGCCGCCGAGGAATGTCTGAGGCGACTTATCTTTGCATTCGCAGCACACCCCCGCCCCAGCGGGGACTTCCAGACACAGGTTCTAACTGCTGCCTCAGAGAGTGATGGAGAAAGGGAAGAAGTTTGCCTAGCATTTTGAAAACGTATGCTTTGTTGTAGCTGCAGGACTGAGGGTGAGTGTGGAGCCAAGTGAGGAGGAAGGGAGCGTGCGGCAGCAGCGAATCCTTTAAGATTATGCTCTTTGGTAATATACTCTTTTATACTATTCTTAAAAACAATTTCAACTCATTCTTAGTAGGGGCATTTATGTGAAAAAACGAATTTACTATTTCTCCATAAGCAATACCCAACTGTAAACCGCCCCCATCTTTGCACGTTTGACTGATGACAAAGCAAAGCATGCCCAGCATCTGCAGTCTGCTCGTGTTCCACAGAATTCCCTCTCTTACCCTAATAAAACCGCTTTACACAGGAAACAGCAAATGTGCTTTCTTTGAACTCAAATTATTTAAAACAAGTTCTTATATTGCTTTTTGGAAACTTACACAGGACAAGTTTTTAAATGCCTTATTTTTTTTTTTAATTTCCAACGACTCAGTGTTTAAAAATTTAGTTCTGCCATTAGATTCAAAGATCATTTCATTCTTTTAAAGGTAACGTGCTATTTTGCCTCGTTATAATAAGCACCAATGTTTTTACAACCGCAACAGTACCGCGCACATTAGCATATTTTGGCTGAGGTATTGTTTTACTCTGACCTGTATAATAAGTGTCACATTAGCAAGACAACAAATCAAACGCTTGTTAATTTCCCTCGCTTTCCCACACAGCTGGTGGTGTTATCGTGTCACCAGATTTTAATTAATATGATAAGTAACACTTGCAAGACAACAGCCGGATTTTTTTCCCCTCTGTGTGCGTGAGGGGCTGTAAACCTTGTGTGTGTGTGTGTGTGTGTGTACGTGTGCGCCTGCACACACGTGTGTGCAGATGGTAGAAAGCAGGAGGAAGCTAAGATATTCACAAGGGCCTTTTGCAACAAATTAATCACCAAAAACATTCACAGCCACACACAAAGCTATTTCCAGTCTAACTTTCATAACACTATCTTCTTTTGCTCTTCCGGATCAAAGATCGCCATGCACCAATGCAGAATAAAAATCAGAGAAACAGATAAGAAAATGTGCTAATTTTCANGGAAGCTAAGATATTCACAAGGGCCTTTTGCAACAAATTAATCACCAAAAACATTCACAGCCACACACAAAGCTATTTCCAGTCTAACTTTCATAACACTATCTTCTTTTGCTCTTCCGGATCAAAGATCGCCATGCACCAATGCAGAATAAAAATCAGAGAAACAGATAAGAAAATGTGCTAATTTTCATACCTGGGGTAGTTGTGTGTTTAAGGTTTTAGCGGTTAAGAGAGATGCAATACTGCTGTCTTCGGAGAGGTTTAATTTTAGTCTCTCCAGCTTCCACGTGAATAGTAACAAATGCACGTCTCACTTACACAGGGACCACTGTGTGTGCTCCATGTGCGAAGCGCTGCTCGGCTGCTCTTGGGTAAGGGGAAAGTGCCATCTATTTGCAAAAGCTAGAAATGCAGCTGAGCTCGGAAGGGAGAGATCCTGCCACTGCCAGTCCCAGCCCTGGAGCCTCCGGCACTGCTAACAACAGACCCAAGAGTGTCGGTCCAACAGGGGAAGAACAACCTCGGCACAAAAATCCATGAAAGAAAATGCATTCCCGGCACGTGCACCCTGTGAAATATTTTACAAAACTAGTGCCGAGGCTCCATTTAAAACTGTTTCTATACATTTTTTAGTAAAAAGAGGAGCAGTATCCAGTTCCAAAAAAAAATGTGTAATATAAAACACCACCTAAGAATGAAAGCATTTTACCTTTAGATATTTTAAAAATTATTTAATACTTTTTAAGTGACACAGTAGAAATTAATTCTATAACAAAACACTAACAGTGGAAATCCTTAAATGGTTGCTGGAGGAAAATGCCAATGAGAAAAGTGGTGTTCAAAATTAGAACTGTCTCTAATGCTTTCTGATTTTGAATTTTCTGAAGAGAAAGGAAACCTCTTCCTCCCGGGAATGGAAGGCAGAAAGCCCGTTTATGGAGCTGAAATTCTTCCAAATCTCCTTATTGTTTATTTAACTTAACATTGTTTCCCTTCTGTCACAAAATACAGGTTTCCCCTGATGAATCCCAAACGCTAATATGTCACCTACACAAGATTAAGCCCCAGAAGCAGGATGGCACCGACGTCCCTGAAAAGACGGTTTTCTCTGTAAGTAGGATTAAGCCCAGAGCAATTTCCACACGCGGCGGCGGTGTGTTGAGAGGGAAGGCCGGCAGACCCGACCGCTGGTCCTGCCAGTATCCTGCCCCCCCCGCGAGGCTGCCCGGCAGAGTGGGGGTGCCAGGAAGCCAGCTCGGTTGCCTTCAACCAGGCGTGTGAACACGGGCTCAGATTTGAGGTCAACCCGTGATCTCCAGTAACGGTTCTGAAAGGGAACGTGAAGGCAGGTTTCCAGCCTCCTCTGCTGGTCTGCTCAGCAGTCCTGCGCGCCAGCGTGCAGAAAGGGTTGGGGGAAAAACGCCACCGGCTCGTCAGAAGCCGACCCTGGGAAAATCCACCTGGGCACTCAGTCAGCGAGAAGAAGGCCCCGAGGGGCTCCCGCTTGGTGGCTCAGAGCTGCCCGTGCTGGGGGGCAGAGGGCCAGCCCGCCTGCCCCGGCTCCGTCCACACCGCAGGCCTGGAGCCCTCCTCCCGTCCCCTGCCCCGGGGCGGGGGGCTGCCTTCCTGAGAGACGCCGGGGGGGCCTCTTTTCTCGGGAGAGGAGCCGGGGAGCTGAAGACAGACGGACCCTGACCGGGCCAGTCCCGGGCCAGTGTGTGCTGTACCCCCAGACGCCCACAGGGCCCACAGCCCTCAAAAGGGCTCGGTCACCCCCGGCTCAGCGAGGGCGAGACCCCCGGGCTCCCCGGGACGCACCCCCGCCCTGGCTTCCTCTCCACCGCGCAGCAGAACGAGGACCCGGCTCCTTCCCGCCTTCACCTTGCGCCTCAGCCAAGGAAGGGCGCTCAGGGGCAGATGGAGCAGGGAGGGCTTCCAGGGCGCAGCGCGCGCTTACCCCCAAGGGAAATACTAGCCAGCAGGCCCCTGAAACAGCTGGGGCATGCCCACGGAGCGAGAACCCGCGTGGCCAGCGCCCTGACCCGAAGGAGACAGGAGCTGGAGCGGGGGTGCCTGCAAGACGCTCTCCCGCAACACCCAGCAGCTCAGCCTCAAGGGGAGGCAGCTGAGAGCCTGAGTCAGGTTCCAAATTTAACACCCGGAAGACACACGCTCTATTCTGACCAAGCAGGGGCAGACAAGAGCTGTTACGGGCAGTGAGTCTAGCTAGAAGCATCGGAGCAGGTGATGCAGGGAAAGAGCGGGGACCGAGGNCAAGACGCTCTCCCGCAACACCCAGCAGCTCAGCCTCAAGGGGAGGCAGCTGAGAGCCTGAGTCAGGTTCCAAATTTAACACCCGGAAGACACACGCTCTATTCTGACCAAGCAGGGGCAGACAAGAGCTCTTACGGGCAGTAAGTCTAGCTAGAAGCATCGGAGCAGGTGATGCAGGAAAAGAGCGGGGACTGGGGGACCGGGGAGGGAGGGGAGAGGAAAGGGGGGAGAGGGAGAGAGAGAGAGGAGATGAGGGAGGGAGGGGCCTTCCAGAAAAGGATTTGGTGATCAAAGCACGATGCACCTAATAATCACACACACACTGCAGAATAACACTAGCTCCTACAAGATCAGGATCTTGACGTGAGCCTCAGAGATTACAGGTCAGGCTGTCCTGCCCCGTCCCAGGAGTTCAGGGCGAGGCTGGAGTGACAGGAATCAACGTTGTCTCCAGGGACAGAAGACGGCACACCCTAATTTCAGATTAAATGCAGAATTCCGGCAGTCATAAGACACACCTTGAGTACCACCAGGAGGAAAAATGCAGGCCGGCGTCACGGCGCGGGGCTGTGGGTGGTGCGACGCGCCAGAGGTAAACCGTCGAACGCAGGGAATGTCTGCTTGGGATGAATGAAGTGTGAGGGAGATGGCCTTGCCCTGCTTCTGACGTGTTATGGAGATTGGAGAGAGTTCAAAGAAAAATGCAAAGATCTGTGAGAGTCTCTCAGTTCACTTTCTATAGGTTTGGAAGGTAACTGTGTGTGTGTGCAGTCGCTAAGCCATGTCTGAATCTTTGTGACCCTGTGGATGGCAGCAGGCCAGGCTTCCTGAGCTTCATCATCTCCCAGAGTTTGCTCAAACTCATGTCCATTGAGTGGGCGATGCCCTCCAACCATCTCATCCTCTGTCGTCCCCTTCTCCCCCCACCTTCAATCTTTCCCAGCATCAGGGTCTTTTCCAATGAGTCAGCTCTTTGCATCAGGTGGCCAAGGTACTGGAGCTTCAGCTTCAGCATCAGTCCTTCCAATGAACATTCAGGACTGATTTCCTTTAGAATGGACTAGTTGGAAGGGTCTCTCAAGAGTCTTCTCCAGCACCACAATTAGAAAGCAATTACATAAAATAAAGCTTAATTTGGAAAATCCTCCCATTCCATAGAGCAAATTCCAAAGTTCACTCTAAGATTGCCCTTTGGATCACACAGGCTTCACTGAAGCAGAACCTGGGGGCCGTGGCTGTGGCGGGCCAGGAGGACGCAGCCCCGGCAGGTCAAGAGCAGTCTCTGCTGGGCCCGCCCTCTCCCTGCCCCACCCAGGTCCCTTCCCGTGTGGTGGGGCATCGGGGAAGATGGGGAGGCTCACAAAGGCCCCTCCCTGACGCCAAAGGAGAGGGGGAACTGGAAGCTGGGGGCTTTCCACAGTCACCCGGAAGGGCTCTTGCCCTGCCCAGTGGGGCACGTACGCTATTTTGGGAAGACAGTGGTCTCCTCTGCAGACAGACTTGGGGCCGTGTTCATCAAGAGGACAATGAGTCAGGAGACTCATTAGTAAATGATGCAGGAAAATCGTGTTCTTGGCTAGGAGTTGGTTTGCTATTTTTGTTGTTAAATTCCTGCAAATTTGCATTTGTAATGCAACAATCAGAATGTGAGGGGGCACTCTGTCCTTCTCTGGCTGACCCATTTGGCTGCTGCCAACATCAACCAAGAGGGCTTCCCAGGTAGCTCAGCCGGTAAAGAACCCACCTGCAATGTAGGAGACCCTGGTTCAATTCCTGGGTCAGGAAATTCCCCTGGAGAGGGGATATGCTGCCCACTCCAGTATTCTTGGGTTCACTACCTGGGTTGCTAAGACCCCCTGGAGGAGGACTTGGCAACCCACTCCAGGATTCTTGCCTGGAGAATCCCATGGACTGAGGAGCCTGGCGGGCTCCAGTCCATGGGGGTCACAAAGAGTCGGACACGACTGAGCGACTTAGCACAGCACAAGTGATTCTGATCATCTGAAGGCAACTGACAGGGACACCGAGCGCAGATGGAGGAAATGCCAAGCCGGCGCAGGCGGACGGGTCACCTCTGCCCCTGCGCCAGGCGTCTGCGGCCCAGGAGAGGAGAGGAAGGAGGCCACCTCCCCTTCCGTGTGTTCTGCGGGGGGCGTGGCTGTTCTCATTTTCTAGTGAGAGTTGGATTAAGTCTTCCGATGCTGCTCACTCTCCATGGAACACCCGTGAAGCAGCAGAAGAAGCGGGCGGAAGACGAGAAGGGGCTGCAGGGGGCTTACATCACCCCCAAGCATCGTCCGTAGGTGTTGGACTGGGATCTGCGGAGACCCCCGGCGCCCTGTTGAACCGTCTCGGTCTCGTGAGCAGCCCTGGCGTTACTCAGTCCCCAGTCCATTCTGCTCAGCTCCAGGGCGCCGGCCAAAGCGCTTCCCCACTTACTTTCATCAGGCAACTTGCTTCGGCCAACGTCAGCGTTTACACCAGGACACAGGTCTCATTCACCTCACTCCTTGCGCCTGGTGTATTCAAATGACCCGGAGGCGTGTTGCTGCCCCGGGGCCAGGACGCAGGCCTTCCCCTGGGCCACGCTGCCAGGCCAGGCTGGCCGTGAACCCACAGCTGCACCGGCCCCAGGCGCTTCCCGACTCTGCCCTCCGCCGAGGCGCCACGTGGACGCTGGCAGCCTCCTCTGGCTCACACTGTCTGGAAGTTCCATTTTAGACAGACACGCTCATAAATTTCTGTGCTCTTCTGGAAAAATGCCACCGAAAGATATAGAAAGCTATCTCGGGGTCTGGCTACAGATTGGTTCTCAGAGCGTTTTGAAGAAATTAAGTGGGTAGATCCCATATGCCACGACTAAGACCTGGCACAGCCGAACAAATACAAATAAATTTTAAAGCCATCTGTAAAAGGAACTGCATTTACCTGTTCACATGTGCATGAAAAACTCAAAACTTTCTGTTGATCGGGGGAAGCTAAGGCGGAGACTGGGAAAAAGCCCTCCTCTTAGTAACAATGTCGGAAAGCAGCCATTAGCTGCCTTTGTGACTCAAGTTGGACCATTAACACCCGAGAAGGAACTGTCATCCCTGGGACCATTAGACAGCCCACAGAGCACACCAACCAGCCTGTACAGGTGCCCGGTACCCCCAAAACAGCACCCGTCATGAAGTGTCCCTCACCCTCGCACGCCTCACACTGAAAGTCAGAGTGTGAGTCGCTCAGTCGTGTCCAGCTCTTTGTGACCCCGTGGACTGCAGCCCACCAGGCTCCTCTGTCCATGGGATTCTCCAGGCGGGAAGCCTGGAGTGGGTGGCCATTTCCTTCTCCAGGGGATCTTCCCGACCNCAGAGTGTGAGTCGCTCAGTCGTGTCCAGCTCTTTGTGACCCCGTGGACTGCAGCCCACCAGGCTCCTCTGTCCATGGGATTCTCCAGGCGGGAAGCCTGGAGTGGGTGGCCATTTCCTTCTCCAGGGGATCTTCCCGACCCAGGGATGGAACCCGCGTCTCCTGCACTGGAAGGCCCGGTCCATGAGCTCACAGAGTCGGTCATGGCTGGGCGGCTGAGCACAACGCAAGAGCCTCGCCTCCTGACTGCGTCTGAACTCTTCTCTTCGAAGGCCTTCCCAGCCCCAGGCAGCGGGCTCGTGGAAGCCCTGTGACCTGGTCAGAAAGCTGGAGTGACCACTGCCGGGGCTCTGGCCACAGCTCCTCTCGAGCCGTGACCCCCGCCCCGATCGGGGGTGGGGAGGAGGGCTGGGGGAGGCCGGGGAGCAGCGGCCGCCCCAGGCTCCGACTCCCCGCCTCTCAGGAGGCCCCAGCGCCACGCCCTCTGCCTCTCTGGCTTCTGTCTGTCCTGCAGAGAGCTGCCCACCTCCTGGATTTTCCTCCCTGCTGAGTTGAACAATGAGGGGTTTTTCTCCCATCATATTTCTAACGTTCTTCACAAGCTTGATTTTAAGAAAGGAAAATTCCCCACCATATTTTGGGTCTGATTATCAGAGGATGGTGGACAACAGATTGGTAAGAGTCACTCAAGGAGACACCAGCTCTTGTGTGTAACAGCTCCTCCAATTATCCGGCAGTGCTGAACCACTATTGATCCCACTCACACTGGGTGATAACTGAGCATTTTCCACTTCTTTAAAGTGCTGTTAGCTAGAGCCTCCCATCAATGGGAAAGCAGCAGATTTCCTTTAAACACAGCTCAACACAATAAATAGCACACGCTGAAAGTTCAGAGTTCTTTAATCTCAGTGAAACAAATAACCACCCGGCAGAAACACGCACACTTGCGAGGCGCTAAATGGTTTATTACAAAACTGGCTCCCGGGGAGGTCATTTAATATGTCACCTTAGCGACCACCCACAGATGTGCTGAAGAAAAGGCACCGCTCTCTCCATTTGCTTTCAAGGGTTTAAAATTAAGGATAGAGAGACGGGGCGGGAGGTGGGAGGTGGCAACCGGAGTGACAGTTGTTAACCGTCAGGGTGGGCTTCTCATAACCGTTGGCAGCATCCCTCCGGCTTTGGGACTGCACGTCTTGCTTTTCGTGGGACGGCAGGATTTGCAGATGAATGTGGGCGGATGGGTAGAACAGGAATCAAACGAGCATCTCTGTCAGGCTGGGTTGCTTGGTGTGGTCCCCAGAGAAGCTCATCGGTGACTGCTCCTCTCCTGGGTATGTGGTTTGGCAAGTGACCACTGGGTGCCTTTGTCCTGATGGACCAAGCCTTTGTTGTGGGTCCTGGGCCCACCCGAGAACATAAAACCGAGAAATTGGCAAATAAGGAAATCAGCACAAAACGGCGAAAATAATCTCTCTGTACCATCAGTAGTTAGCCAAAGGGCTGACCACTGAGGCGCGGGGTCAGGTCAAATGACCTGAGAAGTCAATGAAAAGTGGTTTTCGTTATTTATTTCACCAGAGTTTCTCCCTTTGTGGATGGGTTCACATTCTATTGTAAGAAAATAAAAGCCTGGAATTTCTCCAAACAAAGGCATCGCCGTCATTCCAGGGCCAGCTCCCCGGCCCGTGGAGCCGCACGCCCTTGGCTCGCCCAATCACTGGATGTCAGGTAATGTTTTCAGCATCGACAGAAAGATGCTGTGGTCAGGAGACGGGGCCCCCCAACAACTCCTCGTGAATAAGAGTGTCGTGGTTGTCGGGGCTCTGAGAGAAAAGAGGGATAAACATCGAGGAAGGAGAGGCTGAGAGCAGAGGTTAAAGTGAATTTAAAGACAAGTCATCACTGGGTTGTCCTAGCCTCTGGGTCTCTCTGTATTAATCTGATGAATACATATTCATCTGTTGGGTCACATAAGGTTCACACTTAACCCTGTCTTTCGGAGACTCGAGGTAGAGATGTGGGGCTGAATAAGAAGGGTGCGGCAGCGGGCCAGGGTCTGGAGGCAGGCTCCCGCCCCCAGACGGCCCAGGAGGATGAAGACACTTGGGCTGAGCCTGGAGAGGGAGGTGGCAGAGTTGGCCCCAGGTGGGATGGCCTCTGAGAAAGCCTAGAAGGATGGGCGTGGCCTCTGAGGACCCTCTGGGGACTCAAACAGGTCCTCGTGGCAGCAGCATCCACACCGGCCAAAACCGGAGACAACCCAGCATCTGCCAGCAGGTGACGGATAACCAGTGTGGTCCACCCGTACCGTGAGCACTGCTCAGCTTGAGAAGGGAGGGAGGGGGNGTGCTGCAGTCCATGGGGTTGCAGAGTCAAACACGACTTAGCAACTAAAGAACAACAAATCATAGGGAAATTAAGTTCTTGGTGCTGGTAAGCCCACACTGAAGACAACTCCAGAACATAAAAACCAGAAATGCAGCAGCATCGCCAGGCTCATGCGCAGGACCCAGGCTCAGAGTCTCACGGAGGGAGACACAGCCGCACGAGTTCCCCCACGGGTCTCACGGTGCATTTGAGGCTCCCTGGGCAAACCCGGTCTTCAGCCAGCTTGCAGTTCAGGAGCGGGTGGGAGAGCAACTCCAGCCCACGCATCGCCAGGGACCGGGCTCCCTCAGAGAAACACGCGTTTGCAGTTGGCCCTCCGCGCGTTACCTGCGGCCTTGAGTAGTTTGGTGCAAATACAGATACTGCTGCTGCTGCTGCCGCTAAGTCGCTTCAGTCGTGTCCGACTCTGTGCGACCCCATAGACGGCAGCCCACCAGGCTCCCCCATCCCTGGGATTCTCCAGGCAAGAACACTGGAGTGGGCTGCCGTTTCCTTCTCCAATGCATGAAAGTGAAAAGTGAAAGGGAAGTCGCTCGGGTCCTTTCTGACTCTTCGAGACCCCATGGTCTGCAGCCTACCAGGCTCCTCTGTCCAGCAAATTAATGAATGGTGAACACTTTAAAATTTCAGCGTTTTCTGGAAAACACTATCCACCTCCTGCACTCCCAGAAATTTTCACCTCCTGGGGACCAACTGAAGTGGGAACAAAAAAGAACCTCTCGCCCTAAGTGCGTCTGGGCAAGCGGGATCGAGGCGCGGAGCAGGCAAGGACGAGGCGCCGCTGCCGGCGGGAGGACGCAGAGGCTGGGGAGTGACGCCTGCCTCTGCGCCCGCTGGGCCGAAGCCGGCGGCGCGATGCCACGCGCCTCCCCGGCGCCGAGGGGAAGGAGGCGGACCGAAAGCCCCACGTCTGCAAGAGCGAGGCGCCTCCCGAAGCGGAGGCACACACGGGCACTTCGCGGGCAGCGGGGGCCGCAGGAGACGCGGGCCGGGAAAGGGGATTTCCGGGCTGACGCGGACGCCACCGTCCCAGACTCGGAAGGTGAAGCGGCGGCCCGGACGGCGGCTTCTCCGCAGAGGCCGAGGCGGTCCAGGCCCGCGTCCTGCCCAGGGGAGCGAGGCTGGCTCGCGCCCGTGGAAGGGCAGGAAGGCGGCGCCCGGGGCCGGTCTGCGGCCGCCCGGGACCTCGGTGCCCGCCGCCCCGACGGCGCGCACGCCGGGAGGAAGGCGCGCCCGCCCGCTGCTGCTCCGCCGGCAGGGCCGGCTCCTGCCCGCCCCCGAGGGTCTCGGGAGAGGCGCTCAGCCTGACCGTTCCCTCCGGCATCAAGGTGGCCAGAAGTCCCCGCCCGGGCCTTCCTCCCAGGCTGGGAGAGACCGGGCAGGCTTGAGGGTGGAGATGGCTCCCCGGAGCCCCAGCACAGCCTCCCGGGCCCGGCCTCTGCCTGAGCCCCCGCCCGAAGCCGCGGGGCAGCGTCTCTGAGGCGGTCCTCCCCTGCGGCCCGGGCTCCTCCCACGCAAGGACCACCCTGGTGGGTGACACCCCCAGACACGGGGGCCTTCCCCACACCACAGAAGCCCGGCCGCGCCCCGGAGCACCCAGCTCAGACTCCGCGTCTGCAGCCATCTCTGGCCCCGCCTTGGACTCCAGTCTAGCCCAGCTCTCATCTCGGTCTGGATCTCAGAATTCTAGAATGAGAGGCAAAGCAGAAGGCCCGCCACTCACCTCTCATCTCACAGACAGCACTCCCTGGCCGTGCCTCCGACGGCAGGTCCCTCCTGGAGCTGGCAGAACCCCGGGGGCTCAGTTCCGGGGGTCAGTAGGGAACCGAGGACCAGAGAGGCTAACCAAGGCGACTCAGCTGAGCTCCCACATCCAGGACATTAGAGAGACACGATTTCAATCCACGGAAGGCCTCTGACTTCAAAAAGAGACCCAGCGTGGCCGTCCAAGCCAAAGTTTAAAATACCACACTACGCGGCACTTCCCTGCTTAAGAATCCACCTGAGTATAATAAAAAATCAAACTATGACCATTGTTAACTTCTTCAGAAGCGTCACACCATGCCCAGATAATTTTATTTCATTTATATGTTGCTATCTTTCATGCTTAGGAGTTTATTAGTACCGTATACAGCACGATTAATGCCTATTTCGATTGAAAATATCTTAGAATGAAATATCCCTTAGTGGAGGTGCTTTCTCCCTCACTGCCTGTGGGGATGAGCCCCGCCACTTGCCCCAGGTCCGAGCACTGCTGTTCACGGGGGGCCTCACGGGCATGGTGCAGGGCGGAGCCGGCCATGTCTAACACCATCTGGGCAAACCCAGCCCTTGATCGAGGCTTGTAGGCACTCAACTTGCTGCCTTTAGCATCTTCAGATGACCAGCGACGGGAAGGGATGGGCTAAAAATGTGCAGACTTGATGCCATTCTAGTGGATCCACTAACCACCTGCTGACATCATGCTTTTCTGGGCAAGACAGTCATTCCAGCCCTTCCCAACTTTTAAAATGC
>SJYS01023188.1:492332-506886 GCA_006410695.1 Philantomba maxwellii
CTTTTCCAATGAGTTGGCTCTTCCCATCAGGTGGCCAAAGGATTAGAGCTTCAGCATCAGTCCTTCCAATGAATATTCAGGGTTGATTTCCTTTAGGATTCACTGGTTGGATCTCCTTGCAGTCCAAGGGACTCTCAAGAGTCTTCTCCAGTATCATAATTCAAAATCATCGGTTCTTCGGTGCTCAGCCTTCTTGATGGTCCAACTCTCACATCCCTACTTGACTACTGGAAAAACCATAGCTTTGACTATATGGACCTTTGTGGGCAAACTAATGTCTCTGCTTTTTAATATACTGTCTAGCTTGTTATATTTTACATTATATTTTAATTTTTCAAAAAGAAGAAAAATGATATTTTGAGAATTTATCCAACACTTTCCAAAGAATGCTAGAGACATTTCTTCACTGTCAAGATAAAGTATCTCAGATACCTGGCAGATGGCCTTCTGGATAATATACACTAAGGAAAAACTAAAACCGAGGTAAAATATAAAATTGCATATTTTCAGGTTTATCTTTCAGTACTACAAAGTTTTTCAGAACTAGCTGGAGGAAGATTTAGGCATTAGGTTTTTGAGATGTGTGCTCAGGGTAAGAATACAGTATAAGTAGGATCTGAAAACACTGCATGTCTGCCATGAACGAGAAACAACCATCTGCAGGCAATCTCCTAATTTTCCACAGCAGAATGCTAAGGGGGTGTCCCAGGCCATGCCGGCCTCATCCCAGGCCAGCGAGCTTGGAGAGGTGGCTGCATGGAGAGGCAGGAAAGCATTTCGCCCAGTGTTCTAGAGAGAGGAGGGTCATGTAGCACAGATTAAAACAGAAAAAAAAAAAAACTGCTAAGACCCTCCACCAACTGAATGCTTTCTCCCAGGGCCAGGAGTTCTGATGTAATAATTATTTCTTTTTATATTTTATATTATGTTTCATTGTTGTTGTTCAGTTGCTAAGAAAGAAACCCTAGAGATGCAATTCTTGACAGATAATTGTCTGCATGATGCCCTTTGAAATGGTTGACAGTGGCCGCCAGCACTAAAAAGAAAACTGCCTGTTTTTTCAGCCAACTCTCACTCGTCTCTTTTTCTAAGATCGAAACTCATCTGTTTGCATCTACGTTCTGATTCCCTGAAAAATAAAAACTATACATTCAAACATCCCTATTACGGATGGATATATACTCTTTGCCTTGTGGAAAGCCTAGTATGGCCGAGGTGACCGCAAGCCACTTGACAGTCCAGAATTAAAAGGCTGACATGATGCCGACATTCGCCTCGGTGTAAATGCGGGCTGTCTGCCTCCTCACTTACAGCAGCCTGTGTTAGGTTACGTGTGTGGGCAAGACAGTCATGCGGGACACTGACCTTCCGCGGTGGGCATCCTCCCTCCTTCATTCCCCCTTCTCCACCTTCATATTCAACCTACAGTTTTTAAAACACCATCAGAGGAAACGGACTCATCTTACGCCTGGCAGAAACTGCGTGATGGGGCCAGGCCGTGGGGTCTCCCAGCCCAGAGTCCAGCCCTCTGCCCAGAGTGACGCGGGGTCGTCCAAGGTGAGCGGCCACCTGGGTTCCGGGTGAGCTCCCACGGGGGTGGGGTGCCGGCCTCCCTGTCTCCATGGAAACCAAGGAAGCTGGTGAGGAGGCAGCCCCAGCAAGGTGGGGCCTTGAGGCTGAGATGGACACTTGACCCTGGTGGTCCTCCCGATGGCAGACGGAAGACTCCACGTCACCATGCGAGGCAGGATGGAGGCGTCGCGGCCGGGATGCAGGAGCTGGCGGGTCTCCAGCTGGGCCCCTGCCGCCGCTGGGGACAGGCGTGGGGCCTGACCTGCACGAGCTCCGCACGAAGGGCTTTGGCCAGCCCCCCGCACCCCTCAGCCGCTCAGCCCCGCCACCCTGAAGCCCGAGTCCTCAGAAGGAAGTGAAGGGCGCTCAGCCTGCGGCTCCAGGCTGCCCCGGGGTCACGCGGCAGGTGACTCTGCAGCCTGAGGCGAAGCCAGAGCTCAGAGCGCCGGAGCGGCCTGACCCCGGTGACCCCATCTGGGGTGGGGGGCGCCCTCACCCTGCTGCGTCTTAGGGGGCCCAGAGGATGCCTGGCGCCCGCCTCCTGCCAAAGGCCCTCTCGGGCCAAAGACCCATCAGGCTCCGTTCCGGGGCCCTGGGCAGGGGAGGGGCTGGGTGNGAGCCCAGAGCGCCGGAGCGGCCTGACCCCGGTGACCCCATCTGGGGTGGGGGGCGCCCTCACCCTGCCGCGTCTTAGGGGGCCCAGAGGATGCCTGGCGCCCACCCCTCCTGCCAAAGGCCCTCTCGGGCCAAAGACCCATCAGGCTCCGTTCCGGGGCCCTGCGCAGGGGAGGGGCTGGGTGCCAGCCAGGCCCGGAGGCGTCCCCCGTGACCCGCAGGCCTGACAGCGTCCCTAGAGGGGCACGGAGGAGACGCACTGGCCGCAGAGGCGGCGGGCGAGACAGACCACTCACTTTTCTCAGTTTTAAGTAACTGGAGAGAAACCAAGCTCAAGGCCAGGGTCCAGGTGCCCGCCCGCTGGGTGGCCAGGCCCCTGCCCCGCATCAGACACCCCTCACCCCTCCCTGCTCTCAGCGGGCGCCTCTCAGGTGGAGGGAGCGAAGCCGCGGGTTACAACAGGAATCATGGAGAACTTTCCATCAAGGCCACCAAATAGTTAAAACGCACATTTTCAGGCTGAAAATGTGCTGTGATATGTGATCAATAGTTTCCATCATGAATAAAATCTCTTTCTTCACTATGTCTCCCACAGTGGAAATACTCCATGAGCTTTTCCGTATCATTTCCTTTGCATGAAGTCGAAAGCCAATTCTTTGCCAATTAGCAATCTTTTCTTTTGCATCAATTTAAGTTTAGCATTAAGAATAAAGCCCCACTCAAAGCAGCTGTCAGCGGGAGAAAGTAAGAAGGAACTTGTTAGGGTTTCTCTGACGAAGTAGATAATAAAAGCCAGAGGAACCCTGGTGTTTTCCCCCCAAAATACATGTGAAAGAGATTTTAAAAATCAGAATTTACTTAGCCGCTCATGATATTGAAAAGCACAGTACACTAACCACAGCAGAATAAAATACATACAATTAGAATCCTCATTTTGAAAGACTTCAAAGAAAAGTAATATTTGTTAGAGCTGAAAACACATTGAGGTGTGTTAAGTAAAGCACCAAAACGTACGTCCCTGTAAACTAATTGGATAATGACATATATTATCCCAACTGTCAACTTCCACTGTGCCTTTAAAAGTTCCTTTCGTTGAGCACACAATTTCCTCATTAAAATACCAAAACAAGGCAAAAATACCGNGCCCCTGCCCCGCATCAGACACCCCTCACCCCTCCCTGCTCTCAGCGGGCGCCTCTCAGGTGGAGGGAGCGAAGCCGCGGGTTACAACAGGAATCACAGAGAACTTTCCATCAAGGCCACCAAATAGTTAAAACGCACATTTTCAGGCTGAAAATGTGCTGTGATACGTGATCAATAGTTTCCATCATGAATAAAATCTCTTTCTTCACCATGTCTCCCACAGTGGAAATACTCCATGAGCTTTTCCGTATCATTTCCTTTGCATGAAGTCGAAAGCCAATTCTTTGCCAATTAGCAATCTTTTCTTTTGCATCAATTTAAGTTTAGCATTAAGAATAAAGCCCCACTCAACGCAGCTGTCAGCGGGAGAAAGTAAGAAGGAACTTGTCAGGGTTTCTCTGACGAAGTAGATAATAAAAGCCAGAGGAACCCTGGTGTTTTCCCCCCAAAATGCGTGTGAAAGAGATTTTAAAAATCAGAATTTACTTAGCCGCTCATGATATTGAAAAGCACAGTACACTAACCGCAGCAGAATAAAATGCATACAATTAGAATCCTCATTTTGAAAGACTTCAAAGAAAAGTAATATTTGTTAGAGCTGAAAACACATCGAGGTGTGTTAAGTAAAGCACCAAAACGTACGTCCCTGTAAACTAATTGGATAATGATATATATTATCCCAACTGTCAACTTCCACTGTGCCTTTAAAAGTTCCTTTCGTTGAGCACACAATTTCCTCATTAAAATACCAAAACAAGGCAAAAATACCGGTTAGCCAGCCCTGAGCCTAGCACACACCGCTGCCTTATCTCAGAGATGGTGACACCCCACGCTGCTCGCGCTTTCTGTTCGTTTCTGTGAGGCAGGCTCAGGGTTTATTGATTCCGTTTCCCCGAAGCTCAAAGTTTAGTAGTTTAAAATCACACACCACGGTCTCATTTCAATGTCTCCCTTCTGGAGTCTGCAGAGCCCGCAGGCAAGCCAAAAGATCCTCACTATTCCGCGGGATCCTCGCCCCAAAGTAAAGGTAACCCAGAGTAAGACTGCCACCGTCCATCACAGTCAAAACCCAGCGGGAAGGACTTTATTCCAACCAGGGCAGACGCTGCCCGCACCGCCCTGCACGCTTCTCAGCACCCAGGGGGCTTTCCTTTCTTCCGCTGTTTGTCCTGGACACTATACTCAGAGCCAGACGCTGGAACTTCAAAAGCAGCCAGGAACGGTTCCCCGGGCGCAGCCAGGGCCTTCTGTCAGGAGGGACGTGCTTACAGTCCCTGGGAAAGGGGGCAGAAAGCGACCTCAGGGAACATCTCCGCCCCCGGCTGGCCCAGCGCCCCCACACCAGCCTGGATCCGGGAGCCCGAGGGCTCTCTCCACAAACACAGCAGACACCGAGGGTGGGGCTGGCACACGCTTCTGCCGTCCCCAGAACAGAACTTTTCACCAACTTGAGACAGAGAGCGCAAGTCCCGGCTGCCCAGGGGCCAACAGTGACGGGAGCGGCGATCCAGCGGCAGGCCCCTCCTGCCCACGAGAGCCAGCCCCTCTGCCCCCGCTCTCACCGTGCCCCGGCGGACCCAGCTCGGCCCGGCGGCCAGCACCCCCGGCCCGGCTCCCTCCACGCCGGATCCAGGGCAGAGCTGCCGTGGCCCCCGGGACCCCCGACCCAGCGGCGGCCACTGTGGTTCAGACGACCGGACCCTCCGTGTCCCGCCCCAGCGCTCAGCAGAAGAGGCCGGGCCCGCGGGCCCCCGCCCCCAGGACACCCGCTCCTGCGGGGGACCAGCGCCTACCTCCCGCGCGGGCGTCCGGCGGCTGTGGGGTCCGGTCCGGTCCTCGTGGGGCCGCTCGGGCGGCGGGGGCGGCGGGCAGGGTCTCCCGGCCGCCGCAGCCGTGGTGCCGATGGGCACAGCCGGAGCCCGGCCGCGAGGAGCCAGATGCTGCGCAGCGGCAACAGACGATCAAGCAGGCGGAGCGGAGGCCGTTTCTGGAGGCTTCCGAGCGCCGGGCACCGCGCGCCGCGTCTCCTCCCGATGGCTCCCGCCGCTGCTGCTGCCGCTTTTACTGTACCATAATGCACTAGGTCTGGCTTTTACCCTATTGAAAGAACATGAATATATTATTATCCACACAAAAGAGCAGGTTATTGTTTATGAATTACCAGCCTTCCCAGCAACAAAGGCTATTTTCATAAGAAAACTCAATTTCATTTCAGCTCCAATTTGATTACCAGCTGAAGAAAAGACGCTCCGCTCCTAACCCTCAAAGGATTTTTATTCATACCACTGAATGGGCTTTATTGCTTCCTTTTCAAAACTGACGTAGAAAGCTTTTAGAGTAAAACATTGACAAAAAATTATTGCGCTGCTATTTTGTGCAACCACGGAGCTGAAGAGGGCAATGATTTCTCAGCCATCCTTCACTGTACTTCAGAATAGCAGAGGCTGGAATTAATGACAGACCAGAGAGAGGAGGCGAGCCCAGGTCTCACAATGCACGTCAAATCTAAATGATCACCATACATTGAAAAGCCCCCAAAAAGGCCACAGCTGATTGATTCACGGCTTTCACAAGAAAGACAGGCTTGAAGAGTTTATTGCACCACAATTTACTTGGAATTATCATAAAAACGAGTGCAGAGGCTGAATGTCACCCCAGCCTGCTCCAAAAACACACGCCCAGGGACAGAGTTCAGGCAGACGCTGTCGCCTCTCGGGCTGGAGAGCAGGGCGGCCGGGTCCAGGGAAGAGGCTCCGTGTGCTCTTAGCATGTAGAGCCACGATTCAGGCTCCGGGGGTAGAATGCTCACCCACACACACTCCGGAATATTTGTCCATCTTCATCATTTAAAATGGAAAAGACTTTGAGCTGGGAACAATGGCCCAGTGTCCCGGAGGCTGGACACCTGCTCTGAGAGGCGTCGTCCACCCTGGGGCTGCCCTGGAGGGCGCTTGTCTGCGGGCTTGTTGCTTCCATTCCCTGGGGAGACGGGAAGTTTGCAAGGGCTCAGTGGCTCACAAGAGTGGTTTGGAGGCAAATGTTAAATAACACAGGTCGTTGTTGCTAAAACGTCTCTCTCCACATGCACAGCATTCCTCTTTTCATTAAAATCTGAGTAATAACGGCTAAGCTGGCAGGGCTGCCAAAGAAACCTGCATGTGACATTATGCAAACAGTCTGTGGCGTGGTAGCCTGGCTCTGGAGGCGCTGGGGCCCCGCCGGCCCACGTGGACGGCTCGGGTGGGATCAGACCAACGGAAGCCGAGCAGATGCCGGAGAACTCTGCTGGCCGGCCAGCCGGCCGGCCCCTCCCCTTGGCCATCTACCTGGCACCATCCGGTTCACAGGTGAAGAACGTGCCACGCTCAAGGTTCTACTGGAAACCAGTATTGATATTTTAAAACAGACTAACCAGAAAGTAACACGGCCCCCCATTAGCCATCACACTTTCAAAGACTGTTGACCTCAGACACGGAATACAAGGGTTTCCTCTCTTCTCTCAGAGTCAGGCTTCCAAGCCTCACTGTCCAGTAGGGGCGAGGGTTTCCACTTGTAATAAGTCTTTTTCCATGACCTTCCTGTCATCACCGGGTCTGACCGCCAACACCAGAGGCTGATGATGTCAAAGCTAATAATTAAAAAGCCAAGCTTCAGCCAAGCACTCACGTGCTTATAGACACCTGAGCGTTCGGAACTCCATTGACAACAAAAGTCCAAACAACTAATGCCGGCGGCACCTTCCTCAGGGTTTCCTGACTTTAAGACCTCAGGCCAAATGTTCACAGTAACTGTGTCCTGTACAGCCTCCGTGAGCTCTGAATTAGCGAATGCCGACCACAGCTCCTGGGACGGACAGGGAGGCTCCTGGCCACAACACGTCCACCAACCCATCAGCACATGACCTTCTTTTCTGTCTGTTTCAACACTGTCCTGTATCACCTCACAGGATGCGCATCGATGCTCCATTCACATGGAGCCTGCAGCCAGCAGCCGGTGACCCTGGCCTGCGGGAGGCTCCGCTAAAGGGCGCATTGTCCCCGGGAGGCTGGGCAAGGCCTCTCAGGCTTCGCAACACCGCGCTCACTGCAGCACGGTGCCTGCGGGCCATTTACGACAGCAAACACCTCCCAAACCTGGACCATGTGGCTCTAAGGGCACGAAAAGGCCACGTGGCCACAGGGAGAAAGCCACCGCCTCATCCGGCCTCACAGGGAGAAAGTCAACACAAGCCCCGGCCACCGCCTCATCCGGCCTGAGCTGCGGACACGTCCGTCGACTGATACAGATTTTTTGCCACGCTGCACACGTCCGTCCACGAGAGCCCTCAAAACGGCCATGCGTATGGCTTGAGGCTACAAATAAATGTGAGCCAACAGGCAAATTCACAGACACAGAGTCACGGAGGAGATCAGCTCCACTCTTTCTTTCTGGACCTAAGGCCGTTTGCAGTTGTGTCCAGAAAGCTAAGGACCGAACTTTTCCCCCCAAAATGCAAGTGTTGACGCTCCAACCCTGATGTGACCGTATTTGGACATGGACCTGTTATGTGAGGTCAGAAGGGCTTCTCTGGTGGCTCAGACGGTAAGGAATCTGCCTGCAATGCCGGAGACGAGGGTTCAATCCCTGGGTCAGGAAGATCCCCTGGAGAAGGGAATGGCAACCCTGTCCAGTATGCCTGCCCGCAGAATTGCATGGACAGAGGAGCCTGGTGGGTGATGTCAGAAGGAGGGGACCCAGATCTCTAGGACTGGGGGTCTCCTAAGAAGAGGAGGAGAGAACTCTCTCTGTCTCTCAGTGCAGAAGCCAAGAGAAGGCCTGGGAGGACACGGCCAGCAGGCGGCCACTGCAAGCCGGAGAGAGGCCTCCGGAGGAACCAACCCCGGCGCCTGCAGCCTCAAGAGCTGCGAGGACTCCGTACCTGTGTTTCGGCGGCCCAGCCGCGTGCTCTGTCAGGACGGCCTGAGCGGACGAAGGCATGTGAGAAGCGGGGCCGAGCCGTCAGCCTGCAGCCCACCGAGATCCGCATGGGAGCGTCCGCCGCTCACCGGCTCCAGGCGCGGACTGTGGGGCTTCAGAGAGACCCCGCGGGGGACACGGCGGCCACAGCCCGGCCTGCAGCAGCCCCAGGGCCGCCCGGGGGCCTGGGGCCCACCGCCCAGGGGCCAGTTCCTCACAGCGGGGCCTGGGAGCCGTGACATCACGACCACCGTCGCGCCGCCGAGCGCCCAGGAGCGGGAGGCTGGGGTCCGGCTCCTGTGGGCCCCGGGAGCCTGCGCGCTGCCTCTCCCGCCCAGGTGAGCCCCATCCTCATCAGGCCAGAGAAACGCCGCGATCAGGCAGCCGATGGGAGAAGGACTGAAGGAGCCGGCGCGCCGGGCGGGGCCTCGGGGCGAGCCCTGAGCAGCCGCAGCTCTGCCCCCTGGGTGTGACAGGCCCAGGCCGTCTGCACACCCGCGCGCAACGCCACGCGCGCCCCCGAAGCCGGCCCTCGGGTACGCTTGCCCAGGCTTAACCAGGAAAAGCGTTTCTGGACCTTGAACAAGTCTCAGCTTCGGGGAACAAAGGAACCCATAGAATGGACAGAAATGATGCTCTCTTCAAAAGTACACACAGAGATGGCATTTAATATTACTGCTAACAGACCAGGAAGTTTATTATCTTATGATTTAAAAAAAAAATTTGAATGAGGCTTGAAACTTCTAATCCAATTCTGAGAGTATAAAGAAATACCACGTTGTGAAAAAATAACAATAATATGGAAATTGACATGTGATCTGGCATTAACTGAAGCACAGATTTTGTTCAGATTTCACAAAATTTTATGCTCGTGTCNAAAAAAAAAATTTGAATGAGGCTTGAAACTTCTAATCCAATTCTGAGAGTATAAAGAAATACCACGTTGTGAAAAAATAACAATAATATGGAAATTGACATGTGATCTGGCATTAACTGAAGCACAGATTTTGTTCAGATTTCACAAAATTTTATGCTCGTGTCCACTGTTTGTTTTCATACCTTAGTCAAGATTCCACGTGGCATTCAGTTGCACTGAGCAGCTTGGGCTGCATACAACAAATTCTGGTCAATTCCCTTTTCATTTTTATTCTGTTACAAATATGTTCTAATTTTCCTTGTTTATGGCTTCTTAGATACACCCATCATTTAAAAGTGGACACTTACTTTCCAAACACATGGGGTTTTTAAGTAACGAGAGAAAAGTGAACAGAGGGAAGGTTGGCAGTGAAGCTTTCCCCCGGGCTGTGGCAGCATCCAGAAAGCCAGCGAAGGTCCACTCTGGCGTCAGGCAGGCCTGCCCCCTGCTCGGGAGCCAGTTTCTCAGTCTCTCCAATAACCTCCAAGCTCCTCCAAGATGAGCAGGGCCGCTCACCTGTCCTGGCTTCACGCAGCTGCACACGGTGGGAGCTTGAGTAAGTACTAGCGTGAGACGCCATGAACATTACGACCCACTGGAGAGTCAGCAGGGCCGGGACTCCAGGGCCTCATCACATGTCAGCCAAGGTCACATGCTGGGAACCCACGTCAGCCGTCAGCCGGAGAGCGAGGATTCAGGGCTCCGAGCTTGTTCACCAGAGACAACAGCACCTTTAGAACCGTGCAGTCCACCCACCTTCGCACACAATTTAGAACATCTTTCAGCCACACTGGGAGGCTTCCCTGGAGGCTCAGACAGTAAAGAATCTGCCTACAGTATAGGAGACCCGGTGCAATTCCTGGGTCAGGAAGGTCCCCTGGAGAAGGAAAGGGCATCCCACTCCAGTATCCCACCTGGAAAATCCCATGCACAGAGGAGCCTGGCAGGTATAGTCCGTGGGGTCACAGAGTCAGACACGACTGAGATTCTGACACTTTCTCTTCACTTTCAGCTGCACTGAGTCCGTTTCCTGCCTCTCCCATCATCACCCGGACACACGAGATCCCGCTCGACTGAAGACTCCCCGCCGACTGCCGGGGTCCAGCCGCGAACATACAGGAGCCCCGCCCAGCGAGACAGCGCCTCCCCTGTGATCAGGCCTGCAAGCGTCTGAAACCGGCGACGGTGTGGTCCCAGCTCCAGGAAAGCTCATCAGGTCTCCCGGGCCCCGAATGACCCGTGACACCTTGTCCTCAGGCTTCGTCCTTGAAGCCAAGTCCAGTCCCCCGGGAAGCAGAGCTCCGGACCAGAGTCTAAGTCAGGAGGCCACGGAAGCAGAAAAACCACGCTGTTCAAGCAGGAAAGGTTCCCCGTGAGCTCAGCCCTGGGTGGCCGGTGTGCACGCCTTTGGTGGAGCCTGGTGTAGAGAGCTCAGGTTTCCTCCACGGCTCTGCGGACCTCGTGAAGATGTGTCCCCAAAGTCCAATGGTGTCAGAGCAGACTCTCTGTTGTCACTGGGCATTTAAGGAGCAGAGTTAACCTGATGGCCATCCACTGCTCAAGAAGATAATCTAAAAATTGCATAGTCATTCAGCTGTGGCTGACTCTGTGCAACCCCGTGGACTGTAGCCCACCGGGCTCTTCTGTCCATGGGCTTCTCCAGGCAAGAATACTGGAGTGGGCTGCCATTTCCTTCTCAGGGATCTTCCCGACCCAGGGATCAAACAGTTATCTCCTGTGTCTCCTGCCTTGCAGGCAGATTCTTTACCCGCCGAGCCACACCAGGATAAAAATCACTTTCCATTTTTTATCACTGTCCAGTTTTTATCTTGTTCTGCTTCATGTTTGAAAATTACAATCCAGACGCTCTCAGTTTCCTCCCCCATCTACGCTCCTCTTCTTTCCCCTCTTCTGATTATCAAAAAATAGAGACTGGCCTCACGTGCTTGGCTCACAAGTTCTTACAATCAATGCGCATCTAAAAATTAGAATCCAGATGGGTATGAGCCATTTCAGCCTCTATTTCCATATATAAAACAGCAAGAAAACAGGCCAGACTCAACCCAGAGGACAAATTCCCTCACGAAGGAAAACTCAAGTTAAAATCTTTCTGGACTTTGATGCGAACCTTCTGAACTTGATCAGAAGTGTTGCTCCAGGGATGAGCATTATGACCTCCTCCTCAGGTCGTGCTGAACCACGGCCATCAGCAAGTTCAAAGGCCAGCTGCACCCTCTCTCCCCAAAGGGAGCCCCACGCCCCCAAATTCTCCAGTATTCCTGCCTGGAGAATCCCATGGACAGAGGAGCCTGGTGGGCTGCAGTCCAGTTCCGTTCAGTCACTCAGCCCTGCCCAACGCTTTGCAACCCCCATGGACTGCAGCACGCCAGGCTTCCCTGTCCATCACCAACTCCCAGAGTTCATCCAAACTCATGTCCATTGAGTCAATGATGCCATCCAACCATCTCATCCTCTGTCGTCCCCTTCTCCTCCTGTCTTCAATCTTTCCCAGCATCAGGGTCTTTTCCAGTGAGGCAGCTCTTCACATCAGGTGGCCAAAGTATTGGAGTTCCAGCTTCAGCATCCGTCCTTCCAGTGAATATCCAGGACTGACCTCCTTTAGGAAGGACTGGCTGGATCTCCGTGCAGTCTCAGGGACTCTCAGGGAACAGCCCATAGTGTCAGAGTCAGACGCGACTGAAGGGCCTTAGCACACACGCAGGGTCTAAGGGCTCCTGTGGCCTCGCTTGGGCCACAGTGGTGGGCGGCCCCTGCCCGGTGGCCAGGCAGGCTGGGGCGGGGGCGGCCAGGCACAGCAGGAGGAGAGGCCGCGGGTCCAGAGCCGGGGAGGCCGTGCTGGCCGAGGGGCAGGGGAGAGGGGGTCCAGCTGAGGTCAGGTCAAGCTGCCCAGAGGGGCCCACAGGCTTCAGGGAGAGGAGGGAGCGTCAGCGTCTGACCGTGGGGTCTGGTTTGGTGTGAGGACAGGGCCCCGGGCGTGGGCACAGCGAGTGGTCCGTCCGGGAGCAGGGCCGGGAGCGGCGGCCTCAGCAGACACCACCGCCTTGAGCCTGGCCCTGCGGCCCGGGCACACCCCCAGCCAGGCCTCCTCCACGGGGAAAGGGTCCCCGTGCCCCTCGAGGCGCGTCTCGGGGCCCTGCTCCAGGGCGGCCCCGCACAGGTCAGGTGGCACGAGCGTTTCCTCAGTTGTTTCATCCAGAGGGACTTGAGCACAGACGCGCCCCCCACAAGCCTCCCTCCTGGGAGAGGCAGGGTGTGGCCCAGATTGTCACGAGGCCTCACCTCCTCCAGGAAGCCCCCTCGTCTTGGACATGCGCGGTCCTGCAGGTCACACCTGGGTCTGAATCTCCTTGTGTCTGAATCTACGTCCCCTCTGAAAATGACCAGCTGGCGCATCAAGAGCAGCTACAGGCATTTTCTTTCACCAAGAAAAACAAGAAAAACCTAGATAAGATGCAAAGCCCAGGGGAAGCGGTGACGATGCGGAAAGAAGAGACGAGAGACGAGGGTCCGATACAAGGAGACACGGGCGAGGACAGGAGGCGACACAGAGAGGCGAGAGGCGACAGGCCAGGGAGGCCGGGGAGCTGCTGGGGGCCTGCCATGGAGGGCGGCCCGGGGGGAGGAGGACGCGGCGACCGTCTCGGGGGGCTGGGGGAGGCAGCGCTCCAGAACAGAAGCATCTTTTCTCCTGCAGAAATCAGAGTGTTACCCCAAAGTCAAAGTCACCCTTGTAAGCTGGGCTCACAGCAAGCAAACCATGAGATGATGGTTAGCTGGTGGGGAACCAGCAGGAATGGAATATGGATGCAAATTCACTTATGCACACATGCACACTCACACACACGCACGCTCACACACGCACGCTCACACATGCACATTCACACACATGCACGCTCACACACACGCACACACGCACCAGGGTTAGAATGGGCCAGGCTTGCTCCCGTGTGTCCAAATCCAAGCAAGGAGTAAGCATGGCTGAAGGCGGAGAGGGTGGGAAGCGTGGCGAGAGCCCAGCGCTGCTTCACGACATGGAGAAAGGGGAACGACCCGGGGAAACCAGGACGAAAAGCAACGCCGAGGACGGCTCACAGCCGCGCGGAAAGACAGCGCCCGCGGGCACTGAGCGTGCGGAAGGGGCCTCGAGAAAACGCAGGGAGAGCCACCTCCACGCAGGCCTCAGGGTCAGGAGGACTGGGCGAAGCCTGGCCGCCACCGGCTCCAAGACCCTCCGGGCACAATGGTGCTGGAGGGCCAGGAGCCCAGTGAAAGTGAGCAGGACAGTCCAGGGCTTTAGACAGATTCCGCCTGCTGGCTCATCACCAGCAGCGGACCCGCCTCATCGCCCGCGTCCCCGCGAGGGCAGGAGGTTCTCCGTCCGCAGGGAGCCCCGCGCGCAAGGTCCGAGGACAGAGGCGTCGCCCCCGCTCACGTGGGGACGCGAGGCCTGGAGCCAAGCACGACCAGCTCCAAGCCCCAGGCTCCGGGGAACGCACGAGAAGCCTGCCAGGCTCCGGGGAACGCACGAGAAGCCTGCCTCCACCCCGTGCCCCACCCTTGTGGGGGGCTTCCTTGAGCGCAGGGAGCTCTGTCCTTCGTCTCACATGTGGGCTACTTCACAGAACACGGGAGGGGGACAAAGGCCTGGGCTCAGGAGGCGTGGGGATGCCCCCAGGCCAGGGCAGGGGGCCAGCCCAGCAGGACACCGCCAGCCGCCTTGCACACAGCACCCACTCACGCTCGCTAGTGACGATCAAGACACTCAACAGCTATCCAGCAGAGGGCCAGCCGGTCCACCAGGGGCGGCATCGTAGAAAAAGAGGGGCCTGGGAGCCCCGACCTGCTGGCCGTGACCCTCTCACTGATGGCCATGGGGACCAGGGTCTGGTGGCAGAGGAGGGGACTCGGGGGCTTGAGGGAACGCCCGTCACTGACCGCTGGAGGAAGCCTTCCGTGAGCTGACCACGGCCCTCATGCAGGGGTGGCCCTGCACGTGACTCGTGACCATCAGCTCAGCTCAGTGCAGCCGCTCAGTCGTGTCCGACTCTTTGCTACCCCACGAATCGCAGCACGCCAGGCCTCCCTGTCCATCACCATCTCCCGGAGTTCACTCAGACTTGCGTCATTCAAGTTGGTGATGCCATCCAGCCATCTCATCCTCGGTCGTCCCCTTCTCCTCCTGCCCCCAATCCCTCCCAGCATCAGAGTCTTCCAATGAGTCAGCTCTTTGCATGAGGTGGCCAAAGTACTGGAGTTTCAGCTTTAGCATCATTCCTTCCAGAGAACACCCAGGACTGATCTCCTTTAGAATGGACTGGTTGGATCTCCTTG
>SJYS01023188.1:511584-526550 GCA_006410695.1 Philantomba maxwellii
CAGGTTAGGTGGTCTGGTATTCCCATCTCTTTCAGAATTTTCCACAGTTTATTGTGATCCACACAGTCAAAGGCTTTGGCATAGTCAATAAAGCAGAAGTAGATGTTTTTCTGGAACTCTCTTGCTTTTTCCATGATCCAGCGGATGTTGGCAATTTGATCTCTGGTTCCTCTGCCTTTTCTAAAACCAGCTTGAACATCAGGAAGTTCACGGTTCACATATTGCTGAAGCCTGGCTTGGAGAATTTTGAGCATTACTTTACTAGCATGTGAGATGAGTGCAATTGTGCAGTAGTTTGAGCATTCTTTTGCATTGCCTTTCTTTGGGATTGGAATGAAAACTGACCTTTTCCTGTCCTGTGGCCACTGCTGAGTTTTCCAAATGTGCTGGCATATTGAGTGCAGCACTTTCACAGCATCATCTTTCAGGATTTGAAAGAGCTCAACTGGAATTCCATCATCTCCACTAACTTTGTTCGTAGTGATGGTTTCTAAGGCCCACTTGACTTCACATTCCAGGACGGGTTTATGCAGAACAGCACCGAAAGCTGTCGGCTTGCGCGGCAGCCGCTGGTCGAGATCCCAGTTCGGGGAGCCAGCGCTCTGCGCGAGGCTCAGCGAGGGCATGTCTCAGCTCTGCGGACCGTGCTCATCAGCTGGCGCTGTTTCTGCTGGTGTGCCTGGGACGCCTGGCACCAGCCTCCAGCCGGGAGCCTGGGCGTGCTCACGGGGCAGGAGGTGCAGGAAGACTCCTCAAGGACTGGGCTTGGGGCGGGGATGAGGACAGTCCCCCTCATGCGTGGGCCACGGCCAACCAAGGGTCAGCCCAGGCGCCGGGAGGGGAAACAGCCCCAGCTCTGGTGGGAGGAGAAGTACGGCACAAGCCGCCAGCAAGCACTGGGGCCCACGATGCCCCCGAGCCTCCACGCTCAATGCGGCCGGAGAGAGGCGGGGAGGCCTGATTCGGAGAGACTTCAGCTTTTGATTTAAAGCCCTGGAGGGAGTTGGGAAGAGGTGGTTCTTCTGGGTGTTTTTGCCTGGAAAGCAAGAATAAAAGCCTAGGGCAGTGGAGTCAGTTTTCATTTTTTATATGTAAATATTTTTTTACTTATTTATGAAATCAACTGAATCCGGGGGTGACTTTCCTCTGTGTTTTCAAATAAGTCCTTAAAAGGTTGTGCCCTGAGTTTGCACATGCTTGGCAGAACCTCTGTGCACAGCCCTGCAGACAACTGAGGGAGAATGTATTTATATTTCATGCCATCATATTTGAGGGGAATTAGGGTGAGGAATCTTTAAACAGTGAAAAGGGACGGGGTACAGAAAAGACCAGGAAGGACCCACGGCTGAGGCCGAGAAACACAAAGGGTGCTCAGGGTCCACTTTCTCCTGCTCAGGCCAAGGAAGGGGCTGTCTGCTTCCTGTTCATCCCAGTGAAGCCAGAAGCCCTCCACAGCGGGCAGCGCTCCTTCATCTGTAAATAAAGCAACGCTCTTCTCTCCATTTGTTTTGCATTTAGTCTGAATAAGATTTTTTTAAATGCATTTAGTGTGATGAAAGATTGACCATTTCATGTGGGAAAAAAATTAAGAGCAGTTGGGAACTGGCTGGTATTCGGGCACGCAGGAGTTTATTAGGCTTTTAATGACCCCTCGGTAAAGAGCACGGCCCCTCCGGATGGCAGAGCAGAACACCAAAATCCAGAGACGCCCAGAGGGCCAGGAGCCGCGCCAGTGTGTGCTTCCGGCCAGCACTGCTCCGCCAGGACCCCAGACCTGGGATGCCGGCTCCAAGGGCACCGAGGACGCGTGGCCAGAGCGTCCCCGCGGCATGCGTTTGCCTTCTCGGCGCGGTTCTCTGAGACCGTTGCCATAAAATCCCATCTGGGTTTCCCTGGTGGCTCAGCAGTAGAGAATCCGCCTGCAAATGCAGGAGACGGGGGTTCAGGCCCTGGACAGGGAAGACGCCCTGGAGAGGAGGTGGCCACCCACGCCAGTGCTCTTGTCTGGAGGATCCCACGGACAGAGGAGCCTGGCGGGCTAGAGGCCATGGGGTTGCAGAGAGTTGGACACAACTGAGCGCGTGCGCGCACACATATACACACACACACACACACACACACACAGTGGGCCAGTGCTGCCCGGAGTCAGAGGGCCCACGCCCAGGGAGCCTCCCAGCCCTCTGATCCTCTCCTCGCCCCACCTAACCGTTCACCTCCATCCCGGCACCGCAAGGCGTGACCTCCTTCCTCAGCCACAGCACAGCCTGGACAGGACCCTGACCCCACGGCTTGACCCCCAGACCAGCCTGTGCCCCGAGCCCCCTGCTCTCCTCCAGCCAACAGCAGCCCAGACCAGCCTGTGCCCCGAGCCCCCTGCTCTCCTCCAGCCAACAGCAGCCCAGACCAGCCCTCCCCGACCAGCCTCTCCGGTGGCTCCACTCAGACCCTCTTCTTTGTTTCTCAGGCGTATCTTCCCACTAGACACGTTCCTCCGCTCAGGTGGGCCTCAGCACCCCGACCCCCAGCTGGGGTCGAAGCCCGGAACCACTCCACTCTGCACTCGCTGCATCCCAGGGATGGTGCGGACAGACTCAGTCCCCCAGATCCTGGACACCCAGCTCCCGTCTCCACTCGGCTGTAGGGAGGAGCAGGGCGCACCCACCCTTCTTTACGTCCCAAACTCTCCATCTGCCAAAGAACCACCATTCCTGCCAAAGACCTGTCTGCCCAGAGACGATGCCAGGGGCAAGTGTGTGCACACGGCAGCTTGACATCTGGGGAAAAGGCAGCCACGCGAGCAGGAAGGATCGTCTTCGTGTGTGGCGGGCTCGGGTTCTGCTTGTAGCGGAAGCAGTGAGAGCCCATCTTTCACCAACATGTGATCCCCTAGGAGCACCTGGCCCGGTGTAAGCCTCTCTCCTCCTGAACCCCCTGATGCAGGCAGAGCCAGGCCACACCCTGCCTGCCGCTCCCGCAGATCTCGGATGAGCTGAGAGGGTGGTTGAAAGCACACATGGCCACGCCCGGAGACCCTCATCCCAGCATCTACTCCAGCTCACTCTGATTTCTAAAGTCACCCGTCTTCTCTGCAGCAAAGTCCGAGCTCAGCCTACGGCACCTTCTACTCACGCATCCTGGGGGCAGAAGACTTCAGGACGAGAGACCTTGGCTCCCTCAAGAAGGAAGGGAGTGCAGAGCCAGAGTCCTGGGTTCCAGTCTCCAAGGACTAACATAGACTCACCCGAGCATCACCTGAGGGTCCCAAGGTCCGTGAGCGAGCACTTGAAACCGCCGCCCTTGTGGACAGCTGAACAGACTGTCCCCAGAGAGGCCCTCACGCACCCGCCCCTCCTCTTGCTCCTGATGTGGATCTGATCAGAAAAAAGAGGGCCCTAAAGTCTCTATTTTACAATGACACATTTTCATTCCTTAATTTGATTTGATTTGATTGAAGTCACTCAGTCGTGTCTGACTCTTTGCGACCCCATGGACTGTAGCCTACCAGGCTCCTCTGTCCAAGGGATTTTCCAGGCAAGAGTACTGGAGTGGATTGCCTTTTCCTTCTCCAGCAGATCTTCCCAATCCAGGGATTGAACCTGGATCTCCCGCATTGTAGACAGGCGCTTTACCGTCCTTGGGGGAGCAGACAAGTCATGTGACAGCACCCCTTTCTGTTGGAGAAGCTCCCCTGTTCCTGCCCAGGACGAGGCATGCACACACGTGTGTGCATGTGTGTGCCTGCATGTGCATGTGTGTACATGTGTGTGTACGTGTGTGCCTGCGTGCACACATGTGTGTACGTGTCTGCACATACACGTGTGCGTGTGCATGTGTGTGCATCCGTGTGCATGTGCATGTGTGTGTGTGAGAGAGAGTGTGTGTGTGTATATATATGTTTGTGTACATATATGTGGATGATGGTAAGACGGTGAAGGACAGGGAAGATGGTGATGGACAGGAAAGCCTGGTGAGCCGAAGTCCATGGGGTTACAAAGAGTCAGACACGACTGAGTGACTGAACAACAACATATGTAGGTGTGTCTATACACTTGTGTATATCTGTCTGTGTGTACCTCTGTGTGTGTATAGATGTTTGCATGTGTATGGGTATACGTGTGTTTATGCACATGTGTACGTGGGTGTGCGTGTATATATATATATGTAAATGGCGGTTAATGTCATGTGTTATCTTGGCCAGGCCACAGTGCTGAGATGCTTGGCCAAAGTCAGTCAATCCGGAAGAGTCTGTGGAGGCATTTTTCAGACGTGACTAATATTTTAATGACCAGGCTTTGAGCAAAGCAGAACACCTTCCATAATGTGGGTGGGCCTCATCCAATCAGCTGAGGGCTCTAAGAAAAACAGACGGAGATTCTCTGAAGAGGAGGGGATTCTGCCTCCAGAGGGCCTTTGGAGGCGAATTGTCAGGCCAGCTCTTCCCTGGGTCTCCGGTATGCCTGTCCCACACTCACGGGAGCCAACTCCGTAAATGGAATCTGCCTATCCCTCCANACACACACACACACACACACACACAATTTAACTCTATATTGAAAATATAATGAATATAATTGGATAAGGAAAAGCCATCACAGGAAAAATTTGGAAAGAATAAAACTTTATATGCACATGAGGAAAAAATACACTTGGAAAACTAGAGACTCAATAATGAAAATAACAAAGACAATAAAAGAATTTTTAAAAGTAGGAGAAGGTAAAATGAATCCCCAAAAACCAACAGCATGTGTCTGTGTGGGTGTGTAATGGAAGAGAAACTCACTATTACAAAAGCAACAAAGAGTGTCTAGTGCTTGTGAGTTGACTTATCAAGAAATATGCAGAATGCACTTGAAAATAATTTCATACCACTCCCAAAGAGCACAAAAATGACTTGAACAAATGAAAAAAAAATCCTTTGTTCTAGCAGAGGATAATTCAACATTATAAAAAACATCAATCCTCCTTAGAGATACTATATAAATTTAACAAAATGGAANCTAGTGCTTGTGAGTTGACTTATCAAGAAATATGCAGAATGCACTTGAAAATAATTTCATACCACTCCCAAAGAGCACAAAAATGACTTGAACAAATGAAAAAAAAATCCTTTGTTCTAGCAGAGGATAATTCAACATTATAAAAAACATCAATCCTCCTTAGAGATACTATATAAATTTAACAAAATGGAAATAAAACTCCCAGTAAGTTTTTATTGTGAACTTACACAAGTTGATTCTACAGTTTAAATGAAAAATTAAGCTTTCAACATAATTATATTGCATATTATTCAAATGTAGCTAGTAGCTAGGAAAATTCTAAAAGCAGAGCAGTGAGGGAGGATTAATCCTGCTCGAGATTAAAACATACTAAAAAGCCTCGATAATTAAAACCGTGATCTTGGCAAGTGAGCAAGCCAACCAGTTGAACAACGGGTCCAGGCGGAGACCCGAAATCACACGTGAATACAGTTCATGGTGAGGGTAACATCTCCGATCACTGGGAAAGCAGTCTCTGCGGTAATAGAGGACGTTGCTGACGCGCAGCACACCTATGGTCCCTCTCCCCACGTCCTCCACCTGCATTCTGTCCGCAGAAAAACTTGAGCCAAACAATCAGCTTAATCAGAGAAGTGAGGACATGCGGAAACAAAGGGACAGGCTCAAAGCAGACAGGTAATAGCAGCGTAGTCGCAAGCAAAGTGAGGGTCTCCAGCTCCTCTCGAGGGCGGCGGATAATATTCTGGGCCGTGCCCTGCAGACACGGCAGCACCAGGTGAAGAGGCTAATGACGCGGTGACCAGGGCGGAGCCTTGACATCCCGGCCGCGACTCTGCGCACGGCCTCAGGACACGGGAACAAGACGACCGTGGCCCTGAAGACCAGCTGCTCTGAGGACACCAGGAGACCCGGGGCAGACCACCACCGACCGGTTTTGTGACGACTGCCAGGGCTGACTGTGCTGTTTCTGCAGGGAGCCCTCTCCCTCAGTCTCTAACGCCCTGGGCCACTGGTTCAGGTGGGCGGGGGTGAAGGCCAACCTCCAGACGGAACTCTGCCCTGCCCGCCCCCACCCCCAGTCGCCAGCCTCCAAAATTAAGCAAAGGTTCCTTTCCACCAGCCTTGCCTCTTTCTCAGCTTTTGAGCAGTCAAATGGACCCCACTTTCAGTGACATTGTGATCATTGTGTTGCTGTTTAAAAAAGGCATAAATGAGTCCATCCTTCACACCATATACCAGAATAAAGACCAAACAGATCAGTGATCTACAGAGGAAAACTTCTAGAAGAACATATGGGTAGATTCTTTTATAATGAAAGATCTGAAGGAAACTTTTTAAACTGTAACATAATGCATATGCAGAAAAAGCAACGGCTGGGCCACAAAGCAGGCTGAGCACTGAAGAACTGATCCTTCTGAACTGTGGTGCTAGTGGACTGCAGAGATCCAGCCAGTCCACCCTAAACGAAGTCAACCCTGAATATGCATCGGAAGGACTGATGCTGAAGCTGAAGCTCCAATACTTTGGCCACCTGATGCGAAGAGCCAGGTCATTAGAAAAGACCCTGATGCTGGGAAAGATTGAAGGCAGGAGGAGAAGGGGACGACAGAGGATGAGATGGTTGGATGGCATCACTGACTCAATGGACATGAGTCTGAAGAAAATCCAGGAGATGGTGAAGGACAAGGAAGCGTGCCATGCTGCGGTCCATGAGGTCACAAAGAGTCGGACACAACTGAACAACTGAACAACAGAGAAATTTCCAGGATATACTTTAAGTTATAAAAGCAAAATTCAGAAGATTATAGAAAAGGATACTACCTTCTGTGTACGTACAGAAGGTCAAATAAGAAATATATGACTTCCCTGGTGGTTCAGTAGTTAGGGATCTGCCTGCCAGTGCAGGGGGCACGGGGTTGATCCCTGGTCAGGGAGGATCACACACGCTGTGGGACAACCAGGCCCGTGAGTCACAACTGCTAACGCCTGTGCTCTCGAGTCCGCGCTCCACAGCAAGAGAAGCCGCCACAATGAGGAGCCTTCACACAGCAATGGAGACCCAGCCCAGCCAAAAATACAACAGACACACACAGGAAACTTTAAAAGAAGCCTATATATCCTGGACACATCTATCAGTCCAGTTCAGTTCAGTCGCTCAGTCGTGTCCGACTCTTTGCGACCCCATGAATGNTAGTAGTCCAGAGGGAAAGACTGTGATTTACTGGTACTACCATCTACCATGGCTTTAAGAGTCCAATTACACAAGCAGGCTCCCTTGGGAGAAACCAGTGGTCTATTAGACTGTGGAATCCTGAAGGCAAAAATAATGTGTAATTCATCTGGTTTTCTGTACCAGCTAGCTTTTCCTGCATACCAAACAACCCAAAAACTTAAGTACTTAAAAACTACAACCATCAATTTCACTCAGAATTCTGTGGGTTGGCATTTGGGTTGGACCTTTTTTTGCTGGTCTTCTGCCATGCTTAGTTGAGCCATGCCAGTTAACTGCTGCTCAGCTAGATGTCTCTGCCTCTGGAAACTGGCAGGCTGTCAGATGGGGCAGTCAGACCCCCTGGCCACAGGTGTCTGATCATGCAGCAGTTTAGTCTGGGGCTTCCTCACATGGGAGCAGTGGCAGAGTACCAAGAGTCTCAAGAGTGGATAAGGCTCACTGAGCAAGAGTTTTTCAAGTCTCTGCTTGCATCACATTTGCTATTGACATATTATCCAAAGCAAATCACATGGCCAAGCCGAGTCAGTGTGAGAGGGGACCACTCAAAGGCATGGAGGCAGAGGGATAACTCATCTGTGGCCATTTATGCAATCTGCTAATATCTCCATAACCAGACACAGAATCTAGTAAAGAGTAGACACAAAATGAATACTTATTGAACTGAATGCTATCTTTCTTTCATAAAAAACCAAAAGAAGACCAACAATCTCCCCTTTCTCTACACAAAAGACACCAGATTATGCGGGTGGAAGAGGCTGAGTGACACCTTCTCACAGAGGAACACCTCGCCCTGGATAGTGAAGCCTACCACCTGACAGCCACCTCCAATGCAGGATCTTCTCAGCTTGCGGGGTGAGGAGTGTGTTCTTCCTGGGGGGCTCCTTCCCTAAAGCTCTTAGAATCCCAGGCCTCGTTCTCATCCATGGTTCCATCAAGCTTCCCAAGGGACCTTCCCTTCTCCACAGCTTCTGTGGTGTCCTTCAGGGACATGTCTCTAAAGCTGCTCCAATTAGCATCCCTGCTCACCCTCTCAGTNTGACAGCCACCTCCAATGCAGGATCTTCTCAGCTTGCGGGGTGAGGAGTGTGTTCTTCCTGGGGGGCTCCTTCCCTAAAGCTCTTAGAATCCCAGGCCTCGTTCTCATCCATGGTTCCATCAAGCTTCCCAAGGGACCTTCCCTTCTCCACAGCTTCTGTGGTGTCCTTCAGGGACATGTCTCTAAAGCTGCTCCAATTAGCATCCCTGCTCACCCTCTCAGTGAAAGTGAAATTGCTCAGTCATGTCCGACTCTTTGTGACCCCACGGATGGTAGCCTACCAGGCTCCGCCATCCCAGGGATTTTCCAGGCAAGAATACTGAAGTGAGCTGCCATTTCCTTCTCCAGCGGACCTTCCCAACCCAGGGATCAAACCCAGGTCTCCTGCATTGCAGACAGACGCTTTACATCTGAGCCATCAGGGAAGCCCACGCTCACCTTCTAGTGGTTCCCTAAAGTTCTGCAGCTCTTTAAAGAAAAGGGCACCGGAAGAAACAATTGTGTGTGTTTTAGGTCAGTATTTTCCAATAGGGGCCTATATTTTCCTCATGGGATACTTGGCACTGTCGAGACATTTTTGGTTGTCACCACTGGAGGAAGGGTGCTGGCATCCCAGTGAGTAGAGGTCAGGAATGCTGCTAAATACCCTATAATGCACAGGACAGCCCCCACAGTAAAGAATTATTCAGTTCAAAATGTCAATAGCCACAACTGGTAAAGAATCTGCCAGCAATGCAGAAGACCCTGGGTTAGGAAGATCCACTGGTGAAGGGACAGACTACCCACTCCAGTATTCTTAGACTTCCCTCATGGCTCAGCTGGTAAAGAATCCGCCTACAATGTGGCCTGGGTTCAATCCCTGGGTTGGGAAGGTCCCCTGGAGAAGGGAACGGCTATATCCACTCCAGTATTCTGGCCTGGAGAATTCCATGGACTGTGTAGTCCATGGGGTCGCAAAGAGTCGGACCCGACTGAGCAACTTTCACTTTAATTTCACGTTTGAGAAACCATGCCTAGGCTCAAAGGGAGCTCTTCTTCATCCTAAGGATGCACCCACTGTCCTGCCCAGGACTGTTACATGGCTGGATCCATTACCCACTCTGAGAAGAATCAATGTCTAAGCAACAGTGCTAAATTCTCTGTGCAACTTAAATCTCAGGAACGGTTCGCTGGGCACCCATAATTCCCTAGGTTAGACTGACAAACTAAGATCTAAATGGGAGGTTGGTTACATGCAACATGATCTGATTGTCTCTATTATCTATGCTCAATGCTACTGATTCTGTGAGCAATTTTCTCAAAAAAAAAAAAAGAGGAGTGCTTAGAGGTTTTTATTGTGAACCACTTAATAGCCTCAGGAAAGAAAAATGGCTTCCTATGGAGAAGAGCATTGTAGGACTTCTGTGTGAACGATTCAAACCTTTTGATAAAATGCACATGAGTTGCAAGGAATAGATGACAGGCATTCAGTTTTAACAAAATGATACGTGTTCCGTGGAGGAAGAGAATTTCTTGCTGTCAGAGAGAACACCAAGAATCGAGGGAATAGAACTACACAGACATTGATTGCTTTGGCAGCTCCACGTACAAAAGTGACAGGAAATGAAAGCCTTGATTCTAGTCACCCATCTCACTATGGCATTTTAGCAATGCTAATTAGAAGAGAGGCACTGACATTTCCCCACCACGAAAGATAAACTAAAATTTACCCTGGAAATTTACTTCTGGTTTTCACAGAAGAATTCTAGAGTAAAGGTGCTTTTTATTACCCCTGGACTTCGTATCTTGCCTGTTCACTTTCTTTGACTCCTGTGTGCTGGTAGCTAGAAACATCCTCCTTGCTCATTCCCCGGAGCTCCTCATTCAAGAGAGAAGCGGGGAAAGGAAGAAGGCAGTGAGGGTCCATGGCTCCAGCTGCTCTCTGACTCACTTTAAACCTTTTCTTTCTTTCTTCACTTCTTCCCAGGACCCGAGGCTTCTCAACACCCTCCTCCGCCTGCCCTGCATCTCCCTCTCCTCTCTTCTTCCTCCTGTTTCCCTCACCCCTGCCTCTGGACCTCAGAGCCCCTGGAGGGCACATGGGGACTAACAGGAATCTCGGGCATGATGTGGAGATATGACCCGTGTTGGGGAAAGGTACATAGCTCCCCTCCACACCCCACTGGGTTTGTGGGGAAGCTCAAAACAGGATTTGGAACAAAAAGCCCTTTACCTGGGTCATTCTCGGGAGGCCAGGCCAGTCCTGGGATTTAGACTCATCCAAGGAAGAGTCAAGCATCCTTCCCTAGCCCCTTGCATGGTGAGCCCAGGTTCCCATGTGGGCCACATCCTCTAGCATCCTCTAAGCTGGCTTCTTCTGTGATTGCCTCAACTTCTCCAGGTAAGCCTCGAAGCAGCAGGAAGTGATGTCCAGGACCAGGCCTTGGTGGAGGAGTTTCTCAAGCAAAGTTCCCCTGTGGGTTCCTGATGAAGATCCCACCATTACTGGTTCTTATGCCAAAGTCCTCTCACTTCAGAGGAGAAACTTTAAGGGACCGTGAAGCTGGGCTCTCCATCCAGGCCGGGAACCACCTTTGGTTGAACATCATTAATCTCCATTATGTCATAATGGAGTCAGAATCTGCATTGACTGGTAACTATGGAGTGTAAGGCACAGAGACAGCTGACATGCTGGGTTTAAAAGGTCCGAATGCACACTGAAAACAAAATGGGCTTTTGAGTCATAAGTTTATTTACTAAGTGCCTATTCTGTACTAGACACTGCACTAAGGACTATATATATATATTCCTCGCCCCCAAAGGCTGTGTGACTTTGGGCAAGGTAGTTAATTTCTCTGTTTCTGTTTGCTTTACCAGATAGAGACAGCTACCTTGCAAAGTTGTTTTGAGGACTACTTGAAACAGTATGTGCAAAGTTTCTGGCATGTGGAAGCTATCTTAGCTCAAGCTGCTGTAAAAAAATACCATGGACTGGGTGGCTTAAATAACAGAAATTTATTTTCTCATGGTTCTGGAAACTAGGAGGCCCAATCCTGGCTGATGTAGTTCCTGGGGAGAGCTCTCTTGTTGAGCTGCAGGTCTTCAGCTCCTCACTGTGTCCTCACATAGCCTCTCTTCAGTGCATGCATGCAGAAAGAGAGGGCTCTCTTTCTTCCTCTCTTATAAAGCCACTAATCCCATCATGAGGCTCCTACCCTCATAGTCTAAAGTGCAAGTGAAAATCAAGTCGTCTCTGACTCTTTGTGACCCCATGGACTGTAGCCTACCAGTCTCCTCCATCCGTCCATGGGATTTTTCAGGCAAGCGTACTGGAGTGGGTTGCCATTTCCTTCTCCAGGGGATCTTCCTGACCCAGGGATCGAACCTGGGTCTCCTGCATTGTAGGCAGATGCTTTTTACCATCTGAGCCACCAGGGAAGTCCACTCATAGTCTAATCTAACCCTAATTATCTCACAAAGACCCCTCTCTAAACACTATCACTTTGGGGGTTTGGGCTTCATATATATTTTGGGGAGACAAACATTCAGTACATAACAGTAAGCAGTAGGTATTAAGTAAATGGTAGCTATTATTACCGCTAAATTATTATTAATAAAACAGGTATTGACACTCAGGAAACAGCTACAACAGTATGACTTGGTCTAAGACAAAGGAAATCTGTCTCAAGCACTCACTCCCCTGAATCGGTACCAGCATAGAGTAAAGCATCAGTTTCTTAGTGTCCCTTCTCAGGCTCCCAGTGGTCCTGGAGCAGCTGCAAGCTATTTCACCCTGCTCAATCTTGAGGCTTCTGGTAAAGCAGGGTCCCTCAGCACTGGTTGAGCACCACTGATCTGGGCAGACTGCAATTGTGGCTATTACCCATGATCACTTAAACCATCTATAGGGCATTCTCTGTGGTCCTCCCACATCTGAAGTGCTACATGTCTATTCACTCGGCTCCCTTCCAGTTGTGGAACATGCAAGCCTGGTTGCTCTTCCTTAATCTGAGGATTCACAGCACCCAGGATCAAGATTCTCCCCTCTTGGTTGATTTCCAAAATATATAAACATCTCACACAACTCAATACCAAAAAAAGAAAAACCAATCCAATCAAAAGATGGATGGAATACCTAAATAGACATTTCTCCAAAAAAGACATGCAGATGGCAAATAGCTACATGAAAATTGTTCAACATAGATAATTATTAGAGAAATGCAAATCAGAATCACAATGAGGTATCACCTCACACCAGTCAGAATGGCCATCATCAAAAAGTCTACAAATAATAAATACTAGAGAGGGTGTGCAAAAATGGAACCCTCCTACAATGTTGATGAGAATGTAAATGGATATAGACAGTATGGAAGACAATATGGAGGTTTCTTAAAAAACAAGAAACAGAACTACCATATGATCCAGCAATTCCACTCCTGGGTATATATCCAGAAAAGATAAAAATGCTAATTTGAAAAGATACATGCACCCCGATATTCATAGAAGTACTACTTATAATGGCCAAGACATGGAAATAACCTAAATGTCCATTGACAGATAAATGGATAAAGAAAATGTGGTTCATATACATACAATGGACTATTACTCAGCCATGAAAAGAAGGAAATATTGCCATTTGCAGTAACATAGATGGATCTAGAGAATATCACTTTAAGTAAAGGAAGTCAGATAAAGACAAATATTATAGGATATCATTTATATGTGGATATAAAAAATAATACAAATGAATCTATTAGCAAATCATAAACAGACACAAACAGAAAAGAAACTTATGGTTACTAAAGGGGAAAGGGAGAAGGGAAAAGGAAAGGAGTATCCTAATTATTTAACAGATACACATTACTGTAATATAAAATAGATGAGCAACATGGAGTTACTGTATAGCACAGGGAACAATGTTTAATATCTTGTAATAATCTATAGTGGAAAATAATCTGGATATATATATAAAAAACTATATACATGTGTGGGACTTCCCTCATAGCTCAGTTGGTAAAGAATCCACCTGCAAGGCAGGAGACCCTGGGTTGATTCCTGGGTCAGGAAGATCCGCTGGAGAAAGGATAGAGTATCCACTCCAGTATTCTTGGGCTTCCCTTGTGGCTTAGCTGGTAAAGAATCCACTGCAATGCAGGAGACCTGGGTTCAAGCCCTGGGTTGGGAAGATCCCCTGGAAAAGGGAAAGGCTACCCACTCCAATATTCTAGCCTGGAGAATTCTATGGACTGTATAGTTCATGGCGTTGCAAAGAGTCAAACATGACTCAGCGACTTTCACTTTCATATATATGTGTATATAGATACCTTAATCACTTTGCTATACACCTGAAACTAACACAATATTGTAAATCAACTAAAGTTCAATAAAAAAGAAAAAAATATGTGCAAGTGAGGAAGAGCAAAAAACAAGATTCTCTCCTCTTTAAATCTCTAAACAGAAGTCTCTACCCTCCACCTCCTCACTTTCTTTGATAGTCAACCCAGCTATAGGTTGTATTCAGGGCAGACTTCACACCTCCCAGTAAACTCTTCCTTTTCCACTGTGAGAAGGGTAGAAAGTATGTTCATTTTATCTTGGTGAATCTCAAGTTCAAGAAAATAAGTCAAAAATTAAGTTCTCAATTATTTTCTCTTTTTTTGTTGTTTTAAATTTATTTTAATTGGAGGTTAATTACTTTACAATATTGTATTTTTCTACATGATTTTCAAAAGGATATTTCCTGATGGAAAGATAAGTGCTATAAAATTTCAACAAATTCAGTTAAAGGGGAAATAAACATCCTCATGTGTTTTCATGGAATATGGACTTTCATAAGGTCTTGCACTTAGTCACTAGTTGTGTCTGATTCTTTGTAACCCCATGGACTGTTGCCCCATCCCCAGACTCCTCTGTCCATGGGATTCTCCCAGTTAGAACACTGCAGTGGGTTGCCATTTCCTGTTCCAGGTCAAAAGTTCTTAGATGCTATTTAATCAATATACCCAGATGAAAAATTAAATTCTCTGTGTCAATTACACCTTTTACCCCAGCAAATGCAAGCAGAATGTCTGATGAAACGAACAGCAAGCTAAACCTCAAGGAATCTGGGCTCTGGACCAAACTCAGTGTCTACTGGGGATTTCAGCTTCCTCGTCATCAGGGTTCCTTTCATCATGAGCATTCTGCATTGGTTTAAGAAACAATTTCCTGAACTCTAAAGTAGCTACAACATTTAAGCACAGTGTTCTGTTCTACATGAGCCCCTTTTCCAAATGACATTCTAGGAATCAGCAAACTAAAATGGACTGGAATGGGTGAATTTAACTCAGATGACCATTATATCTACTACTGTGGGCAGGAATCCCTCAGAAGAAATGGACTCGCCATCATGGTCAACAAAAGAGTCCGAAATGCAGTACTTGGATGCAATCTCAAAAACAACAGAATGATCTCTGTTCGTCTCCAAGGCAAACCATTCAATATCACAGTTATCCAAGTCTATGCCCCAACCAGTAACGCTGAAGAAGCTGAAGTTGAACGGTTTTATGAAGACCTACAAGACCTTTTAGGACTAACACCCAAAAAAGATGTCCTTTTCATTATAGGGGACTGGAATGCTAAAGTAGGAAATCAAGAAACACCTGGAGTCACAGGCAAATTTGGCCTTGGAATGCGGAATGAAGCAGGGCAAAGACTAATAGAGTTTTGCCAAGAAAATGCA
>SJYS01023188.1:534589-545764 GCA_006410695.1 Philantomba maxwellii
GGGTTGCCGTGCCTTCCTCCAGGGCATCTTCCCGACCAGGGATCGAACCCGCGTCTCTTGTCTCCTGCATTGGGAGGCAGGTTCTTTAGCAAAAAAAAAAAAACCCACTTAATTCCTAAAACCACACTATGGAGATGAGAGATGAGGATTCATTTTTAAAACCCACTTGCTTGCAACCTAGAGACAAGCACAAGAAAAGCCAGACTGGAAATCATCACGGGAGGGAAGAGAGAGTTTTGAGCTGAAGAAAACACTCTGACTTGAATTCTCTTCTTTGTGGAGAACCGATAGCAGCCTCTGTGTGGATTGGACCCGGAAAGCTGCCGCGTGCCGGCGGGTGGCACGGCCACGCCTGTGCCCGAGGAGAAGGGGGCGCAGGCTGACTGCGTCGGGCTCTTACAGGCGCTGGAGCCAAATTAGGACTTATCAGCACGTTCATTATCTAAAAATAAACCAGCTTTTCTCTGCTTCATCAAAAGATCAGATTATAGAGTACGCTGCCTTACTTGCAGAATAAAGTGTTTTTATTCTTAGACAGTGAGGACAATGAGAACTGTTATATAACCTGTCAGCGTGTGGATGGGCCGGTTACAGAAGCAGACTGGTCCCTGTGATGAGGGCTATCTGGTTTCCCCGCTGCAGAGGGGCAGTGGACAGCCGCGGAGAACACACAGTCCCGAGATTCAGGATGCAAAATAGGGCGCGGCTCTTGCCAGCCTTCTAGAGCGGTGGCTCTGCAGGATGGCCGCTTTCCCTCAGACACCCCGAGACCAGGGCTAGTACCCCCTCCACCCAATCCGCAGCCAAGGCCCCGCATTCTGTGCATTCACAGAGCGGGCCTGCCCTCCCCCCGCCCGCCGGGGGTGGGCATCCTCCTGACCCCAGCGGAGAGCAGAGCTGAGCCCACCTCCCACGCAGGGAGGTCGCCACGGTGAGGAAGGAGTGGCCATGCCGCACGACCGGAGGGACCAGCCGTCCCCTCCAACGCCGGCCATCACCCAGGGTCCCCGGAGCACCCGTGCTCCAGGCCAGCTGGTTGCACCCTCGGGGGGCTTCACGAGCGCCCTTCGTGGCCCACAGTCTGCTAGAGCAAGTCCCAGAGCTCAGGGAAGCGCGACTCCCACGATCACAGGCTCATGGAAACAAATGGACGCGCCTCTTCCCTTCTGGCCAAGGCAGGCACACAAGATGGGGTGGGAGTGCCCACAGGTGGCGCGGCCTGGTCCTCAGGGCACGCCACCCCCTGCCCCGTCGATGGGGTCCTTGCCCGGGGCACTTGGCTCAGCCTCAACCTCCGAGTGTGTGCGGCGGCTTCATCACAGACGTGACTGAGCCGCTCCCCGGTCTCCAGCCCTCTGTCCTCCCCGAGGTCAGGCTGAGATCCGGGGCTGGTCTCTCTATGTGGCCAGTCCCCCACCCGGGTCACCGTGTGGGTGTGACCCAGCCCCATCCACCCCCGGCCCGTCACAAGACACGCCTATACTTGGGACACTGGACGGCTCAGCAGGGACCTCCCAGGCACCAGGTCTCTCTGGGCTGAGGCCAAGTTCCCTACTACCCAGGTGGGTCCTGGTCAGGTTCCCCAGAGGAACAGAATCAGCCCAAGACCGACCGACTGACTGACTCCCAGGAACTGGGGGCCGACACGTCCCGAGACGTGCAGGCAGCCCTGGCTCAGCAGAGTCTGTGCCGCCCGCTCCAGGCTGCGTCCGTCAGGCCCGAGATCGGACCGGAGCCGTCTCAGCTCAACTCCAAAGCAGGAGAAAGACGGTGTCTTGGTTCAAAGGCGGTCAGGGAGGGCAGGAGGAATTCCTTCAACGGGAAGGCAGCCTGTTCCTTCTTCCTTCTGTTCAGGACGGACTGCAGAGGCCCACCCAGGGAAAGAATCTGCCCACCATGCGGGAGACCCAGGTCCCCTCCCTGAATCGGGAAGATCCTCTGAAGAAAGGAAAGGCACCCCACTCCAGTATTCTGGCCTGGAGAATCCCACGGACAGAGGAGCAGTCCGCGGGGTTGCAAAGAGTCAGACACGACTGAGAGGCACTTACACCCTCACCCTCACTAGGGAGGGGCTGTGGTCCCCTCAGTGCGCCTCCCCACCCAGCAACCTCATCCAGAAACATCCAGGATAGCGCACGACCGCTTCCCGACACCCAGCGGCCCCTCCAGCCGACACGGGAAATGGGCCAGGCCTGGCCTCCCAGCCGGTCTGAGTGACCACCCGTCCCGAGCCTGCAGCCCACCCTGGTGGGGTGAGCCGGCACCGTGGGCTGCCCGGCCCAGGTTGGAACAAGCCGAGTGCCGAGAATCAAGCTCCCGGGGCCCGGTCTCAGCTCAGGGGCTGCTCGCTCCTGAGGGAGGAAAACAAGCTCCGGGGACCCGACACAGACCACAAGCATTTCAAAATACCTTTTTTTTCTCTCACCGGGTGGTCATTCCACAAAATATTGCGCCGGCCGCGCCCCGGCCGCCCGCCGCGGTCAGAGCCCCTCCCGTCATCACTCAGCCTCTGTCTCGGCCTCAGTCCTCTGTTTCCTCCTCCTCTGTTACTAACAGACTCGCTGGGTTTAAAGATAAAACAGAGAGAAGTGGGTTTAGAGTGGGACTCTCGGCCACCGCAGGGGGAGAGCCTCCAGGGCGTGGGCGCCGCCGCAGGGGCGCGATCCGCTCAGAAGCGCGCTTGGCGGCGGGGCCTCCGCCTCCCCCTTCCCCCGCTGGGGTCTCTCCACTGAGTCCTGGGGCCGGAGCCCCTGCGGCCCCCAGGGAGCACCCCCGCGGGAGGCCAGCGCCAAGCCGGCAGGCCCCCAGGGCTGCAGCCAGGTCCCAGAGGACAGCCGCGCAGAGGACAGTGAGGGCCCGAGGCTGACTCCCACCGACCACGGCCGGGACAGCTGGTCACCACCGCCGCATCTCCTCGAACCTGCCGGGGGCTCCGGCCAGAGCCGCCCGCCTGCTAGGGCAAGAGGCTTCCTGGGAACCCGCGCCGGCGGGATGTGTCCCGGCGGTGATGCTCTGAGCCTGCCGGCTTCCAGCCAGCACCCGAGAGAGGTCACCCCGCCGCCCCGCGCCCGCCGCCTGCCAGGCCTGGGGGCAGGAAAGGGAGGACGCTGTGGACGGAAGCCATGCCTCCGGCGGAGCCCACCTCGCAAGCCCACCCTCCGGGTCGGACAAGACAAATCGCGCTTCTGTTCAGACTGGCAGGCCAGCAGCAGACGCGGGGGCCGGGGTGGAGGCCGAGGGTCTCTAGCGGAGCTGCCCTCGGCGGCAGCGAAGCCAGCCGGCCCGCCACCTTACCGTCCTCTGCGCCGCCCCCCTGGGACTGCGGCATCTCCACGCTTGGGGCCTGCGAGCCCGCCCCCACGTTGCTGGGGGGCTGCGTCTCCACCTGGACGCTGGACTTGGCCGACACAGGCGCCTCCGTGGGGGCTTCCTTTTCTCTCCGGCTCTCCTGGATGACTCTGATGAGCAGAGAGAGGAGGATGGGGACCCCGAGGGGCCACCTGGCCTTCCGCGGGGACGCAACCGCAGCATCACAGCGTTCGCGACCGTGCCCTCGGGTTTGAAGGAGNTCCGTGGGGGCTTCCTTTTCTCTCCGGCTCTCCTGGATGACTCTGATGAGCAGAGAGAGGAGGATGGGGACCCCGAGGGGCCACCTGGCCTTCCGCGGGGACGCAACCGCAGCATCACAGCGTTCGCGACCGTGCCCTCGGGTTTGAAGGAGAGACGCTCTGCCGCCTCAGTTTTGTTTCACACGAGCTCCAGACACGTCGGGTGAGTGGCACCCAGGCTCCGAGACACACAGGGAGCGGGCGGGTGTGTGTGGCCCAGTCACGGCCAGGCCGGGCCACAGAGGTGCCACCTGGCTCCACTTGGAGGAGGAACATGCTTTTGCCTGGCCGTTGGACAGAGTGGTTCAACCAGCCTCACAGGCTTCCATTCGCGAGACAGGGCCGGGACCCCGAGTGCAGGCTGCGGTCTGGCCCTGCCTGTGGACCACGGGCAGCTGCGGGGCCTGGCGGGTGTGTCCTGACCACTAACACGCACCCCAGATGCGGGCCTGAGCACACGCCTGCCACGCGACCGCCGCAGGCCGAGGGTGTGGCCTGGCAGCCTGCAGACCGGCGCCTGCTGGCCGCGAGGCTGAGACGCGAGGAGCCAGGCTGGCCGCAGCGTGCTTCAGTGCCCCTGGCATCAGCCCTGAGGGTGCTGGGCAGGAGAGTGCGCACCCTGGCCAGCTCCTGCCCACAGACGGCCCTCCTCGTCGCCCACCCCGCAGCAAGGCTGGGAGCTGCCCGCCCACAGCACCCTGTCCTGCCTCCTCGGGCCCGCAGGTGAGGTTCGGAGAAGGAAAGCGCTGACCTGTAAATGATGGTGATGACAAAGGCCCCGGCGATGATCACGATCAGGGCAGAGAACACCTGCACGTAAGCTGGAAAACAGTTCCTGGGCGTCACTGCGGCCAGCGTCTCCCCACAGCCGCCGGCTTCCCACGCCCCCGCCCGCCGCCCTCCACACCCTCGCCCGGCTCAGCCCTGGGCTGCGGCCTCTGCACCTTCCTCCCCCGGAAACGCGTCCAGGGATCCGAGCGGGCCCTCGTGGGGGCCCCCGAGAACCGTCCCCTGCGGACAGTGATGGGGAGGGCCGTCCATCTGTCTGAATCCGTCCAAACATTCTGTCCATCTGTCCTCGAGCATCAGCAGCACCCAGCCTCCTGGGACCTGGGCCGCCCCCTGCCCAGGCCGCCCTGGAAATGGTCCCTCAGTACCTGGGTCAGTTGTCCCAAGACACTAGGAGGCGCTTTCAGGTGACAGATTCCACAGGCCTGACTGCAAATTTCATGGACCGAGCGCGCCTTTACCCGCGAGGGGCGGCCGCCGCCCCCACCGGCTCCCACCTTCTCCGGACTAGCCCCCAAAGGAAGGCCTAGCGCCCTCAAGGTGACTCAGGGCAACCACGCCCCCGAGCGGCCCTGGGCCCGAGCACCCCTCAAGGGCGTGAACTCGCAGCCCCGTCCACTCCCGGGAAGGAGAGGGAGGGGGGAGTTGGGCGGCCCCCAGGCCTTCCGGGGCAGGGGGTGGTCGTCCACCTCGGGGGCCCTAACGGTGCCCAGGCTCACAGGCGAGTCCAGGGGGCCAGCCTTCCCTATGGACTGATGCTGGGCCTCCTCCCGCCAGCCAGCTCGGGACTCGGACGACTGAAGGGCAGGACCCACGTCCCTGGGGCCCAGGGGCCCCGCGTGGAGGCACTCGGACCCTCTCCCCCGGTTCTGTCCCCGCATTCTCGTGAGGCTCAGACCAGGATTTTAGGGAGCAAGGCAGGCAGGTGGGCCTGCACGGTGCCCTACACGAGGAGCTTGAGCCCTGCCCCCCAGCTGGGCCACCAGCGTGCTCAGATGGCCTCCTCGCCGACTCTCCCCCTTCCTCCAAGCGAGGGAGCGGCCAGCTGGCAAATGCCAACCCGACGTGTGACACGACCTTTTCAGTCCCCTTTTCTCCTTCTCCCTCCGAGCCGCCTGCCCCTGACCCAGTCACAGCATCGTCAGCCGCGTCCTCGCAGGTGGTTCCCGGGGCCGTGGGGTCCCGGATGTGGGGCCTGAGTCAGGAAACGGAAAGGGGCGATGCCACACAGCACGCTGGGCAGGGACTGAGCATGCGACAGGCTCTCACGAGCGAGTTCACAGGCAGAGGCCGTGGGGGTGCCTGGGGGCAGCCGCCGTCCCGGGACCGTGACCAGCTGGGAGCTTCTTGCTGGAGGCGCCTCCTGGCAGTGGGCTTCTTTCTGTCCCCGATGCCTTGGCCGTGGAAGGGCGTTCCCCTGGGCTCACCTCCTCATCTCCAGGACTGATAACCTGCCTCGTGTTTCTCAGCCCCGGAATGAACGCAGTGGTGCAGACACTCCCGCGGTGACCTCTGAACTGGGCACTGTAGGGGGACGCGACCTCCAAGGTCAGGGTCGCTGCGCTGCGGCCCAGCTCACGGTCCGGCCGCTGGCCCCGGGGAAGAGCATCTCACTGCATCTCACGGCTGCGAGCCGCCCTGTGGCACGGAGCAGGCTTCTGTGCGCACCCACTGCTGACCCGCAGCAANTCCCGCCAGCCAGCTCGGGACTCGGACGACTGAAGGGCAGGACCCACGTCCCTGGGGCCCAGGGGCCCCGCGTGGAGGCACTCGGACCCTCTCCCCCGGTTCTGTCCCCGCATTCTCGTGAGGCTCAGACCAGGATTTTAGGGAGCAAGGCAGGCAGGTGGGCCTGCACGGTGCCCTACACGAGGAGCTTGAGCCCTGCCCCCCGGCTGGGCCACCAGCGTGCTCAGATGGCCTCCTCGCCGACTCTCCCCCTTCCTCCAAGCGAGGGAGCGGCCAGCTGGCAAATGCCAACCCGACGTGTGACACGACCTTTTCAGTCCCCTTTTCTCCTTCTCCCTCCGAGCCGCCTGCCCCTGACCCAGTCACAGCATCGTCAGCCGCGTCCTCGCAGGTGGTTCCCGGGGCCGTGGGGTCCCGGATGTGGGGCCTGAGTCAGGAAACGGAAAGGGGCGATGCCACACAGCACGCTGGGCAGGGACTGAGCATGCGACAGGCTCTCACGAGCGAGTTCACAGGCAGAGGCCGTGGGGGTGCCTGGGGGCAGCCGCCGTCCCGGGACCGTGACCAGCTGGGAGCTTCTTGCTGGAGGCGCCTCCTGGCAGTGGGCTTCTTTCTGTCCCCGATGCCTTGGCCGTGGAAGGGCGTTCCCCTGGGCTCACCTCCTCATCTCCAGGACTGATAACCTGCCTCGTGTTTCTCAGCCCCGGAATGAACGCAGTGGTGCAGACACTCCCGCGGTGACCTCTGAACTGGGCACTGTAGGGGGACGCGACCTCCAAGGTCAGGGTCGCTGCGCTGCGGCCCAGCTCACGGTCCGGCCGCTGGCCCCGGGGAAGAGCATCTCACTGCATCTCACGGCTGCGAGCCGCCCTGTGGCACGGAGCAGGCTTCTGTGCGCACCCACTGCTGACCCGCAGCAAACAGAGTCTCAGAGCAGCCCGTCCCACCCCGGGCTGGCCTCAGACGACCACCGCCTCCCGAAATCCTGACTGCGGTCTCGTGAGCCCCCTGACCCAAACCACCCAGCCAAGCCTCGTAGCCGCTGCTTGAAGCCATTAAGCTTCCGTAATTCATCACCTGGTGAAAGATAACCAGTGTGGGGCAGTTCCTAGACCTCGGTGCCGTCAACGCGCTTTAAACAACGTTGAATGAATGGAACTGAACCGAGTCTAAGAGTGAACTGGGAGCTTCTGAGCGACAAGAGGAAGCCCCTGGGGGCTCAGATAGCAAAGAATCCGCCTGCAGTGCAGGAGACCCAGGTTCAGTCCCTGGGTCAGGAAGATCCCCTGGAGAAGGAAATGGCAACCCACTCCAGTGTTCTCGCCTGGAGAATCCCATGGACGGAGGAGCCTGGTGGGCTACAGTCCATGGGGTCACAAAAGAGTCGGACACGACTGAGCAACTCAACCACCATCACCCGGGAGGAGAAGGCGGCCCACACATTCTTGCATTCCAAGGAGCAGCTATTCCTTAGTGTGATTGCGTCCCATTTCATGAAAGAAATTGAGAATCTATTTGTGTCCTGGTTTATGAGAAAAATTCAGAACCTGAATGTAAGTGGATCCCTGTTAGAGAGACTCACGGATTTAGTCGGTGAGCTAGTTTTCAGTTGTCCGTTTTATCTTCTGTATCTTGGTGCTTTTCTTTCTTGAGGTCGAGCTCCTGAAGGCTGAGACTGAATCTCAGTGGTTCTCTCTGCACAATCTCCAGCCAGCATCCATCAGTGGCAAGCATTGTGTGTGATTTATCATATAACACACATTATGATTGATCACTCAGAAACAGCAGCAGTTGAAAAAATATCTTGGCAAAGCTTCCCCCAGATAGTTAAACAAAAGTTTTGAAATTGTCTCAGCAAGTCCCATGAAGAAACTGAAGTCACACACTTAGGTGGAAAAATGACAGGTTAAAGAGTGTAGCCTAAACTCAAGGCTGAAGACTGAAAGCAAGTCATTCTCTTTGAATCCCCATTTCTTTCTCAAAGATCTAATGCTAATTCCCCACGTTCGTGTTCTTAATAATACAGATTATGCCATAACACAAAGTGCACTTCAAACCAGCCAATTTAAGAAGTTGGTGAAAGGTTTTCATAACATGGAATTATGAGCACAAAGAGCTCATAATACCCTGTCACGGAACACTACAACTCACAGCACAAAGCCTCACGTTCTCGAAAAATACCGAGGGNAATACAGATTATGCCATAACACAAAGTGCACTTCAAACCAGCCAATTTAAGAAGTTGGTGAAAGGTTTTCATAACATGGAATTATGAGCACAAAGAGCTCATAATACCCTGTCACGGAACACTACAACTCACAGCACAAAGCCTCACGTTCTCGAAAAATACCGAGGGCGCAGTGAGAGCCCAGTGCAGGGCTCACTGCCCAGACTCTGCCCACAGATGTGCCACGCTCGCAACACAAGGGAAGTCAGAAGAAAAGGCCCAGCCCGCACGACTCGTTTCTTATAACTGCAAGGCTGGAAAGAGGCTGGATCCTCGCCTCCAGGCAAAAAATGACATATCCACTTGTAGAACAATGAGCCCTCTTCAAGGACAGAAAACTCCTGGGTTTGTGTTCTTTTCTAGGTTCCTTAGGGACACTAATAATTTAGGTGCTAACAAGAATAAGCCTTATTTTTCACATAAGTGATAGGCATAAGGTGATGGTACTAATTTACATGATGTCTCAAATACAAACATTTACAAATGGCCAGCTCCCGCCACGAAACTCTGATGAGAAGATGCTCAGGGACGGAACAGATGAAAGAAGGAAAAGCATCAGCTTGAGTTTCTGTTCTCTCACTGGCTGCATTCTTCCTTGAATGATCCATGTCACTGCTTTATGCGGTTAGGGCTTCATTTCATTACGATGTGAGCAAACAGGGATAATTAACGGCCAAAACGATGCCTTGATGCTGGGGAAGATTGAAGGCGGGAGGAGAAGGGGCGACAGAGGAGGAGAGGGCTGGATGGCATCACCCACTCGATGGACGTGAGTTTGAGTGAGCTCCGGGAGTTGGTGAAGGACATGGACGCCTGGCGTGCTGCTGCCCGTGGGGTCGCTCAGAGCCGGACAGGACTGAGCGACTGAACAGCAAAAGCAGTGACCTGTCCTGTGACTTGACCTGGGGACTTAGCGTCTTTCACATCTTTATATATAGAAGATTGAGGAGCAAACCCGCTACCCTTCGGATGTTAAAGTTTCCTGCTTTCAGGAGCTTCCCACAGTACATGTCTCAGGAAAACTAAGCTGCGTATGTGCTTAGGACACCAAAGTCCTCCAGGAAGAAAATCTCCATGCGGGAGGTGAAGTGAACCCGACTGCTGCGCCCAACCACTAACCCGCAAAATGACGACAGAAGGTGAAAAACGCAAACAGCAGCAAGCTACGGTCGGCTGGAAACCATCAGAGGCGACTGTTGGAATCACAGTGGCTGAAGTGGTTGACAGCAGCTCGGGGCAAACAACAGGCTGATCAGAAAGCTTCGCGGGAAACCCTGGGGAGCGGTCGGTCTCCGGGGAGACTTGGAGGGCTGTGACGTAGCCCTTGGAAGGCAGGGAGAGTCCCTAGGGGAGCAGAGGGGCCCCAGGCTCACCCTGCTGGCTGACCTTCCGGTTCCGTGCAAGCAGGAAGCGGAGACTGAGGCAGAGCTGGGGGCCACCTGGGGGACGCGGGGTCCCAGCCCACACACAGGGCCCTTGGTGGAGACTGGGGGATGACCTCCGGGCGTGTATGGAGGTTTCTGTCCAGACACAAGCTGACCACTAGACTAACCGAAGCAGAGCCTTCAGTGAGCACACGCTGCAGAGAAGCCAGACGCTGCGGAATCCACCTAGGAAAGCCATTGTTCAACAGCGACCCAGCCCCAGCGAGAGGCTCGGGAGGCCGGAGAGCCTGGCTTTCAGTCGCCACATCATATAATTTAAATGTCTGGTTTTCAACAACAACAAAAAAAGATATGATGCATGAAAAGTGACAAGAAAATAGGGCCATTGTACATGATATGAAAAAGGCCGTCAATGGAAATGGTCTCTCGGGAAGCCCAGCCACTAGATTTCCTGGGCAGAGACTTTATTTTAAACTGGCTCGGAGAACTGAAGGAGGCCGTGTCTGAAGAGCAGAGTGTGAGAATGATATCTCACCAACAGAAAGACAGAAATTATTTAATTTAAATAAGAACCAAATAGGAATTCTGAGGTTGAAAATATAATCCTGGAAATGAGAGTCTCACCAGGGAAGCAAACTGGTCGATTTGAGCCATGAAAGAAAACAATCGGCAAAGCCAAAGGTAAGTCCACCGAGAGCGTGCGGTCTGAGCATCGGAGAGAAATAGAGTCAGGAAAAACGAACAGCGCCTCAGAGATCCGTGGGACACCACGTCCAGTCATGTCCAACTCTGCGACGCCGTGGGCTGCAGCACGCCAGGCCTCCCTGTCCACCACCAGCTCCTGGAGCTCACTCAGGCTCACTCATGCCCATTGTGTCGGTGATGCCATCCAACCACCTCAGCCTCTGTCACCCCCTTCTCCTTCTGCCTTCAGTCTTTCCCAGCATCAGGGTCTTTTAAAATGGAGTGTCTCAAATATACAGCCTCTTTTCTGCCTCTTTTTTGAGCTGAACTGACTCCTCTTTTGCCCTAAATACCAAATCTTCACCCCAAGGGAAGACACTGCTCCCCCTGTGACTGAACCCAAATCTCGCCGATGCTTTAGCTTCTTGAACGGTTTTGCCCGGAACATCACTTTCTTGAAGGCGCTGGAGTGACGTTTTGAGTGCGATCGCCTGCCCCCCCCGAGGCAGTGTGTCTGACTTCCCGGCTCCAGGAACAAGAAGGTGGGTCTTCGGGGTAGGGGGATGAGCCCCCCTGGGACCACAGAGGAGACCTGGCCGGCTGCAGAGGGCAGCATGCCCCTGGGGGGCGAGGACCCGGGACACATTACCCAAAGTGTCCGAGCTGTTGAGGGTCCACAGCTAGTGCCAGGGGCTCTTTAAGCCTTCACCCCTGCTTCTAAAAGGGAGGCATCTACCACCAAGTGGAGCTTGAGGGCTTGGAGACACTAATCCAGATGAGCCCAGAGGCGGAA
>SJYS01023188.1:594838-610483 GCA_006410695.1 Philantomba maxwellii
GGCCGGAAAGGACAGAGTCACTTAAAGCAGCGGCAGCCGGCTTGGGGAGCCCGAGCAGGTGCGCCCCCCGCCAGGCGTCGGCTCACCCGCAGGCTTACAGATCAGGAGGCCATCCTTTCCTAGGCTGGCCCGTATCTATCTGCTTTCTCAGGCCTAAAGCGCTCCTTTCGGAAGAAGTGCGTGATGTCAACTCCTCTCTGGGCTGCAAAGCTTTCGGAGCAGGTACAAGCCCGCCGTGAATGCTCTGGACTCAGGACCCACCAGAGCCCTTGTTGGGGACAAGACAAACAGCGTGCCACGCGTGCAGAAATGCAACTCCGAGCAAACCCAGGGTGGCTTCTGTGGGAACGGCTCCTGGTGACCAGCCAGGCCTTGAGGAGCTGATGGAAGGGCTGCAGCTTCAACAAGCACCCAGGAGGAGCCCCTGCTAGGCCCAGAGAGAGCCTAAGGCGCCTGTGGGCTCCCTGGAGGCTCAGACGGCCGAGAGGCCGCCTGCCCCGTGGGAGACCTGGCTCATCCCTGGGTTGGGCAGGTCCCTGGAGCAGGGCAGGGCAGCACCTCACGAGACAGCAGAAACGAAAGAGCTCTGCCCTCGCATCTCTTCTTAAATCACACTCACATCCTCGCGAAGAAAATCAGAAAAACGACGAGCAATAAAAAAAAGCTAAATAACACCCAGGCGTGTGCCCGTGACTGCTGAGTCCAGTGGGGGCCCACAGACCACCTCGACCACACGTGCCCTGCCACCCAGCCCGCCCGCAGAGTGGCCGCCTGCCCTGATGGCGGGAAAGCAGCAGAGCGACCTGGAGGCGGCCGGCTGGCCCACGGCCCAGCAGTCTCTGTCCTCAGGGTCAGCTGCACAGATACCAGATCCTAATTTGCACAGTCACGTCGAAACACACAGACTGGGGCTGTGTGTACAGATGTGAATATAACACTGCACGTACAACACTATACACAGCACACGACAGACACACACAGTATTAACAAAAACTCAAAATGAGCCTGAAAACGGCTCTCAGGCCCACAATAAACAAATATAAATTTAAAATGTGTTTACCTGATATATAAAACCACTCATCCTAGGACTGGCAGACAACATTAGCAAAATATTTGGAAAGAGTAGAAGATATCTTTCATTCTTTTCCTAATGTGAAAGAACAAATTCAAATAACTATATTAAAAACACATATTTACACATATTCACAATGGTGAGAACAAAGTATTTACATTAGGCCTTATGAAACAGTATATCACACTTCATGTTTAGGTGTTTCTTTCTACCAAATATAAATTAAATGGAAACAAAATTATGAGAAATTCGTCAAGACTCACAAGTAGCCCATGGGACACCTTTTTACAAAATCTGAGTTTAGCTCTGCCATTAACTCTTCATTAGGTAGGAGTTAGAAAAACAGATTTTTTCTGTGGTTGAGAAAAAACAGAAGAAAAGAACTTGTGACCTTTCAGTGGCAGAGGGAGACCAGGCAGACCCTTCAGGCCGAAGGCGGGGAGGGTAGAGCGGGGAGACCGCCTCTGGCCCCCGCGGACCCTGGCACTAGGCAACCGAGCGCCCAACACGCCCGCTGCTGCCACCCGCCGTGAGCTCTGCCCAATTTACACCAAAGGCCGACGAGCACTGCTTATGTATTAAACCTCATTTGCTGCAATCGGTTGAGAAGAGCCCCAGAAAGACCACAAGTGAAGCACACAGATGCCCAAGAATCTAAAAGGAGACTCAAGAGAGAAACACCGCCCACCGAGGGAAGGAACTCGGGGAAGCCCTGTCCCCGGCAGGGGAAGCCAGCCAGGCGCAGGGGCCCTGGAGAGAGGTCCCCCCAGTAAAAGAAACGCAGGGAACGCTGCAGGCAGTACCTCGCTGCCGGCGCACTGGATCAGGACCTGGGACATGTAGACGACGCTGCCCAGCGTCTTGATGTCGTCACCCTCCCAGCTGCGGATGGCCTCCGTCAGGATCTGCAGCTCCAGCTCCTTCCTCTTCCGCACCTCCTGACACTGGGCCTGGGGGCACAGGAGGCCGTCAGGGAGAAGGCGCTACTGCTGCGGCCCCGGCTGCTTCTGCAGACAGACGCTAGCGAACAACGCGCTCGCTCCATGAGTACAGAACCAAGTCAGGAGAGCCCCCAGCAGCACAACAGCTCCAGAATGAGAAGCACCAGTTCAGGAAAATACAGCAAACCCTGTCGCTCTTAGAAGACGGAATGTGGGCTGGACAAGAAAAGCAGCCTCTGGCTTTACTAGTGAGCGCCAGAAGAGAAGGCCTGGGAGAGGGAAAAAAGGGTGAGTTCCACGCGTGCTGTAAACAAGACACACACCCCAGAAGCTCAGGCATTGAGACAGCCTGGGAGAGGGAAAAAAGGGTGAGTTCCNCAGAAGAGAAGGCCTGGGAGAGGGAAAAAAGGGTGAGTTCCACGCGTGCTGTAAACAAGACACACACCCCAGAAGCTCAGGCATTGAGACAGCCTGGGAGAGGGAAAAAAGGGTGAGTTCCACGCGTGCTGTAAACAAGACACGTACCCCAGAAGCTCAGGCATTGAGACAGCGTGACAGCAGATAAGGAAGAAGCCCACACACTCTTCACACGTCAGCAGAGACACTGAGATGAGACTCCAGACACGGTTTAGATGACTGACGTGTGCGGCAGCATTATGCGGTGCCGTGTAAATGCAGACACTGATCCTTCCATCTCGCTGGTGTCCACAGTGCCATAACGCATGAAAGTTTACCAGCCATGGAATGACTATGTTATTTATTCTTTATTTCTCCAGAATAAATCCAAATTACAGTTCACAACTAATTTCCTGTATTCATTTGCCATAATAATGTCTGAAGGAAAAAAACCATAACACACTCTATCACTTACTGAAAGGTTTTTGAAGGCGGTCATGGATTTCTGAATATCTTGTCTGTCTGGGTGATAATCCTTTGAATAAAAGAAACACACTGTGAGCTTCCATAATGAGCGCTTGCCCTGCAGTAGGCTCTCTCTGGAGGCTGGCCTGAGCCTTCCCTGTGGTTCCAGTCTGCAGCCTGGCCCTCTGTCTTGGCGCTGAAGCGCCTCTGCTTAGCCTCTGCGGGGACCATGGAGCGGTGAACGGTCTTCTGGACTCCGCCCTGGAGGAGGAGGCCAGCCCAGCCTCGGTGACCACCACCCACCCCCACCACCGCTGCTCGGCACCAGAGGGCAGAGGGGAGCGACGCAGCAGCAGACAGCCTGCCCCTGGGGAGTGGCTCACCACAGCCTAAGCCAGAGCCTGAGCCCCAACCTCTGCCGGGCCCACAGCCTGCGTTCTGAAAAAGAGACGCGTGCACGCCCTCCGCTGACTCTCTTCCCATTCTCTCTCCATAACTCACACACTTAGCCCTGCAGGCACAGGCTCCTGACCGGGCCCCTCCACACCACGGACGTTTTCCAGCTACTGGGAATCTCCCCGCCAGCAGTGGCTGGAGCGTCGCCTCTCTACAGAGCTGGGATACGAGCAAACAGCTTCACAACCAACAAAGTCCCTGCGGAACTCTCGCGAGCTACAGGCCGGTGGTAATACCCTCTCTGGGGCTGGCTCCTGACTGCTCTTCCTGGCGTGGCCAGCGGGCAGACGTACCTCCATGTGTCTCTCCAGCTCCTTGAGCAGCGCGGGGTACTTGTCCAGGCGCATGAATGGCTTGCTGAGGCCGGTGGTCAGCACGAGAATCCCCGGGCTGCTGGCGCCCTTCAGCTCCATGAACTCTCCCAGCTCCTCACTGAGCGTGAGCAGAGAGAGCAGAGGTCACCGTCAGAGCCCAGGAGGGCCGCGCCTGCCTCCAGCCCCCAGCCCCCAGGACGGCGACGGACAAGGCGGTGCCCTTGGCCACTCGGAGGCCACAGGTTTAACAGCCAAACGTGTGCTGCTTCTCTCTGAACACCACAGGGAAGACCCCCCCCCGGTTCACGCCAGGGCCCTCGGCCTGAGCAAAGCCCCGTGCGCGTGACACAAACAGCCACGGGCTCCCAGCAAGCCATTCCGGAGCGCCCCTCGGCGAGCCACCTGCGCAGAGCGCTCTGACGCGGGCGGTCCCTGCAGGGCAAGGACAGCGCCTGGCCAGCGGTCCTGCAGGACCGTCAACGCTTAAGGAGGCGCGTCTCAACGAGCAGCGGCGCGAGGCGGCGCCCTGCCCCCGGCAGCACGCGCCGCGACCTCGAGAAGCCCTTTCGCAGCATCGTTCACTGAACATGGAGCGCGCTCCCGGGCCCCAGCCTCGGCCCGGGCCGCCCTGGCTCCGCTCCACACGCGCACCCAGGGAGGCCCAAGCTCGTCACCCACACTTCTGTGGCTCACGTCTGTGATGGGAATTCTGCGACTCTGTCCCTCACGGGGCAGATGACACCCGGGGTCCCCGGGAGGACGCCGTCTGTGGCCCGCACTGCTGAAGAGCGGTGTCCCTCCAGACACGGAGCGGAGCACGCCTGGCTGCAGGCGGGCGGCAGAGGCCACCCCGCTCTGGGTCCCCACGTCTCCCACTGGGAGGAGCACTATCAACAAGGTCATGAAGTAAACACGGAAATCCTGAAGCCCCGACCCATCGGCCCATCGGCCCCTGGGTGCAGGCTGCCTGGATCCGCCTCACGCCGCCCCTCCCCCTTAACGGCACCAAGAGTAAAGTTTGACTCCTTTAAATATAATCCAATTGGGGCCTTTTCTACCACAAGAAAAATAACAAAAAACGTCTCTTTGGGCCATTTTTGATAGTTTAGCATCATACGACAATTTATAACTATAGTCAGGGCTGCTGCTGCTGCTAAGTCGCTTCAGACGCGNTCCCCCTTAACGGCACCAAGAGTAAAGTTTGACTCCTTTAAATATAATCCAATTGGGGCCTTTTCTACCACAAGAAAAATAACAAAAAACGTCTCTTTGGGCCATTTTTGATAGTTTAGCATCATACGACAATTTATAACTATAGTCAGGGCTGCTGCTGCTGCTAAGTCGCTTCAGACGCGTCCGACTCTGTGCAACCCCATAGACGGCAGCCCACCAGGCTCCTCCGTCCCTGGGATTCTCCAGGCAAGAACACTGGAGTGGGTGCCATTTCCTTCTCCATCTGTGAATGCTAGCCCCCATGTTTTCTCATTTCAGACTAAAGAGGGAGACAACAAAAATAAAGAAACAATTAGGGCAGACAATAATTAATAAAACTAAGCAAATTATTCTTATCAGACACCCACCTACTCCCAAAATTCCCTACAACTAAAAATTTACGTGGAATTTTTGCAAGCAAAAGTAACTTCTTTTACTATCCGTATGACAGTCTTAAAATGCCAGACACGTACACTGTTAAGAAATGAAACAAAACTTTTTATAAATCTTTCCTCATCACTGTATGGGCTTCCCAGGAGATGCTAGTGGTAAAGAACCCCCCTGCCAATGCAGGAGACATAAGAGNAAAAGTAACTTCTTTTACTATCCGTATGACAGTCTTAAAATGCCAGACACGTACACTGTTAAGAAATGAAACAAAACTTTTTATAAATCTTTCCTCATCACTGTATGGGCTTCCCAGGAGATGCTAGTGGTAAAGAACCCCCCTGCCAATGCAGGAGACATAAGAGACTTGGGTTGGACCCCTGAGTCGGGAAGACCCCCTCAAAGAGGGCACTCCAGAATTCCTGCCTGGAGAATCCCATGGACAGAGGAGCCTGGTGGGCTACAGTCCACAGGGTCCACAAAGAGTCGGACACGACTGAAGCGACTTAGCACATAGCTGCTTCATTTCTTAGTTTTTAAAAAATTTAGTGCCATAATAAAACAAAACAGCAGGTTATAGCCTTTCTGACAAAACAAAGGCCCTTCCAGCTCAGTTTCTACTGATGCCAGCAATCCGTACACAGCGTCTCATCCTCTGAATTTACTCAGACACTGGGGGCTGCGAGATGGTGCCCGAGGAATAGCGAGGTAACCTCAGGGTAGCGCAGCGAAAGGAACGATTGCTGCGCTGGAGAAAAGGAGACGTTCTGCACACTAAACCACGAAGCCCCTGACTCACTCGCAACAGGCAGCCACGAGCCCAGGGCGTCGACTATCGAGCGAGAATGCAGAAGGCAGATATCCGTTATGATTCAACAGGACGGTGGCTCCATACATACATTTCCCAGACTCACACTCAAAATTCAAACTAATGCAACATAAGAGTCCTAAGACTAAAAGGAAGACTTAAAAACCGCGGAACCCTGCGTTTAAATCAGTCCCTGAGAGAGCATATTCATGCAGAGAGACAGACGGATCCACCCCTAAGCGGCGGCTTCACAACCTCAACAAGAGCAGGACAGAGGCCACGAGCAGGACCCAGGACAGAAGGGCAAGGGCGGGCGGGCTGGCGGAGGCCCCCAGCCCGGGCAGCCGGCTCTCAGTCCCACGCACGCTCCGGAGGCCGGGTCTGAGCTGCGGGCAGGGCAGGCGCCGCCGCCAGGGGCCTCAGGAGGTCGCCTCGCTCGCCCATCCTCGGCACGGTCCCAGGGCCTGACCGCCCACCCCTCCCGCCTCCCGGCCGGGGCACACCACAGGAAGGCAGGCAGGGGTCCCTGAGCACAGCCCCGTCTGGACGCCCTCCTGCTCTTCAGGGAAAGGCTGCCCTGAGGCTTCAGCCGTGACACAAGCAGTCAATAAAGCAATAATTCAGAGAGGAACACAGCACACGCTCACAAGCGTTGCCCAAACGTCTGAGTGGTTTTAAATGTCACCTTCGGGACACAGCTTCACCCCCAGGGGGCCGGCCCCTGACCAAAACAGCAGAAGGAGAGAACACGTTTAAAATGCCCTGTAGTTACCCCAGCCTTCTCTCTGCTGCTCATCTCTCCCAGGACTGCGTCAGCAATTCCTGAGGAATTTTCAAAACTTCACATTTCAATCCCTGCATCTCGCTCAGGAGGAAACGCATCTAAATCACCGTTCCCAGGAGTAGACGCTCAGCTACTCAGGGATCTGCTTCCCGCCAACAGGACCCTATGACAGGCACTTCCAGAGAAGACGGGTGATCTCCGAGGGCCACCGGCTGCAGAGTCGTGGGTAGGGCTCAAAGCAGGCCACAGGCCCTCCCGAAGGTCCACACAACCCGGCGACACACGGACGGACACAGGCCGCCTCGCCAGAGCCTCATGGAGTTACAAACAGCCCGACAACGCCCGCTTCCGAGCACAGCCTCTAAGCTTCAAACTGAAATATTAAGTTAGGAGTAACCTGAGGTTAAATATTTAAACCAGGAGCACAGTGGCGTTTACCTTCCTGCGACTCACACAATTTCTTCCTTTATGGTTTAAAAAATGACCAAACTGCTATTTATGGCTGAACTGCTGTTTTCAGAAGGAACCATAAAGGTTTCTGAATACTTAACACAGACGCGTGCCCCTCTGGGAGCAGAAGCAGAGCCTCGGTGCCCACCCTGCGTGCAGGTCAAGCCCCGCGGTCCTCCCTGCTGCTCAGGAGGCCAGGCTCCGTACTGTCCAGGGCGCGCGGCCCAGCCTGATGAGACGAGCAGAGCGCGGCCTGCGGCTGCCTCCCCGGTTCCCGGCTGCAGAGCGGGAGCGCACGGCCTCTGGCTCGGCGTGCCCCACAGAGACGGACCGTCTCCCACAGCAAGGCCAGCTCTGTCACATGCGCTCCAGTCCCACGTCCTGAGCGGGTGCGACTCGGCAGCCAGGACCAGCCCACGGCCACCCTCCAGAGCTCCCACCAGCTCCCCTGACCTCCGTTCACAGCGTCCAGGCTGAGGAGGAGACTTCAAAGCATGCCCATTTCTAGTATAAGCGCTAGTTAGGATTTTAAAGCCTGACATCAGTCCTCGCCAGGCACTCACTTGGAGGATAATTAAACTTACCATTCTTGAAAAACACACGATGCCTGCACCGTGTTTCAAGTAACATTTGACAGAAATGAGCTGCCCTGAGGGAACCCCAGGACATGGCCGCCCCCCCCCAACCTGGGAAGAAGTCCACAAGACGCACCTGTGCTCCGTGAGGACGCTGACCGCAGACGGGTGGTTGGCACAGTACGCCAGGTACAGGGTCTTCATTTGCGGCATCAGGCTGAGGAAGCAGCCCCCGACCCGCTGCTGGGCCTCTGGCATCCTGCAGACAGTGACACGGAGCCACACTTAGTGAGCATCGCANGGTTGGCACAGTACGCCAGGTACAGGGTCTTCATTTGCGGCATCAGGCTGAGGAAGCAGCCCCCGACCCGCTGCTGGGCCTCTGGCATCCTGCAGACAGTGACACGGAGCCACACTTAGTGAGCATCGCACAGAGCGGGCCCCAGCGTGCGAGGCAGCCCTGGGGGCGCCCCCGGCCCCCGACCCTTGGGGAGCCGCGCTGCAGAAAGCAGGCCGTCCCCTCCTCCAGCCTCCAGACGCCAGAGCCTGCACGCCAGCCCCTTCCTCGGGCACCGAGCAAAACAGATGTCCAGGAGCGTTATGTCGGGTGTACATAAGGAGAAACATAACGTGCGGTTCCTTCATCGGTAAGGCTTCCTGCTGAAGTAGCCACTAGACAAGCGCAGGAGAAGCCCCACCGCCGGCTTCCCGGGTGGGCGGAGAGACGAGCGGCCTGCAGAGCAGGGCAGTCACCCCGCCAGGTGAGGGGGACGGTCCCGAGCGCCGGGGGCCACAGGACCCGACAGCATGCCCCTGAGCAGGCCCTGCATGCACGTGAGCACCGGCGCTCTGCCCATTCACTGGGATCTGGGGTCAAAGCAAGCAGGCGCCCACACTGCTGGCAGACTCCTGCCCGAGCGTGAGCCCCCACGTGGGTTTCAACAGCCTTCAGAGATTAGTCACAGTTTCGTGTATCTGCAGGATAAACAGTCACTAACTCAATAAATTAACTTCAACCATCCAATCGGGCACTGGGAACACATCAAAAACAGAGAAAGAGTGAGTCTCTACCTTAAAGGCGACTACAATCTTACAAAACCAGTTCAAAACTAAGCTGAATATAACAGAGAGCGAGCCGGTGCCTCAATCATTCGGCCACACACTGCAGGTGCCCCCAGAGGGGGACATGGTGCAGTCTGGGAGGGGGAGGGCACACCCCAGAGGGGCACAGGGAGCACGCACCCCAGAGGGGGAGAGGGCGCATCCCAGAGGGGCACAGGGAGCATGCACCCCAGAGGGGCACAGGGCGCACCCCAGAGGGGAGAGGGTGCACCCCAGAGGGGGAGCAGCACCCCCAGTCACCAGGGAGCAGGCATCACATGCTGCCAAGGGCGCCCTCACCAAAGGCTCTGAGACCAACTGTTTCTACCAGGACCCGGACGCCCAAGACACACCTACCCTGAGACACTGGCATCTCAGCAAGCGACGGTCATGCTCAGACGCCAGGAAACAGGCGGGGGCGGCCTTCTCCCACGAGAGACCCGGCAGGGACCCCACCGCCTGGCTGCGGGGCTGAAGGCGACAGCAGTGACGGGACGTCCCGGTCTCGTCGAGAAGAGCAAACCGCTGCCGGGGACGGGGCATGGGACGCCTGCAGACACGCTGTCTATGTGACGAGATGACGGGGCTGCACGCCCTGCTCAGAACTGGGCCAGGAGCTGTCTTGCACACCTGGGCCAGACCACAGCGCCACGCACTCACACTGCAATCCAGGTCAAGGAGCTTTAACCTGCTACATGTCCACGAACTATATACGGACAACGACTTCAGTATATAAGATTTTCTTTCTTTCTTCCCATTGAGCTTGGCTCTAGAGTTTTACTACCTCTCTCAACCCAACTGTGCAAGAAATCACTAGTCACCATCTTCAGTTTATAAAACCACAGCCATCAACTCGCCGACCTGAACTAGCAGCCGCGGCTCAGAAAGGTTACGTGAGTGGTCTTAATTGGAGCCTAGGTATTACGCCAGTACATCTCACATGTAACACCATGTAGATCACCGAAATAATGGAACATACAACACTCACAAAGATCGTCCAGGCAGAACATGACTTAAGAACTGAGAGAGAGGATTTTCACCATGGCGCTCTCGTGCTTCCAGAGACGGGTCTGAGAGCATGAAGACATGCAGCAGAGAGTGGGGCTGCCCCGCACCCCCTGCAGCCTCCTGGGGGCCCCACACCAAGCTGTGACAGTTAGTGCCAGGTCAGAAAGGCCTGCTGCTGTGGTTCTATCATTGATCTGGTGATAGGAGGGGGTGGTCTGGTAGGAAGAGTCATCAATCAGGGACCTGCTAACAGGCGAAGAGTTATCAGTGGTCAGATACCAGGTGAGGAGTTATCAATGGTCTGGTAACAGGTGAAGGAAACAGGTAAAACCACTAGTCCATTCAGGTATGACCTAAATCAAATCCTTTACGATTATACAGTGGAAGTGACAAACAGATTCAGGGGATTAGATCTGATAGACAGAGTGCCTGAAGGACAGAGGTTCATGACACTGTACAGGAGGCAGTGATCAAGGCAATCCCCAAGAAAATCAAATGCAAAAAGGCAAAATGGTTGTCTTAGGAGGCCTTAAAAATAGCTGAGAAAAAAAGAGAAGCAAAAGGCAAAGGAGAAAAGGAAAGATATATTCATCTGAATACAGAGTTCCAAAGAATAGCAAGGAGAGATAAGAAAGCCTTCCNCATTCTTTATGACCTAAACCAAACCCCTTACAATTTTACAGTGGAAGTAACAAATAAATTCAAGGGTTAAATCTGATAGAATGCCTGAAGAACTAGGGACAGAGGTTCACGGCATTGTACAGGAGGCAGTGACCAAAACCATCCTCAAGGAAAAGAAAAGCAAAACGGCAAAATTGCTGTCTGAGGAGGCTGAACAAATAGCTGTGAGAAGTAGAGGAGTGAAAAGCAAAGGAGAAAAGGAAAGATATACCCATCTGAATGCAGAGTTCCAAATTACAGAAAGGAGAGATAAGAAAGCCTTTCTCTGTGATCAGTGCAAAGAAATAGACTAAAATGANGCAAAATTGCTGTCTGAGGAGGCTGAACAAATAGCTGTGAGAAGTAGAGGAGTGAAAAGCAAAGGAGAAAAGGAAAGATATACCCATCTGAATGCAGAGTTCCAAATTACAGAAAGGAGAGATAAGAAAGCCTTTCTCTGTGATCAGTGCAAAGAAATAGACTAAAATGACAGAATGGGGAAGACTAGAGATCTCCTCAAGAAAATTAGAGATACCAAGGGAACATTTCATATAAAGATGGGCATAGTAAAGGACAGAAATGGCATGGACTTAACAGAAATAGAAGATATTAAGAAGAGGTGGCAAGAATACACAGAAGAACTATAGAAAAAAGATCTTCATGGCCTAGATAAGCAAATGGTGTGATCACTCACCTAGAGCCAGACATCCTGGAATGTGAAGTGAAATGGGCATTAGGAAGCATCACTACGAACAAAGCTAGTGGAGGTGATGGAATTTTAGTTGAACTATTTCAAATCCTAAAAGATTATGCTGTTCAAGTGCTGCACTCGATATACCAGCAAATTTGGAAAACTCAGCAGTGGCCACAGGACTGGAAAAGGTCAGTNCTAGAGCCAGACATCTTGGAATGTGAAGTCAAGTGGGCCTTAGAAAGCATCACTACGAACAAAGCTAGTGGAGGTGATGGAATTCCAGTTGAGCTATTTCAAATCCTAAAAGATGATGCTGTGAAAGTGCTGCACTCAATATGCCAGCAAATTTGGAAAACTCAGCAGTGGCCACAGGACTGGAAAAGGTCAGTTTTCATTCCAATCCCAAAGAAAGGCAATGCCAAAGAATGCTCAAACTACCGCACAATTGCACTCATCTCACATGCTAGCAAAGTAATGCTCAAAATTCTCCAAGCCAGGCTTCAACAGTATGTAAACCAAGAACTTCCAGATGTTCAAACTGGATTAGAAAAGACAGAGGAACCAGAGATCAAATTGCCAACATTCATTGGATCACAGGAAAAGCAAGAGAGTTCCAGAAAAAAACACCTATTTCTGTTTTATTGACTACACCAAAGACTTTGTGTGGATTACAACAAACTGTGGAAAATTCTTCAAACGATGGGAATACCAGGCCACCTTACCTGCCTCCTGAGAAATCTATATGCAGGTGAAGAAGCAACAATTAGACCTGGAGATGGAGCAACAGACTGATTCCAAATTGGGAAAGGAGTACGTCAAGGTTGTATATTGTCACCGTTCTTATTTAACTTATGTTCAGAGATCATCATGTGAAATGCCGGTCTGGATGAAGCACAAGCTGGAATCAAGATGGCCAGAGAAATATCAATAATCTCAGATACACAAATGACACCACTCTTATGGCAGAAATGAAGAGGAACTGAATAGCCTCTTGATGAAAGTGAAAGAGGAGAGTGAAAAAGTTGGCTTAAAGCTCAACATTCAGAAAACTAAGATCATGGCATCTGGTCCCATCACTTTATGGGAGATAGATGGGGAAACAGTGGAAACAGTGTCAGACTTTATTTTGGGGGGCTCCAAAATCACTGCAGATGGTGACTGCAGCCATGAAATTAAAAGGTGCTTTCTCCTTGGAAGAAAAGCTGTGATCAACCTAGACAGCATATTAAAAATTGGAGACACTACTTTGCCAACAAAGCTCCATCTAGTCAAAGCTATGCTTTCTCCAGTAGTCATGTGTGGATGTGAGAGTTGGACTATAAAGAAAGCTGAGTGTCAAAGAATTGATGCTTTCAAACTGTGGTGTTGGAAAGACTTTGAGAGTCCCTTGGCCCTCAAAGAGATCAAACCAGTCAGTCCTAAAGGAAATCAGTCCTGAATATTCATTGGAAGGACTAATGCTGAAGTTCCAATACCTTGACCATCTGATGCAAAGAGCTGACTCATTTAAAAAGACCCTGATGCTGGGAAAGATTGAAGGCAGGAGGAGAAGGGGACAATAGAGGATGAGATGGTTGGATGGCCTCACAAACTCCATGGACATGAGTTTGAGCAAGCTCCAGGAGTTGGTGATGGACAGGGAACCCTGGCATCCTATAGCATGTGGGGTTGCAAAGAGAGGATATGACTGAGTGACTGAACTGAACTGAACCGCTGCTGTGCTCCTATTGAATATATACATTGATTAAATCAACTGAACAAAGCACAGAAGGAAGCATCGTCATAATAACAGGATTGAGTTGTTTGTTTTTTAATATTCCTGACCTCCTTCTGAAAAAAGAAGTGAGTTCTAATTCTTCTAAGATTATATTTTTTTCAGCAGAGGAATGTAGGCAAGAAGATAGAATGGTGAGATTTTCATTTCTCACCCTACCTTATTGTGAGATGGGCCCCCTTCCTTTTGGCCAACTATCCAAATATATTGGATTTTCCTTTATTGTTTTTACCATCTTCCCTCAGCTTCCACCTCCACACTAATGATTTGCAATCATAAAGCAAATGACCTTTGCTAGCCAGGTGTGTTTTTCCCCTTTTTCTTGGGAGTGTTACATTTTTTTAATTTATTTTAAATATTATAGCACAACTTGTTAGTATAATATTAGTAGCAGAAGTTTTCAAACAACTACATCATTATTTTATTCAATTCTCCGGAATACTGTGTTCTTTTCCGACTCTGTATGTATTGTCCTTTAATAACTTACTTTATTTGGATACAGGCTGCTCCCTGGATGCATTATGAAACTCCACACCACTGTATCATGAGAGCAATAGTTCCCAGCTGTGCTCAGCTCTGTTCTGGCTTTGCTTAAATATGCTGTGTGAGAGAGGAGGGCTCCTCCTTTAAATCTTGAAAAAAGATGAAACTACTGTTCACTGCCCCTCTCACTAAAAGAAAACAAAAATACACTTAAACTTAGATGTCCTCTAGGACTATCTAGAATACGATTTCTCAAAATAGAACCCGCAAACAACTGCATTAGAGGCAGCTTGAGTGTTTTCTGAAAAATGAGAATCACTATGCCTTATCCTAAACCTTTTAGTGAACTCAAATTTGAGGAGGCAGGACAGAAGAGTTTCCATTTTGAACAAGTACTCCCAAGTAATTTGTGTATAAATTAAATATTATTCAACAAACAAGTGCTCAGCATCTACTATGTGCCATTTCCTGTACTGATTTCTGAGACTACAATAATAAACAGAGACATAATCCCCATCCAATTAAAATTTCAGCTGAGTGAGGAGCTGGATACTTGTAAATAAGCAACACACAGCCAAGCACTGACTCTCAACTAGGACCCAGGCTATGAAGGAGAGAAATTCAGAAATATGAACATTTGGCCAGGAATTTCAAGGAAAATTTATTTGAACTGAAACCCAAAGCTGAGTATAAATGAACTCAAGAAGAAGGGGAAAGATGGTTATGTTCCAGACAATGGGAAAACAATATAAAAAATGATGTGGGATAAAGAAACTTGGAGAGAAAAGGACAAATACACAAAGCCCAGGGTGTGGTAACAACAGGGCAGAGGGAGCAGATTGTGAGAAGAAGGTACTGAGTCTTGTGGACCAGCTCCACCTTTATTCTGTAAATACAAAGGGAAGCTCTTTAGGGTTTAATGGCAGACAGGACACTGGCATGGTTATAGTTGAGATAAGTTTTGTTGATCCTAGTTTTGTTGCACTTTCCTCCTTCGCTTTTTGCTTCTCTTCTTTTCACAGCTATTTGTAAGGCCTCCTCAGACAGCCATTTTGCTTTTTTGCATTTCTTAACTTGGGGATGGTCTTGATCTCTGTCTCCTGTATAATATCACAAACCTCCGGCCATAGTTCATCAGGCACTCTGTCTATCAGATCTAGTCCTTTAAATCTACTTATCACTTCCACTGTATAATCATTAGGGATTTGATTTATGTCAAACCTGAATGGTCTAGTGGTTTTTCCTACTTTCTTCAATTTAAGTCTGAATTTGGCAATAAGGAGTTAATGTTCTGAGCCACAATCAGCTCCCGGTCTTTTTGTTGCTGACTCTCCATCTTTGGCTGCACAGAATATCATCAGTCTGATTTTGGTGTTGACCATCTAGTGAAGTCCATGTGTAAAGTCTTCTCTTGTGTTGTTGGAAGATGGTGTTTGCTATGACCAGTGTGTTCTCCTGGCAAAACTCTATTAGCCTTCGTCCTGCTTCATTCTGTATTCCAGGGCCAAATTTGTCTGTTACTCTAGGTGTTTCTTGACTTCCTACTTTTGCATTCTGGTCCCCTATAATGAAAAGGACATATTTTGGGGTGTTAGTTCTAAAATGTCTTGTAGGCTTAGCAGCAGCAGCAACAGGTCTTCATAGAACCGTTCAACTTCAGCTTATTCAGCATTATGGTCAGGGCATAGGCTTGGATTACCCTGATATTGAATGATTTGCCTTGGAACTGAACAGAGATAGAATAACAAAACAAAAAAATAGCAAGGAGAGATAAGAAAACCTTCCTCGGTGAGCAGTGCAAAGAAATAGAGGAAAACAATAAAATGGGAAAGACTAGTGATCTCTTCAAGAAAATTAGAAATACCAAGGGAACATTTCATGCAAAGATGGGCTCAATAGAGGACAGAAATAGTATGAACCCAATAGAACAGAAGATGTTAAGAAGAGGTGGCAAGAATTCACAGAACTGTACAAAAAAGATCTTCACAACCCAGATAATCACAATGGTGTGATCACTCACCTAGAGCTGACATCCTGGAATGTGAAGTCAAGTGGGCCTTAGAAA
>SJYS01023188.1:610983-625122 GCA_006410695.1 Philantomba maxwellii
ACCATTGCACCAGAAAGTAGCTCTCACCTCGTCCTTCGGAAATTAATGCCACTAGGATTATTGTTTATTTTGATTAGAATGGATTTGTTATTAGAAACAATATTTTCTCTCATACCGATTGCATGCAACAACTCCCTTTGAGAGACAAAGTAAGTCGCTGTCAGGAAGAGTTCCTGTTTTCCTGCCTTTTCACCTTGTGATCATGGTACACATTTTATTCATTTGTCCACTTCCACTATCGTGTGTCGACTTTCACTGTTTCCTAGCTGTTACTGCTGACAACTTCTTCCTCCGGTTTGGGCTGCTATTGTCCCTTGAAGCCTTTTTTCTTCTGGCTTCAGATTCAACTGGCTTTCTTCCTTCAGATGCAACTTCATGTCAGCCAGAACAATCAACAAAACACATCCAAAAGGTTGCTCTTACTGCAACCTAATAGCTTGCTCGCGCTACCTGCCGATGTTCTTAAAAATACACCACACCCCCATGGCCATAAACCCCCAGAAGCGTTTTCACTGATGGATGAAATGCTAAAACGTGGAAGCATCTTGAAAGCAAATGGTAATGAAACACTCTCCTGAACACTGAGAAGCTAGGGTGGAGAAAGCAAGCTAGCAGGCCAGGGATTGGAATCCATTATGTGGCCGAGGCTTCTGTCTGGTCGATTTAAGCAGATTGAAGCCGAGGCGGTCGCACAGAACCGCCTCAGGTGAGGACGCACAGTGTTCCTGTGGGGTTATCAAACCGGCCAGGCCTTGAAGGCAGAGCAAAGCCCTTCCACTGGGAAGTTCCTCCTAAGTGCTTGCGCGGCATCCGTGGGATTATCCCACCCCACTCACACATCATCTGGCTTTAAACTTCAGGCCCTCTGGCAAAGAAGAGAGAATCATTCTATTTGAGCCCTCCTCTTTCCCTATCCCGTTTCCTAGCAGCCGCTGGCTGAGTCCTGCCCTTCTCTGCCAAGCACCAGGCTGGATTAGCTGCAAGCCAATAGCTGGGGGTCAGGATTAAGAGGCCAGCGTGCACTTTAATACAAGCTGCCTATAATTAATGGCATTATTAATAGCTTGACTGAAAAATTCATTAAAAAATCCATTAAAAATAAATACCCTTTTACAAAAGGCATTGCCTTGGGTAAGAAAAACAGAAAAAAAGATAAAGGAAAATTGATTGGTGGCTTTCAGTTCACAGAAAGACAGACCATAGTTCAAACTGATTAAAATTGAACATTTTTAGATTAAGCACCCTTGCCAAAATATTCTCTGTAGTTACCCAATATGAAAATATGATGATGGGCCACATATTTGTATTTGTATGTATCAAGGATTGGGGTATATGACACATAGGTAGCTGCTTGAAATAACTTTCTTCAAGTGAGCATTCCCGACCTTCAAGGGTTGAAAGTCCCTTGATGCTGGGTAACTGTGTCTGATTAACTCAGAACCTTCAATCCAATGGATCGGTTCAGAGTTGGTTTATTTCCTGACATGTTTAGTGACCTGACTGTTGTCCATGTTAACACAGATCCTTTTTTTTTTCCTTTTCCTTTTTCCTCCCCCCACCTCCCTGCATTCATACCACAGCTCTTCTCCTCTGTATATCTGACTCTCTAATTTGGAATTGATCTTATTGGCTTTTGCCTCAGCCCAAGTAAACAGTGTTGATGGTGATCAGAATGTCTGTGGTTCGGATGTTTGCTCAGAGAAAAGCAGAGATGGAAAGGGGAAAGTCCAGTTGGGGAGTACGCTTCTCACTGACATCCTCTATAAAGATTTGTTTGTGTTGATACTAAAGCTGATCTTTTGGGTCAACTTTGCTCTGGGTCTAATCTGCTCATTGGTGTGAGATGAACATTGTCTTCCAAAGGTCCAGGCGACCATGCCCTCTCAGAAAAAGACCCCATTCATGGGCGTATTTGCTTGAAGAGAGCTTTTATTCACTTCACCTGTTATGTTGGCCCTATAGAGCACACAGCCAAGTGGAGATTAGGCAATTATCTGGTTAATAGGATCAACAGAGACAAGAAGTTCACTCAATAGGCATTTCTGACTGCACACCACGCACCGCTCAGCCCTCCGTGGGATGAGAGAAGCAGGATGAGGAGGAAGCATGCGGCTGCTTAGTAACACGATAAAGGAAATGAGACATAAACACAGCCAGCAACTGATGCACAGTTTACAAGCAAGGGCAGAATTGCATGGGATTCTGTGCATTAGAGCCGGGAATATAACAAGCTAAAAATTATAGGAGGTGGTTAAGCTAAGTTTCTTGAAAAAGGCAAATCAGTGTCTGTCTATGTTCAGAGATCTCCAATTCACGACTTTCACACTTAATCATTTCCAACAGTACGTAAGCCTTTTGCCTCTTAAAATGGGCATTAAACTCCCTCGGTTGCTCCTGCACTAAGTTCCCACAGTTTTTGTTTTGTTTTTTTCTTTTAAAACTGGAGATTATATTTAATTCCTGGAAATATTGAGAAACTTGTTTTGATCTGGGTTTCACAAAGTTATCCACAGATGTTCTGTGAAAATTCTGGCATTGTTTGTTTTTGGCTCTGACTTTCCTCTCCCTAATCACTACTTGGTACTTACAGAGGTCTTCAGAGTCATCAACGCAGTGTAACACATATTCACTGAGCAGTAAGCTTCTTGATAAAGATACTGATCTTAAACAATGCCCTTGCTCTGTTTGCCAGTTTTATTGTTTGTTTGGCTATGCGGAGTGGTGTGTGGGATCTTAGTTCCCCGTCTCGGAATTGCACCCATGTTCCCCTCATTTGGAGCTCGACGTCTTAACCACTGGACCACCAGGGAAGCCCCGATTGCCACGGTTGTTGTAGTAAAATGTGGTCCGAATTAGCAAGGTGTTGAGTACTTTCAAATAGGAAGTGTTGGGTGACCAGCATTTCTGTTCTCTTCCATTTTCTTTCCATAACTTAGACGCATGGAGAATTGTCCCTGAAGTATAACATTTGCAGTTTTGAGAGATCTGAATGAAAAAATGTGCTTCCCTGGTAGCTCAGCTGGTAAAGAATCCACTTGCAATGCAGGAGACCTTGGTTTGATGCCTGGATCAGAAAGATCACCTGGAGAAGGGACAGGCTTCTTGGGCTTCCTTGGTGGCTCAGATGGGAAAGAATCCACCTATAATGCGGGAGACTTGGGTTCAATCCCTAGGTTGCGAAGATGAATCCCCATAGACAGAGGAGCCTGGCAGGCTACAGTCCATGGGGTCACAAAGAGTCAGCATGACTGAGGCTAAGCACAGCACAGCACAGAATTTAAAAATGCATCCCTTGGGGTGAAACTCTTGCTCTTTACTCCTGGGAATCTTCAACTGGTAGCTTTTCACCTCTACGTTTATATGAAAACCTACACCATAGGTTGAAATTTTAAAAGTTATGGCAGTTGGCTATTTGTTTATGTACACCAAACATATTTAACTACTGTATTTTTGAAATGTCTACCGATGAAATCAAATGATTGTTTTGAAACATATTGGAGACAGGCTGTACTGAGCAATATAAACAGAAAGATAAGAAGGGAAGGGAGGGCCCAGGATGAGAGAACAATAAAGCAGAATGGAAGGTGCAAGGCATGTTGGGGGATATCACTGTCTGGCCCCATCATTTAGCACTTGGCAGGCCCTTTATCAGGTTGATTCGGTTTTGGAAAGGAAGGTCTTGGCACTTAGGAAAATAAGTTCTTACAAAGGCTGCCATGATTATTAGTTTGATTTTTTCAAATTCTGTAGTTACAGATGTCTGTATCTGCTAGTATGGCTACCAAATTTCAGACATTTGATGATCAACTTTTATTGAAGAGGAATCAAGTTACAGATGTAGGATGGAAGACATGTACCTGAAGTGTGGGGGGAAAGTAGCAAAGATTAGGAAATGAAAGAAGTTTCAATAACACAACCATCACATTCCCCCATCCTCCCAAGGTCAAACAAAGCTTAGTATGTGGAATTTAGACAGATCTTAATTCAGGTTCTGAATCATCATTCATTCAGCCTTCCTTAGAGCAGTATGAAGTTCTTGAGGATGGAGTGTAAGAGTAATACTAATGATAAGACTTCCTCTAAAGTTGTTCATGTCTAGGTCATCGAATGGTAGCCAATACACTCAGAACTCTAAGCTGCATCCGATAATCAAGTACAAGACAATGTTGTTGGCCTGCTAAAAATCCAGACAAGTACTGAGAACCCTTGTTTTAAGTCTTGTGTTGATAGAGTTGCCATCATTCCAAAAGACTGTTTTCTGAAATTTGTATAATACATTGAATGAGTCCAAAGGCTGTTACTTCTAAAACCTGTTCAGTTTCACTTTAAAAAGTTGTCAAAAATGTTTTGTGCCCAAAAGTGGTAATCCTATCACTCTCTAATACAATATGTGGCATACTCTCACGGAATAATATGGGGAAATAGTTAAACCTCTTCCCTGCAGAAAAGTATATTAGGGTGCAAATAAGTGAGAGTACCTTGTTAAGAATTTTCTGGAAAATTCTTTGTGACCAAATACTGTTTGAAAATTCTTTGTAATAAAAAAAAAAAAAAAAAGTCCTGATACACACACACAGGGACTTTGCCATGGTGACCACTGTATTCACAGTGGGTAGAATAGTGTTTGGCATAAAATGCCTGCTCTATAGGTATTTGCTGAATATGCGAATAAACACGTAGTGCAGTAGGAAGCCACGGCTGGTAAACACTTCTCTGTGAACTGTCAGAGTGCCTAGCTAGTAAAAAGGCATTCAATTTCTTGATACAGTGGATGAACGAGCTCTTGTTATAGGCAAGATACATGATCTCCATGCGGTTTCTTAATCACCAAATCTGAATTCCATATTAAACTACGGGAATGTGGAGGATGACACCACCAGTCTGACATGGAATGTGGGATTCCCGGCAGATAAAATGGCTCTTTGGTTGCACCATCCCATTAGAAAGCCTTTGATTCTCAGACAGTGAATCATATATCTTTCCATATTTGTCATCCCCCTCAAGGTTTACATGGGGCATGTGTTGAGGGATGGGTACCTTCAGGAGAAAGTACCAAGGTAACAACTTTTTCATGCAGGGACTGCACATGCAGGGTACTGCCTACCTTGCACGAGGTTAGGGGTCTTTGTTAAGTCACTCCCCCAACCCCAACTGTATTCCCCTGTATTCATTACTAGAATTCACACAGACTTGCTTTACTCTTTTCAATCTTTTTTTTTTTTTTTTTCATGTTCTGAAATATCATGTATGCAATTTGCTTTCTCCACACTGCTATTCTCAAACATTGATCTTTTGGTATGAATTGATATCTAATACTTAAATGAAAGATTTTAAAACTGGAAGGAGAAAAGAAAAGGTTGAGAGGGAGAGAGAAAACATATGGACACAGGGAACCTGAGAGTGGCGCCATCGAAAGGAGGGAAAGTGCAGGATGGAACAGTGAAAAGGCAAAACTCTGAGAATCGACACTTCCCTTCCAGAAGAGGAAAGGAAGACACTCTGGTACACTGAAGAACTAACCCAACTCCTCAAACTCCAGGCATCCTTCAGTCTACAATTGAGTTTCTCTTTCTGGCACTCAAAATTATCCAAGCAAATATCTCATTCCTTCTTCAGTTGCTTGTGCTGAAAATTTCAGATGCCCTTCTGATCACAGAGTCCTGAGCACTTCATGCAACCTCAACTTAAGAAGACTGGGCTACAGGAAAGCAGAAGACTACCTGAGGCTGGAACTGGTTTCCCTCTTGACTGTGTCCCCTCCAGGACAGAGTTCCTAAGGGACCATTTACAGCACAGTTCTTTTCCTCAAGAACTTCCATCATCTTAGGCCAAAACATCAAGTCAATCCTGGATAGCAGCCACACAGTCACATGGATCTGGGCGATCTCTAGTGCTGAGTAGGCTTGGAGTAACCAAACTTGCACTGGGAACTCAGAGAGCCAATAGAAGAGAGATAACTCTTGGCACCTTTCTAAGCCTTGGATTTAACAGGGGATGTGTCCAAAAGAGATAAATAACAAATTAAAATAAAATGGTAGTATTTGGCAAGTACTAAATGAACAAAGCATACTCTAAGTATGATGAGATGAGAGGTGGTAAGTAGGAGTAAGGCTTGGAGGTTTGGGTTCTAGATCTGTGTTGTTTTGTTTTTTGATGAGTACATTTAAATTAATGCAATAAAAATACATTTCTCTGAGAGTTGGGAAAATATTGCATATTCCAAAAGAGAACATAGTTTGTTTCTATCCAGGGTAAAATGTATTTCAAGAAACTCTCAAGGAGCTATCCATATACCTCTGTAAGTTCAGAATTTGGTTATTTAAGATTTTGATTAAAATCAGTAGGACAAAACTAGGACTGTGGCGGTGGTGGTGGTTTAGTTCTTAAGCTATATCTAACTCTTTTGAGACTCTGTGGACCATCATCAACAAGCTCCTCTGTCCATGAGATTTCCCAGGCAAGAATGCTAGAGTGGGTAGTCATTTCCTAATCCAGAGGATCTTCTCGACCCAGGATCAAACCAATGTCTCCTGCATTGCAGGCAGATTCTTTACCACTGAGCCACTATGGCTTCCCTAAATTAGGACTAGGATCTATAAACCTGTTTTCAGAATTCTGTTGCAACAAAATATGACAGGAAATCATATAGAGGTGGGAGAATTNTGATGCTGGGAAAGATTGAAGGCAGGAGGAGAAGGGGACGACAGAGGATGAGATGGTTGGACGGCATCATCGACTCAGTGACATGAGTTTCAGCAAGCTCCGGGGGTTGGTGATGGACAGGGAAGCCTGGTGTGCTGCAGTCCATGGGGTCACAAAGAGTCGGACAAGACTGAGTGACTGAAGTGAAGTGAACAGGTGAAGAGTTATCAATGGTCTAATACAGGTGAGTTATGAAAGGTCAATAACATGTGAGAAGTTATCAATGGTCAGATAACAAGTGAGGGGTTACCATTGGTCCGATACAGGTGAGTTGTGAATGGTCAGATAACAGGGAAGAGTTATCGATGGTCTGATACAGGTGAGTTATCAGTGGTCTGACAGAGGTGAGTTATCGATGGTCTGATCCAGGTGAGCTGTCGATTGTCTGACATGGGCGAGCGGTCCGCGGTCTGACGCGGGCGAGTAGCAGCGGCCTGGTGCCCGGCAGTGGCACAGACAGTGCCCGCAGCCTCCCCAGGGAGACCACCACTACAAGGCGGGCGGGGATGCCCAGGGCCCGTCTCCTTCCCCGGAGCAGAGAGGGGTGAGCTCCAGGAGAGACCTGAGCAAGCAGAGCTGCCGCGCGACGTCCCCTCATGGCGCATTTACTCCCGCTGGCACTGCTAACTGCAGGGCAGGGGTCAGGGCCCAGTAGCCACCGACTTCCTGGGGAGACCAAGAGCAGCCCGAGGGGGTGGCTGTGACCTAAGTGGGCCTCTGCGTCCCCCGAGTCTGTCCACTACCGACGGAGAAAGGCGTCCCTGTGAGGGGACAGGAGTGCCTCCACGCTGGAGCCTCGGCACTGGCAGCGCCTGGACCCCAAACCCTGAACACGGACGGATGCCAGAGGCCCGGGAAGGCAGCAGCACCTGAGGCTCCCCCAGAGGAGTCCCCATCGCCGGCCAGCAGCTCCAGCCTCCGCCTCAAGCCATCCGTTCACATCCCCATGTGCCAGTGGAGTGCCTTCCCTTCCAAACTTCCTAGATGCACAAGGTCCTAGAGCTGAAAATGTTTCCGTGGAATGTGGTCTCATTCAACGAGTCAGGAGGTTGCGGCAAGAGCCACTCAGGACCTACCAGGAGACACGCGGGGGCCGATCCTGATGCGGGGTCCACTGTGCAGAGGCCCCGCTGGGGTCGGAGGTGATGACCGCGCGTGCCTGGGTCAGCGCACCACCAGCCCCAATCGCTGCCTCACCAGGCCAAGTCCTGTGCTCTGCTCCTCAGTAGGGACAGCCCAGCAGACCCAGAGAGTGTTCTGCATCTCCGCCGGTCCATTCTACAAAGTTAGATATCACCTCTGGATCCCCCGTGTTTCTATTACTTGGATGGTTCAAAATACAACTTTCAGACAACATACACTCTATTCTCTAGTTCAAATTTGTATTTTGATAATAATCTAAAACAAATAGTATTTTACTGTGAAAATGTTACAGTAATGGTCCAGTGTCTACAAAGATGAATTTATTTATATCTTGAGACATGCCCTATAATTAACTTTGAACTAAATACACTATGTTTATTTAACCAGTAGCAATTATTTCAAATGTTTATTTCAGTACTTTCTTCAATAACCTGAAACCCTACAAAATGTAAGACAACTAATGGGAACTCAGCCTACGGTACACAGAGGAGTCTGCAACTCAGCCAGTGCAAGTGAGTGGGACAGCACGCACGACACGGCGGCCACGCCAGGGAGCCGGGGCTGTGCCAGCCCAGCCCACGCCCCAGGGCGGAGCGACCGCGGGACGGCAGGCGCAGCAGCAGCAGCAGGAAGCGGACCTGGCGGAGGAGAGGGCGGGGAGGGCTGGGCACACCGCCTCCCGGGCCCACCCCTGACGAGCGGGCCTGCGACTGAGGCCCTGCAGCAGAGCGGGCGGGAGCCGGGTGTGGGCAGGGCTCCCACCAACGGCCGCCACGTGGGGACCGACCTCCTGCCTTAGCTCCCCCCACCCTCAGGCCGCCCCTGTGGCCCTCCAGGCCAGCCTGTGAGACAGAGCTGGGAACAAGCGCAGGAATAACCAGGCACCCCCCAGCTTCTGAGCAGAGCTGAGGATGGATGCTGCTGGGGAGACAGACGTGCAGAGGACCACCCGGAGGTCAGGGCCTCGTCAGGAGGCCCGTGCAGGACTCAGGAGGAGAGGCCGGCCTGAGCCAGGGCGGGGGCAGCACGAGGGCAGGGCAGAGGCTGCCACAGGAACGAGCACCCTTCCAGGACAGAAGAATGCGCGGGAAGGTTTGCCAGGTTAAGAGTGCTGGGCACAGGGTGACCCGCGAGGGCGGGGGACAGGACAGCGAGTGAACGAGCGGACGACCGACCGCACAGTAAGTGATGGAGAGGCTGGGCCCCGACGAGCGGGGCGGCTCAAGCGGTACGGGCTCTGGGGCAGGGCGGCCGCCACGGCCTCTGCCTGCCGTACGCCCATCGCCGCAGCGCTTGGCCGAGCTCCCCTGAAACCCAGCTCCAGCGTCCCTCACCGCGCCTCCACACTACCGTCTGTGATTGCCACCGCCGCCACCTTAACCAGCTACCTCCCTGCCCGACTACCGGCTCCTCTGGGACAGGGGTCACTTCTGTCACGTTAACACATGTCTGGCGCGCTTGGTGCTGCCTAAGTAAGCAGAGGACAAATGAGCAAAGGCTGGAGAAAGCTGGCCGTGCATCCGGCCCTGCCTGGCCTACAGCCCACGTAAGAAAGGCCGGCGCGGACNTTTGCTCCACCCCACTGTCAGAGCCAGCGCCTTCTCCAGATGTGTATAAGAGACAGGCCTAACACCACAAGGAGCTTTCCAGTGTCTTCGGCTGCATTCTGTCCCAGCGTTTCAGCTGCTGTTCTCTGAAAACAGCCAAGTGGACCCCTGTCCCAACACTTGACACAATTACCATCTAACTTACTTCTCGCTGGTCTGCAGGGGCCGTAGGTAGGTTGAAAGCACAGTCTGAAGTTCTTTAGAATATTCATTTTCTGTTTCCAAAATATTCTGTAGCACCTACAATAAATGATAAGTATTACTTGACATTACGATGTATAAGCTTTGGAAAGTTCATCACTCCTGTTCAATTCACACTGTTGCTTCTATGTAACGCTGGTTTAATATCATCACTGCCTGTGATTATTAACTAGTAAATTCAGGTAATGAGTTATTATCGAGGCTATCCAACTGATTTCATGTTCCTGCCAGGCACATTTAACACAGGTACACCTAGAAAGACGCCTGAATGCATTCCATCCTCAGATAGTAATGCTAAGTCTGTTTAGATAGAAAGAAGGAACCACTGACAATCGCAACAGCATGGAGGCATGGATGAGTCTCCACAACACGCGCTGCACAAGAGAGGCCATTCACAGCGAGGACAGCCTATATACCCCATCTATGGGAAACTGATCTGTGAGCGCAGGGACGGGGCGGGGGGAGACAACGGGGCAAGAGACATGAGATCAATTTCTGGAATCATGGACAAGTTCTGCCCCATGATTTGGGTGGTTGTTACGCAAACATATACAGCGGCTAAAGCTCACCGACTCGTACCCTTAGCATCTATGCACCGTGACACATGGAAAGCGCATCCACTAAAAAACAAACATGAAGGTCACCGTCTGGATGGCATCCAGTCATTCTAAGTCAATTTCTGGGCACTGCAGACCTTCACCAGAGAAGATGACCATCTCAGATCTTCCTATACACGTTACAAATTAAAGGTCCACCAGCATAAAACCACCATTGTATGCAGAGATGGGAGAAAAATTATGAATCAACCTTGAAATTAACATGTTTCCTGACTGCCTGCAGAAAATACAGACAAAAGCAGTTAACAACTCCTAAAAACCAAGAAAGAAATCTAAGTGTAAGACAGCTGAGCTCAAACATGAGCCCCTTCCCACCACCATCAATGGCAGGAGCACTGGCTCCGGGGCGGGGCTGGGCCGGGCAGCCCAGGTCTGCGGGGGAGCCTGAGGGTGGATGGATGGATGGAGCCTGGGAGTGCCCACCCACAGCACCNGGAGGGGCAGAGGCAGCAGGCGGTCAGTGTGGACGAGAGCCAGGAGCGGAGGGGCAGAGGCAGCAGGCGGTCAGTGTGGACGAGAGCCAGGAGCAGAGGGGCAGAGGCAGCAGGCGGTCAGTGTGGATGAGGGGCCAGGAGCAGAGGGGCAGCCCCGAGCGCAACGGAGCGGACGGCCCCGTCCCGGGCGGTGCGCCAACGACCTGACCCCGTGTGGGCCGCGGGGAGACACTGACCAGTGCTGGCAGAGGCCATGAGGGACGAGAGCAGCCAAGGCTGGGCTGGTCAGCGCGGCTCCAGGTGAGCCTCCAGCCCCCAGGCCTGGGTTCTCCCGGACAAGCAGGAGAGGCCCTGAGCAGCCCCAGGAGCCAAGGGGACGCGTGGGGGCAGGTCCGCCTGGAGCCCAGGAAGGGTCTGTGGAGTCTGCTACAGCATGAGGGACGATGGATGTCCACTCTAACAGGTAACATGCAGGCAGCAATCGCTGCCTACTGGGTCATGTCTGCAACCTTTAAAGACAGAGCTCCCGAGCCTGTCGTGACACCAGGCGCGTGCGGACGCCGGCCACGCGCGCCTTCAGTCCGCTGCGTCAGGAGCCCCGACTCGGCCCTGAAGAGAAAGCCGCGCGCCACACGGCACGGAGGGCATGACAGCCGCTCTCTTCCCAGATGGACAGTCAGGAAAGCTCGTGCTCTGATGGTGACGGGGAGACTCCTGTCCCCTAGAAGAGGTGCCGGAAGACTGTCCACCCGCTAGGGAGTGAGCACGCGGCTTCTCCAAGAGAAGGGCTTCCCCTGACCTCCCCTGGCCAGGGGTCTGTCACCAGGCGGGAAGCACAGCCGGTTCCTTTCACTGCCACACCTACCAAGCTCAGAGAGGTCACACACTCGCTCCCTTTAATTACACGATCCCGTCACCCTTGACTACCACCCTGGGTAATTAATCCTCAAATGGGATGCCCATCTGCAAACAGAATGGTATGGTGGCCTCAAATGCTTCTAAACACACTTCCTAATAACCACGGGTCCCTAGGACTGCAAGTAGATCCAACCAGTCCATCCTAAAGAAAATCAACCCTGAATATTCATTGGAAGGACTGATGCTGAAGCTGAAGCTCCAATACCTTGGCCACCTGATGTGAAAAGCCAACTCACTGGAAAAGACCCTGACGCTAGGAAAGACTGAAAGCGGGAAAAGGGGACAACAGAGGATGACATGGTTGGATGGCATCACCAACTCGATGGACATGAGTTTGAGAAAACTGCGGGAGACAGTGAAGGACAGGGAAGCCTGGAGTGCTGCCGTCCATGGGGTCGCAAAGAGTCGGACATGACTGAGCGACTGAACAGCAAAATAACCATGAGAACCTCATAAGGGCCAACGCTCACGAGGCACCTTACGGCCCACTGCTAACCCCGTTAACACTGCAAGGCCAAGGCCAGCATTACCAGCGTTCTGTTACAGAGATGTGGCCGTGCAGGCGCGGGGGCTTCCCACAAGCCGGCCCACAGCAGGGCGTCCAATTCCACACACAGGGCCTGAGCCCCGCCAGTCACCTAAAGAAGGGCGCTGCTGACCGTTACTGCCTGGAGAGCGAAACACGTCTCACAGCGAAAATAAACCGCGCTGCCGGGCCCTGTCCCCACACTCGGGTCAGCCCTCTGTGTGACGCAGCCACGGGGCTTCTTCCTCCCCCGCCACCCTCCGTGTCTGAGCCCCAACTCTGCCTCCCGAAGTCTCGACCCCCTGTGACATTCCAACCCAGCCTGAGCTCTGGGGCCAGAGCAGCCCCCCACCCCCTTTGCCAGCGTGATCGAGGAGCACAGTTCCGCCACATTCCCGGGCACACTGCCTTCTGCCCTCAGTGGTAACACTTTTACACAGCCAAACACACTACCTGCATAATTTTATATTCTGATCATTGTACTTACCATGAAAACACAAGCTGACGTTTTTTAAAGCCCCCCGTGCACCTGTAAGAATTAGAAACGGACCCGCCACTGGCGTCTGAGGCGTCGGTGCCTGGCTACACTGAGGCTGCTTGCAGCTTATTGCTAAACAAAGCATCCAAGAAAACATCCTCGCACAAATATCTCTGAAATCATCTCAGGCAATGTTTCTGGGGTGGACTTCAAGAAGCAGAAATACTACATTAAAGGCTTGGGTGTTTTCAGCACTCTACAACCAGTTTCTCTTTTGAGAAACGCTTTCTGGTTCTGCAGGCGAGGGTGGCCGTCCACCAACAGCAGGCGAAACCAGAAACCAGAAACCGACAGTGCCTCTCAGGCCCCCGGGGGGCGGGGGGGCGGGGAGGCCACGGCCCCAGGGTGAAGCCCCCCAGACCCACACGGGGCACGAGGCCACGGTCCCAGGGTGAAGCCCCCACAGACCCACACGGGGTGCGAGGCCACGGCCCCAGGGTGAAGCCGCCCGAGACCCACACAGGGTGCGAGGCCATGGCCCCAGGGGACGCTGCGACTGCGTCCCCCTAGGCACTAAGACCCCTGGGGGGACACAGTCAGGTGGGAACCCCCCTAACCCAGTCTGGGGCAATTTACCTCCACAAGCTCCACCAGGCACCCCAAGTGAGTATCAAAGAAAAGTCAACAACCTGGATGATTCCAACACTGAGACACTGGAAAGAGCGGGGTTCCCAGGGGTCGGGGGTCAGGCTCAGGATGGCAAGGAATGAACAGGCCCGGAGGATTTTCAGGGGTGAAGCAGCTGTACTGTGATGACGGAGCCACGGCAGGCGCAGGGAGTGCCGCGGTGCCCCCTGGGCTCCGGACGGCCGTGTCAGTGCAGACTCTCCTGGTAAAGCGTCCCGCCTGCTGAGTGTGCTGAGGAGGAGGGGTCCGCGCCTGTGTGGGGCAGGGGCTGCAGGTGGCTAGCTCCCTCTCAAGGGCACGGTCAGCTTAAACTGCGCTGAATAATAAAGTCCAATTTGACAACGTATCCAAAGAACTAAAGAAAACTATGCTTAAAGAATTTTTTTTAAGTATGAGAACAATGACTCAAATACAGAATGTATTGACCCATAAAACGAATCAAGTGGAAATTATCAACTGAAAGGTACAATAAATAAAATGAAAACTTCACTAGAGGGGCTCAGTGAAAACACAAGAGGACCCACAGAGATCTTATACTCCCGAGAACAGAAAAAAAAAAAAAGGGAGAAAAACGAACAGCACCTCAGAGAGCGGCGTGACACCCAGTGCTTGCCAACCCACGCTCAGTGGGTGTCCCCGAAGCAGGGGCGGGAGAGGCGTGACCAGCCCGAGGACGGCGGTGAGCCATGGAGGCCCCTGTCCTCTCCCCGTACTGTCGCGGCTGGTCTGGACCATGGCACCACAGCAGAAGCCACACAGCCTCCCCACTCAGGCCTTAACCCCCAAAATTCTGCATTGACACCTCCACCTCCGCCACCCCCCCCAC
>SJYS01023188.1:669727-690916 GCA_006410695.1 Philantomba maxwellii
GCTGGCACCCCTGCCCCCAGGCTTCTCCAGAGCTCCCACCACCCGCTGGCACCCCTGCCCCCAGGCTTCTCCAGAGCTCCCACCACCCGCTGGCACCCCTGCCCCCAGGCTTCTCCAGAGCTCCCACCACCCGCTGGCACCCCTGCCCCCAGGCTTCTCCAGAGCTCCCACCACCCGCTGGCACCCCTGCCCCCAGGCTTCTCCAGAGCTCCCACCACCCGCTGGCACCCCTGCCCCCAGGCTTCTCCAGAGCTCCCACCACCCGCTGGCACCCCTGCCCCCAGGCTTCTCCAGAGCTCCCACCACCCGCTGGCACCCCTGCCCCCAGGCTTCTCCAGAGCTCCCACCACCCGCTGGCACCCCTGCCCCCAGGCTTCTCCAGAGCTCCCACCACCCGCTGGCACCCCTGCCCCCAGGCTTCTCCAGAGCTCCCACCACCCGCTGGCACCCCTGCCCCCAGGCTTCTCCAGAGCTCCCACCACCCGCTGGCACCCCTGCCCCCAGGCTTCTCCAGAGCTCCCACCACCCGCTGGCACCCCTGCCCCCAGGCTTCTCCAGAGCTCCCACCACCCGCTGGCACCCCTGCCCCCAGGCTTCTCCAGAGCTCCCACCACCCGCTGGCACCCCTGCCCCCAGGCTTCTCCAGAGCTCCCACCACCCGCTGGCACCCCTGCCCCCAGGCTTCTCCAGAGCTCCCACCACCCGCTGGCACCCCTGCCCCCAGGCTTCTCCAGAGCTCCCACCACCCGCTGGCACCCCTGCCCCCAGGCTTCTCCAGAGCTCCCACCACCCGCTGGCACCCCTGCCCCCAGGCTTCTCCAGAGCTCCCACCACCCGCTGGCACCCCTGCCCCCAGGCTTCTCCAGAGCTCCCACCACCCGCTGGCACCCCTGCCCCCAGGCTTCTCCAGAGCTCCCACCACCCGCTGGCACCCCTGCCCCCAGGCTTCTCCAGAGCTCCCACCACCCGCTGGCACCCCTGCCCCCAGGCTTCTCCAGAGCTCCCACCACCCGCTGGCACCCCTGCCCCCAGGCTTCTCCAGAGCTCCCACCACCCGCTGGCACCCCTGCCCCCAGGCTTCTCCAGAGCTCCCACCACCCGCTGGCACCCCTGCCCCCAGGCTTCTCCAGAGCTCCCACCACCCGCTGGCACCCCTGCCCCCAGGCTTCTCCAGAGCTCCCACCACCCGCTGGCACCCCTGCCCCCAGGCTTCTCCAGAGCTCCCACCACCCGCTGGCACCCCTGCCCCCAGGCTTCTCCAGAGCTCCCACCACCCGCTGGCACCCCTGCCCCCAGGCTTCTCCAGAGCTCCCACCACCCGCTGGCACCCCTGCCCCCAGGCTTCTCCAGAGCTCCCACCACCCGCTGGCACCCCTGCCCCCAGGCTTCTCCAGAGCTCCCACCACCCGCTGGCACCCCTGCCCCCAGGCTTCTCCAGAGCTCCCACCACCCGCTGGCACCCCTGCCCCCAGGCTTCTCCAGAGCTCCCACCACCCGCTGGCACCCCTGCCCCCAGGCTTCTCCAGAGCTCCCACCACCCGCTGGCACCCCTGCCCCCAGGCTTCTCCAGAGCTCCCACCACCCGCTGGCACCCCTGCCCCCAGGCTTCTCCAGAGCTCCCACCACCCGCTGGCACCCCTGCCCCCAGGCTTCTCCAGAGCTCCCACCACCCGCTGGCACCCCTGCCCCCAGGCTTCTCCAGAGCTCCCACCACCCGCTGGCACCCCTGCCCCCAGGCTTCTCCAGAGCTCCCACCACCCGCTGGCACCCCTGCCCCCAGGCTTCTCCAGAGCTCCCACCACCCGCTGGCACCCCTGCCCCCAGGCTTCTCCAGAGCTCCCACCACCCGCTGGCACCCCTGCCCCCAGGCTTCTCCAGAGCTCCCACCACCCGCTGGCACCCCTGCCCCCAGGCTTCTCCAGAGCTCCCACCACCCGCTGGCACCCCTGCCCCCAGGCTTCTCCAGAGCTCCCACCACCCGCTGGCACCCCTGCCCCCAGGCTTCTCCAGAGCTCCCACCACCCGCTGGCACCCCTGCCCCCAGGCTTCTCCAGAGCTCCCACCACCCGCTGGCACCCCTGCCCCCAGGCTTCTCCAGAGCTCCCACCACCCGCTGGCACCCCTGCCCCCAGGCTTCTCCAGAGCTCCCACCACCCGCTGGCACCCCTGCCCCCAGGCTTCTCCAGAGCTCCCACCACCCGCTGGCACCCCTGCCCCCAGGCTTCTCCAGAGCTCCCACCACCCGCTGGCACCCCTGCCCCCAGGCTTCTCCAGAGCTCCCACCACCCGCTGGCACCCCTGCCCCCAGGCTTCTCCAGAGCTCCCACCACCCGCTGGCACCCCTGCCCCCAGGCTTCTCCAGAGCTCCCACCACCCGCTGGCACCCCTGCCCCCAGGCTTCTCCAGAGCTCCCACCACCCGCTGGCACCCCTGCCCCCAGGCTTCTCCAGAGCTCCCACCACCCGCTGGCACCCCTGCCCCCAGGCTTCTCCAGAGCTCCCACCACCCGCTGGCACCCCTGCCCCCAGGCTTCTCCAGAGCTCCCACCACCCGCTGGCACCCCTGCCCCCAGGCTTCTCCAGAGCTCCCACCACCCGCTGGCACCCCTGCCCCCAGGCTTCTCCAGAGCTCCCACCACCCGCTGGCACCCCTGCCCCCAGGCTTCTCCAGAGCTCCCACCACCCGCTGGCACCCCTGCCCCCAGGCTTCTCCAGAGCTCCCACCACCCGCTGGCACCCCTGCCCCCAGGCTTCTCCAGAGCTCCCACCACCCGCTGGCACCCCTGCCCCCAGGCTTCTCCAGAGCTCCCACCACCCGCTGGCACCCCTGCCCCCAGGCTTCTCCAGAGCTCCCACCACCCGCTGGCACCCCTGCCCCCAGGCTTCTCCAGAGCTCCCACCACCCGCTGGCACCCCTGCCCCCAGGCTTCTCCAGAGCTCCCACCACCCGCTGGCACCCCTGCCCCCAGGCTTCTCCAGAGCTCCCACCACCCGCTGGCACCCCTGCCCCCAGGCTTCTCCAGAGCTCCCACCACCCGCTGGCACCCCTGCCCCCAGGCTTCTCCAGAGCTCCCACCACCCGCTGGCACCCCTGCCCCCAGGCTTCTCCAGAGCTCCCACCACCCGCTGGCACCCCTGCCCCCAGGCTTCTCCAGAGCTCCCACCACCCGCTGGCACCCCTGCCCCCAGGCTTCTCCAGAGCTCCCACCACCCGCTGGCACCCCTGCCCCCAGGCTTCTCCAGAGCTCCCACCACCCGCTGGCACCCCTGCCCCCAGGCTTCTCCAGAGCTCCCACCACCCGCTGGCACCCCTGCCCCCAGGCTTCTCCAGAGCTCCCACCACCCGCTGGCACCCCTGCCCCCAGGCTTCTCCAGAGCTCCCACCACCCGCTGGCACCCCTGCCCCCAGGCTTCTCCAGAGCTCCCACCACCCGCTGGCACCCCTGCCCCCAGGCTTCTCCAGAGCTCCCACCACCCGCTGGCACCCCTGCCCCCAGGCTTCTCCAGAGCTCCCACCACCCGCTGGCACCCCTGCCCCCAGGCTTCTCCAGAGCTCCCACCACCCGCTGGCACCCCTGCCCCCAGGCTTCTCCAGAGCTCCCACCACCCGCTGGCACCCCTGCCCCCAGGCTTCTCCAGAGCTCCCACCACCCGCTGGCACCCCTGCCCCCAGGCTTCTCCAGAGCTCCCACCACCCGCTGGCACCCCTGCCCCCAGGCTTCTCCAGAGCTCCCACCACCCGCTGGCACCCCTGCCCCCAGGCTTCTCCAGAGCTCCCACCACCCGCTGGCACCCCTGCCCCCAGGCTTCTCCAGAGCTCCCACCACCCGCTGGCACCCCTGCCCCCAGGCTTCTCCAGAGCTCCCACCACCCGCTGGCACCCCTGCCCCCAGGCTTCTCCAGAGCTCCCACCACCCGCTGGCACCCCTGCCCCCAGGCTTCTCCAGAGCTCCCACCACCCGCTGGCACCCCTGCCCCCAGGCTTCTCCAGAGCTCCCACCACCCGCTGGCACCCCTGCCCCCAGGCTTCTCCAGAGCTCCCACCACCCGCTGGCACCCCTGCCCCCAGGCTTCTCCAGAGCTCCCACCACCCGCTGGCACCCCTGCCCCCAGGCTTCTCCAGAGCTCCCACCACCCGCTGGCACCCCTGCCCCCAGGCTTCTCCAGAGCTCCCACCACCCGCTGGCACCCCTGCCCCCAGGCTTCTCCAGAGCTCCCACCACCCGCTGGCACCCCTGCCCCCAGGCTTCTCCAGAGCTCCCACCACCCGCTGGCACCCCTGCCCCCAGGCTTCTCCAGAGCTCCCACCACCCGCTGGCACCCCTGCCCCCAGGCTTCTCCAGAGCTCCCACCACCCGCTGGCACCCCTGCCCCCAGGCTTCTCCAGAGCTCCCACCACCCGCTGGCACCCCTGCCCCCAGGCTTCTCCAGAGCTCCCACCACCCGCTGGCACCCCTGCCCCCAGGCTTCTCCAGAGCTCCCACCACCCGCTGGCACCCCTGCCCCCAGGCTTCTCCAGAGCTCCCACCACCCGCTGGCACCCCTGCCCCCAGGCTTCTCCAGAGCTCCCACCACCCGCTGGCACCCCTGCCCCCAGGCTTCTCCAGAGCTCCCACCACCCGCTGGCACCCCTGCCCCCAGGCTTCTCCAGAGCTCCCACCACCCGCTGGCACCCCTGCCCCCAGGCTTCTCCAGAGCTCCCACCACCCGCTGGCACCCCTGCCCCCAGGCTTCTCCAGAGCTCCCACCACCCGCTGGCACCCCTGCCCCCAGGCTTCTCCAGAGCTTCACCACCTGCTGGCACCCCTGCCCCCAGACTTCTCCATAGCTCCAACACAAACACGTGATGCAATCCACGTGCATGCCCAGAGAGCCTCCTTGCACATGGAACACACATTTCACACGCAGAGTCTGTGTGATGAGTGCTAGGTCTCCACCCCTGCATACAAGCACTGGGTGTATTATGTTAGGTGAATTAACGGTCACGACTTCACTGGCACTAGGGTTTACTCATTATTTAGGGCTTCCCTGGTGGCTCAGACGGCAAAGCATCTGCCTGCAATGTGGGAGACCCAGGTGCGATCCCTGGGTCGGGAAGATCCCCTGGAGAAGGAAATGGCAACCCACTCCAATACTCTTGCCTGGAAAATTCCATGGATGGAGGAGCCTGGTAAGCTACAGTCCATGGGGTCGCAAAGAGTCAGACACGACTGAGCAACTTCCCTGGCACTAAGGACCGGCGCCCGTGACTCGAATTGGTACCAGAAACGCTTGGGTGTAGCTTCCAAAAGTGAAGGCGAGTCACGCTGACCTCGCCTAGAGCCAGAGAGTAAGGCAGCTGGTGTGACACGAGAACTGAGTATTCGACACGGGAACCGGGAACCGTGTTTTAAAAAAAAAACGCATGGAGGTACGATCACCACAGGCAAAACGACACGGAGACGTAAAGGACGCTCTGGGTTTTAGCATAAACCCGTAAGCCCTTTCTGTCGAGGATGACGGATGCATCCTGTTACTGAAGGCTCCGCCTGAGGCCGGCCGCCGCCCAGCGCTCCGAGGGCGGCCAGCACAGGGTCCGGGCTCCGCTCCCCTCCATGGGCACTAGGCCTCGGTCAGCCAGGCGCCACCGAGCATCAGCGCTCTGGCTTCAGGGCCAGCTCCCTGTCACTCAGGATGATCGCTGACTCCAGGCAGGGCTCATAACCAGCTGGCCGGCACCCCCAGGCCTCGCCTCCTGCCCATGGCCGGCACCGGGATGGCTGTCCAGGAGACCCGCGTGGGGACAGGCTGCTCTGTGCCCGGGTCCTAAGCCTCACCAGGGAGCCGGAACACGCTGACGCCGCCCTCCCGGAATCCCAGCCTGGGTCGGCTATCTCATCTCGCCGCTGCCCACCACGTCCCCTTCCTTCGGTCCCTTCCTCCCTGTCCCTCAGTCCGAGCAGACCAAGTCCCCGGGCCCACGGATTCGGTCTCCTCCTCTCGAGCTCTGAGCCCGTGCAGTGAGCTGGGCTTCAGTTATTCTACATTTCAGCTCTGTAACTTCCACATTTCTTTTGTTATAAGTCCTTTTTCTAGGATTTTCTAGCTTTCCGTTTGTTTCAAGAGAATCTGTAATTGTTTTCTGAAGCCTTTTTATGAGGGCGGCTTGAAAACCCTTGTCAGGGGATTCCAGCCCCCTTCACCTGAAGGAGATGGCCCCTGAAGATCACCTCGGCAGTCCAGTATCATCTAGAAAAGCAGCGCGCAGTGGCCGCTCTTGGGTGGCGGGGTTGCCAGAAATTGTTTGTTTTCTCCGGTGTTCAGTGACAAAGTGCACTTTAAATTGGCCTTCGTTGCGCAGTCGCTAAGCTGTGTTGGGCTCTTTCGTAACCTCGTGGACTGAGCCTAACGGGCTCCTCTGTCCATGGGGTTTTCTAGGCAAGAACACTGGAACATTTCCTTGTCTGGGGGATCCTCCTGACCCAGAGGTTGAACCCGCATCTCCTGCATTGGCAAGTAGATTCTTTACCACCGAGCCCCCAGGGACGCCCTCTGAATTGGCTACTGAACTGAAAAGCACAGACCCCTCGGCAGTGGTGGGAAGCCAGCACAAGCCACAGACCCCTACAGACCTGCAAAGAGAAGGGGGCTCCGGGCGAAGGACCCAAGCCCCCCACCCGTGGGAGGCAGCGGGAGGAGCCACGGCCCTGCGGACCCCCACACTGAGGAGTGTTTTCACCTGGAGCTGGACGCCGCCCAGCCCCAAGCCCGCAGCACCGCTGGTCTACCTCTCCCCTTAAAAGCCTGTTTCAGGCAGAACCCTTACCTACGACTCTCTCTTCTGGTAGCTCTTAGTGACTCATCCTCTTACTGAGCTACAGGTCCTCCCAACCCTAATATGAATATTTCAAGGATCCTGCCTTAAGTGCCCTGACTTAAATAAAACAGTCATCAAATCGCAAGCAAGCTTCTGAGCTTGGTCTCTTAATGGAGACTGTTTCTCTTCTGTTTTATACAAGAATTTCTAGAAGTAAACAGACAAGTGAGGAATCCCATTTTGCAGATAAATTCCAAGTGCCCCTTTGAATCCAAGGCAGGATTTCTTTCGAAGCGCTGTACCTCCACGTTTCAAGGCTCCAAAAGCCCACCGTGAAGCAGCCTGGGGTCCTCTCTGCTCTGAACTAAAAGCACGCGGTTAGGACGTTTCCCAAGAGCAGGGCTGGGGAGCAGCCAGGTCAGCGGGCAGCCCCCGCTCGCCTGTGGGGAAGCCCCAGGGGCTCACACCTGGGTCCCGTCCTTGCAGCGCCGTGCCTGTCATCGGGCTGGCCCCACGTTACAGCACCACCGGGCCGATGAGCTTGGGGGCTGTGAGTGGTCCTTAAATGTGCCCCCTGGACCTGCAGCGTCAGCACGTCCTGTGCACCCGTGAGAAATGCCCACCCTCCGCAACCTGGACTGTGACATCAGAAACTCTGGGTGGAGCCCAGCAGTCTGTATCTTCACAAGCCATCCAGGAGGTTCTGGGCACACTCGCGTGTAAGAACCATGTATCCACCTGTGCCAAAGGTGCAAAGCGAGGAACCATCACTGAAACACAGGTACCGCCAACTGCGATGTCAGTAGCTTCACTCGTAACTTTGATGTAAAATTGTAAACATTTTTATACAAAATTTCACTGTTGGGCAGCTATGCTTCCAGCTCTAAGAAAAAGGAAACCATCCCAAGCCAGAAATTTCAAGGCGCAGCCTCCTCAGTGGAAGTGAGAGGTGGGGGAGAGAGGGAAGAGACGACTTCCTGCAACGTCCTTATCAACAATACTGTCCCCACCGCATGCGCACGTGGCGCGTGCTCAGTCGTGTCCGACTCTGTGCAGCCCCACGGATTGCAGCCCATCAGGCTCCCCCATCCCTGGGACTCTCCAGGCGAGAATACTGGAGTGAGCTGCCTCCTCCTCAAGGGGATCTTCCTGACGAGGGATCAAACCCACATCTCCCGAGTCTCCCGCACAGGCAGGTGGATTCTTTACCACTAAGACACTTCATCCTCTCAAAGGAAAAAGACTAAGGGGAAAAAAACTGATGAGCCCCCATCCCCCACACAAGGAGACGGACTGGCGAGTGTGCGTTCATTGCTTTGAATGGGAAACTGAAGTGAAGCGAAAGTCGCTCAGCCGTGTCCAACTCTTTGTGACCCCATGGACTACAGGCCAGAATACTGGGGTGGGTAGCCATTCCCTTCTCCAGGGGATCTTCCCAACGCAGGGATTGAACCCCAGTCTCCCGCACTGCAGGTGGATTCTTTACCAGCTGAGCCACAGAGGAAGCCCAAGAATACTGGAGCGGGGAGCCTTTCCCTTCTCCAGGGGATCTTCCCGACCCAGGAATCGAACCAGGGTCTCCTGCACTGCAGGCAGATTCCTTATCAACTGAGCTATCAGGGAAGCCCTTGAATGGGAAAAATAACACCCAAAAGCTAAACATTGCTTCCACTCACTGAGGTTGTTTAGGGGCCATATTCCCTCCCAGTAAACACAACTTGATTTAATTTCATCTCTCTTCATTTATTATAATATGTAACTAATTGGGAGTGTTTTCTACATGAGAAAGAGAGCAAGGCCCAGGAGAGATGTGCATATATTCACAAAATTATAAAACAAATAGTCTTTGACTTGAACCTGAACATCCTAAAAACTGTACATTGACATCCCTAAAAGGCCTTCCCTCCAATGGATCTGGACTCTCAAACGTCGGCAGCACGTAGAGACGGCCTAGAGTAGCAGGTTCTCAACCGCCCCTATGTTTACCTAAAAAGTCACTCACTGTGAAATAAATCAAACCGGGGAGAGTCAACACCTGACGTGAATTCATTTATGATAAGACAGGGGTTTCCCTAGCAGTTCAATAGTAAAGAAGCCACCTACCAATGCAAGACACAAGCGTTCAATCCCTGGTGGAGAAAGACCCCACACGCCGAGGAGCAACCAAGCCCAGGGGGCCACACCCCCTGAGCCCGCGCCCTAGAGCCCGGGGGTGGAGGCCCGTGCCTCTGGGGCTGGCGCCCTAGAGCCTGGGGGCCCGCACCTCCTGAGCCCGCGCCCTAGAGCCCGGGGGTGGAGGGCCGCGCCTCCGGGGCCCGCGCCCTAGAGCCCGGGGGTGCAGGCCCGCGCCCTAGAGCCCGGGACCACGCCTCCTGAGCCCACATGTCACAACTCCTGAAACCACAGCAAGAGAAGCCGCCACGGCGGGAAGCCTGCGCACGAAAACTACAGAGCAGCCCGCTCGCCGCAACCAGAGAAAGCCTGCACAGCAAGAAAGACCCAGCCCAGACGAAAGTAAATGTTAAGTTTTTAAAAAGAGGTTTTCAAAAAAAGATTAAATAGATTTTTCAAAAAGGTTGCAAATCTCAGAGGGGCTCAGACTGACCACTGCTCAGCCTGAACACACTGGCCGGACTTGAACCCATGTTAAAACATGTAGGAAGTGAGGGAAAAACCGCACAGATGTGTTGCCCTGAAGCCACTGAAAGGAACAGAGTTTTCTAAAGTCTCCTTTATCAAGGAAAAAAAAAATTGCTGAAGGTCAACTTCCTCTTAACAAGACTTCCTACAGCTGATGAGCATCAGCCTGTGAAAACCCGCCCCAAGTTCACGCATCCTCAGCTCCACACTCGGCTCCCCAGCCTCCGGGTCCACGCTGCCCTGGTTCCGACAACACCCGCCAGCGCCTACGCTCCGCCCGTCCGACATGAGGTGCCCTTGTTAACATCACCGACCACTAGGCTGACTGCTCTGGGTCTTCCCCCCACTTTTCCTCTTCAGTCTAAGAGGGTCATCAATTCTGCGGAGCCTTCCCAGAGAATAGGCTCTGGGTTGTGCTGTCTCCAGTGATTCTCTGCTTCCCGCCTCACCGGCTGAGCTCTTCATTACTCTGTTTCGTCTGTTGCCGACTTTGGGTTTAACTTGCCTTTATTGTTCTAGCTTCTTAAGATGGCAGCTCTATTCCAGCCCACAGAAGACGGAAAGCCTGTGCAGGGTGAGCTCCCGCTCACTCCCGAACATCTTTCTAACTATTTATAAACAGGATGCCTTAAGACTCACACCCAATTAAATAGTTACTGTGAGTTATCTGAAGACCCAGCCTGGGCTCGCGGACAAGGCAGTTACTTGCGTTCAGTCTGCATAACCGTGCTTGGTCAGAGGTCAGAGGAAGGAGAAACAAAACCTTCCTCCCGTGCCTCTTCCAGAGGTGAAGTCTGGGAGCCGCTCGGCTCCAGGCGCGCCCCACTCAGAGGGGCGGCTTCAGAGTGCGCTGCCCTCTGGAAGCTTAACCTTTGCCAAGAGGCTGCTGAGAACCTAACCCCGTTCTATTTATGGGCCTTGTTTTCAAAGGAAACAAAAATGCCTTAACAAATAGAAGAACCACAGCCAGAAAACTTCACGTTTTCCATGAGAAGAAATCTGTTACGCACGTCGCTGAACAAGGCAGTTTCTCCAGCACCGCAGAGAGACAGCCCCGCGGTCACCGGAGAAGTGGAGGCTGGGGGGCCCGTGTTCCCACGCCTCTGGCTCCCCCGAAGGCCAGCAACCCGGCCTAGGGGCCAGGACGAGGCCTCCGCAGCTCCCGGCTTTCCATCAGAATTTCTACAGCATTCTTCACAGAGTGAAGAACAAAGTCATAACCTTTCGGGATGCATTCCTGGATCAGGAAGATCCCCTGGAGAAGGGAATGGCTACACACTCCAGTATCCTTGCCTGGGAAATCCCGCGGACAGAGGAGCCTGGTGGGCTACGTCCATGGGGTCACACAGAGCCGGGCACGACTGAGCAGCTGACCGCACAGGCACGCACAGAAAGCAACAGGCTTTTTTCAGAAAGTCTATATTCCTGAAAAAAGCCTCCTGAACAAATTTACTAACTTCAGCTGCAGTTAAAAGTCTCTTGTGACCTTATAAACAATTGTGTGTCAAACGTTTTAATCCGATCTTTTCAACAACTAAGATGCGTCTGTTACCCAAAGTGTTTTTTCCTCTAACACATCACTGAGCATAAACACATTATATTTCAAAAGTTAGAAAATTAATTTGCCAGATTAAATTGAAGTAATAAAAAAAAATTTTAGGTACAAAAAAAAGTCTCTTATGAACTTCAGTTCAGTTCAGTCACTCAATCGTGTCCAACTCTGCAATCCCATGAATCGCAGCATGCCAGGCCTCCCTGTCCTTCACCAATTCCTGGAGTTCACTCAGACTCACATCCATCGAGTCCATGATGCCATCCAGCCATCTCATCCTCAGTCGTCCCCTTCTCCTCCTGCCCCCAATCCCTCCCAGCATCAGAGTCTTTTCCAATGAATCAACCTCAAGCTCAGGGAGTCGGTGGGAAAGTGTGTTCCCGGCAGAGACTTAGCAGTGAGACACTCAGGATGGAGGGGAAAGGGCCATCACAGGCCAGAGGGTTTGCAGATAATCCAAACCAGGCTGTTCCAAGGGTTTCTGCTTGACTGCTAAAAACATCACGCTGCCAGAACACGACTTCTGCCAGGAACTGCGACTTCAAAGCAAAGCTGGACACCAGGGCTCCCGTTTTAAATAAAACCATCAGGTGTAAGCAGGCAGAGGCTTCCAGGGCTACACTTTTTTTGGTTCTGAATCACATGCACCTTCTTTAGAGAAAAGATAGGAACCTCATCGGTTCCTTTTTAAAGGCTGCTCTCGGTGTAACAGCAATTACAGTCCCGCACAGAACACCACCTGCGCTCTCAAGCCTTGTGCCGTGCCCACCGCCACGGGAGGCTGCGGAACCGGCGGCCACAGAGCCTCGGTGGCCCCTTAAGCGAGCCTGTGCTTCTGTCCGTGGGCCGCGCCCGGCTCACCTGGGCTCACGCGGCAGCGGGGACCTCCGATCGAAGTGGCAGCTCTGCTGACCTCGCCTGGATGGCCCATGAATGGGGTCGGAGGGCTGCGGGCGGGCCCAGGGGGGCTCAGCAGGCGCAGCTGAGCTCTTGGCCCTGTGGTCTTGCATCCCGCAGCATTTGGGACCACCCAGCTGTTCCCAGGTGCAGACAGGCTCTGAGAGAGCATGGAAACACACCAGGCCTCCGGGGAACTGCTGCCTGCCCCTNATGAATGGGGTCGGAGGGCTGCGGGCGGGCCCAGGGGGGCTCAGCAGGCGCAGCTGAGCTCTTGGCCCTGTGGTCTTGCATCCCGCAGCATTTGGGACCACCCAGCTGTTCCCAGGTGCAGACAGGCTCTGAGAGAGCATGGAAACACACCAGGCCTCCGGGGAACTGCTGCCTGCCCCTGTCGGCCACATCCGTTGCCAGAACAAGTCAAGGTCAGCTCAGATGCAAGAGGTGAGGAAAGAGGCCCCACCCCACCCCTCGATGGGAAGAGCTGCAGGGTGACTTGATGAGGGGTGAGGGGCATGGCTGCAGGGGCGCGGTGAGGAGGGGACGGGGGGCCTCCTCCGTAACCTACCATGGCCCTTCTCTAATCTTCCNCACTCCAGTATCCTTGCCTGGGAAATCCCGCGGACAGAGGAGCCTGGTGGGCTACGTCCATGGGGTCACACAGAGCCGGGCACGACTGAGCAGCTGACCGCACAGGCACGCACAGAAAGCAACAGGCTTTTTTCAGAAAGTCTATATTCCTGAAAAAAGCCTCCTGAACAAATTTACTAACTTCAGCTGCAGTTAAAAGTCTCTTGTGACCTTATAAACAATTGTGTGTCAAACGTTTTAATCCGATCTTTTCAACAACTAAGATGCGTCTGTTACCCAAAGTGTTTTTTCCTCTAACACATCACTGAGCATAAACACATTATATTTCAAAAGTTAGAAAATTAATTTGCCAGATTAAATTGAAGTAATAAAAAAAAATTTTAGGTACAAAAAAAAGTCTCTTATGAACTTCAGTTCAGTTCAGTCACTCAATCGTGTCCAACTCTGCAATCCCATGAATCGCAGCATGCCAGGCCTCCCTGTCCTTCACCAATTCCTGGAGTTCACTCAGACTCACATCCATCGAGTCCATGATGCCATCCAGCCATCTCATCCTCAGTCGTCCCCTTCTCCTCCTGCCCCCAATCCCTCCCAGCATCAGAGTCTTTTCCAATGAATCAACCTCAAGCTCAGGGAGTCGGTGGGAAAGTGTGTTCCCGGCAGAGACTTAGCAGTGAGACACTCAGGATGGAGGGGAAAGGGCCATCACAGGCCAGAGGGTTTGCAGATAATCCAAACCAGGCTGTTCCAAGGGTTTCTGCTTGACTGCTAAAAACATCACGCTGCCAGAACACGACTTCTGCCAGGAACTGCGACTTCAAAGCAAAGCTGGACACCAGGGCTCCCGTTTTAAATAAAACCATCAGGTGTAAGCAGGCAGAGGCTTCCAGGGCTACACTTTTTTTGGTTCTGAATCACATGCACCTTCTTTAGAGAAAAGATAGGAACCTCATCGGTTCCTTTTTAAAGGCTGCTCTCGGTGTAACAGCAATTACAGTCCCGCACAGAACACCACCTGCGCTCTCAAGCCTTGTGCCGTGCCCACCGCCACGGGAGGCTGCGGAACCGGCGGCCACAGAGCCTCGGTGGCCCCTTAAGCGAGCCTGTGCTTCTGTCCGTGGGCCGCGCCCGGCTCACCTGGGCTCACGCGGCAGCGGGGACCTCCGATCGAAGTGGCAGCTCTGCTGACCTCGCCTGGATGGCCCATGAATGGGGTCGGAGGGCTGCGGGCGGGCCCAGGGGGGCTCAGCAGGCGCAGCTGAGCTCTTGGCCCTGTGGTCTTGCATCCCGCAGCATTTGGGACCACCCAGCTGTTCCCAGGTGCAGACAGGCTCTGAGAGAGCATGGAAACACACCAGGCCTCCGGGGAACTGCTGCCTGCCCCTGTCGGCCACATCCGTTGCCAGAACAAGTCAAGGTCAGCTCAGATGCAAGAGGTGAGGAAAGAGGCCCCACCCCACCCCTCGATGGGAAGAGCTGCAGGGTGACTTGATGAGGGGTGAGGGGCATGGCTGCAGGGGCGCGGTGAGGAGGGGGCGGGGGGCCTCCTCCGTAACCTACCATGGCCCTTCTCTAATCTTCCTGTGCCCTACGAAGCTGACCTCCGCAGAGGCTGACCTCTATGCCCCATTGGCCCAGCACAGTCCTGGAGATCCCATTCATTTAGACTACAGCGTGAATGACTCCCCCCAGGCTGTACAGTGCTCAACTTACACAGCCATATGGTGCTGCCCTCAGCGAACCTGCCTGTAAACTGATGAGTCTGGGCAGCAGGGTGCCTTGAGAATGCCTCCCACTGAGAATTCGCAAATGCTTTACACTTCAGACCCTACGGTCTCTCTTACGACTTGCCTGAAAAGGCAGCACAGAACACACGTGTGTGTGTGTGTGTTTCCACGTGTATGATGGGCACACTAGCATGCACACAGTAGGAACATAACAAATACATCGGTTACACATGTTGACATTGGAATGAAGATTAAAATAATTTTGAACAAATGTGTTGGAAATGTACAAACATCCCACCCTTCTTCCTGGATTACAGAAGTATCCCACAAAAGCAAGGCTGAGAACTACCAGTTTGGTTCATAAAACGAGAAATACAGAGCTAAAGTTAGACAAAAAAAAAACATAAAGAAACAAACGATCCGACCCTAACTTGGTAGAACCGAGAAGGAGAGGAAACATCAGAAATCGTACCCAGGACACACAGGCCCGGGACAGCCCGGACGCCCTCCCAGCACAGACACGGGGGGCCGGCAGGCCTCACTGCTCATCTGTGGCTCTGGGCCCTGCCCATGCACGAAACCCTAGATGCACGAAACCCGAGCCCCCAGCCAGCCCTCTGGCCCCTCGGGCCAGCAGCTGCGTGCGCTCAGCAGCTGCGCGGGTATCTGCAGCTAAGCAGAGGACCCAGGAACACATTCCGTGGTCCCACCGCCCCAGACGAAGGTATCCATGAGGGTGAGAAGGAAGGGCGGCCAGCACCCTGAGATGGCAAGAGCCTGTCCGGCTGTGAGAATAAGGAAATACTCCAGGATGTGGGTGGCCTTAAGGTCCAAGTCCTGGCTTAGCGTTTTCCTGGACGTAGCACAAGTTTCGGGTGTTGATCTATAAAAGCATCATCTATGAGGACCTGGCCCGCAGCCAGCACTGCCCACGGCCCCTCGCGTCCATTCACTCACCCTAGGAGCAGCCCTCCCGGCCCATGAGGCCGTTTCCTCCAGACAGCAATGGTCAACCTTGACTTTCTCTCTCTCACCCAAGGAGCAGCCCTCCCGGCCCATGAGGCCGTTTCCTCCAGACAGCAACGGTCAACCTTGACTTTCTCTCTGTCGCTCAGTCGTGTCCGAGTCTTTGCGACCCCATGGTCTGTAGCCCGCCAGGCTCCTCTGTCCATGGGATTCTCCAGGCAGGAATACTGGAGTGGGTTGCCGTTTCCTTCGCCCAGGGATCTTCGCGACCCAGGGATTGAACCCCCGTCTCCTGTGTCTCCTGCATTGCAGGCGGATTCTTTACCCATTGAGCCATTGGGGAATCCCTAATCTTGTTTTTAGGAAGAAGAAAGTCAGGCTCAGAGAATTCAGACAGGTTGTCCAAAGTCACACAGCAAATGGACGATTCTGGAGCACATCCTGGGACCGCCCCACGGTACAGGCCCTGGGGGCAGAGTGGGTCTTGGGAAGCGCTGGGCCTCCCAGCACCCGGGGCTGCCCTGGGCAGAGGTGAGCTCCCAGACGCGCGCGCACGCACACACACACACACACCTGGGCAGAGGTGAGCTCCCAGACGGTGTGCGGGACCCTGGCCACCTTCTCCTGACCCCCGTGCAATGCCAGCCCTAGAGACAGTCCCACCAAGTAAGTGTGTTACACACACACACTCACACACACACGGCATTGTTTTAAATCTCAGCTTAGATGGATTCTGAGTGAACTCAGGGTCCGAAGGCCCAGGAGCCCCAATGGAGCTTAGCAGGTGCCAGAATGAGAGCTGAACACTCGTCCGTGGGGGCGTCCTGCGCAGGGCCACCTCTCTTGGAGACTCGTCCCGGGACCGTCTCCAGCGCCCCCCTTCCCTGCCGTTCCCCGACCCCCACCTCCCATCCAGCCAGGCCACCCACCTGCGCCTACGCGCAGGGCAACACGCTGCCCCTTCCCTCCCGGGGTGCCCACGGACGGATGGCGGCGACCTAACCCTGCGCTCTCGTCCACTGCGGCCGCTCAGGTCGGCAGCCTTCCCGCCCTGGCTGGTGACCCCCGACGCAGACGGGGGCGCAGCTGGGGCTCACCAAGGCCACCCGGAAGGTCCCGCCTGGGGCCGCGGGAACCCCTGGGGGACGCCCCCAGCTCCTGCCAGCGGGGTGCCGAGGCCCGGCACACGGCAGGGCCGCGGGGTGCTCCTCGTGAAGCGAGGGCCACGTGGGGCCGCAGCAGTTCAGCCACTCGGGGCGCTCAGTACTTTCTGGAAAGGAGTCGTATCTGACGGTGGGCTGCGCTTAGAGAAACGCGGGGAGAAGGCCACCGCGCTGCCACTTCCATCCACAGCACGAGCCCCCGGGAGGACACAGGCCGCGCCCTCCCACCCCAGGGCCCCGGGGACAGCTCCCCCGACAAAGGGCCAGCCTGCGACCCTCCCCGGCGCCCGCAGACCCACGTCCCTCCGCGCGCGTGTGCCTGTGCGCGCTCGGGAACGCCGGCGTCGACTCCCCGGCACTGCCCGCGCGCCTCTCTGAGACGGCGGGAGGCAGTCCCGACTGGACGGAATTTAGCTGCGTCTGCCTTGGTCTGAGGGAAGCAGCAAGCGCAGGTACGGCTCCTCTCTCCTCTGGGGCCGAGTAGTCTCTGAAAGTCTCTGCTTCAAAGGCAGATGTTTCTTAACGACAGAAGGAACTATCCTGAAATCTCGAGCAGTTTCATTAGAAGCAACTCAATATAGCAAGCAATGCCCTCTGCAAACTTTAAAGATGCTTTCTGCTTACAAACACAGGAAGTCACGTTCTGGAACCTTTCTCTCGGAGAGCTTCACCCGCGATGACCAGGTGTTTGTGGCAGCTACAGGGCACGGGCTTCCAAACCAGCTGGTCCGGAGTAAGGTCCTCACACAGCACCACACTGCCGACCACATCCTTCTCAGGGGGCCAGAAAAAACACACACTTCTCCAGGTGGATGCTCAGAACCGCTCGCTGTCCAATGGCCACTAGGACTATATTTTTCTTCTACCCACCCCAACCCATAATCTCAAGAAGGAGCAGAGAGCAAGTCAGGAATCAATTCCAGGCAAGAATACTGGAGTGGGTTGCCATTTCCTCCTCCAGGGATCCTCCCCACTTAGGGATTGAACCCGGATCTCCTGCATTGGCAGGCATATTCTCCACTGCTGAGCCACCTGGAAAGCCCCGATCACAGTTTGGGAAAATAAACACCATATTCCAACCCACGCCTCGGAAGCTCAGCAGAGGCTGGACAGCCCAGAGCAAGTCCCCTCCAGCTCCTCATCCCCCAGCCCCTCTCCGTCTACCCTGGACATTCTTTTTGACTTTTCCCTCGGCCCCACACTGCTCTCGTTTTTAGAATTAAGTCTTCTGGAATCAAAGCCTTAAGAACTTGTTATGCAATCTTTTTGTCTCCCATAGCACCTTGCACCTGCAGGCACGTAAATACTTAATAAGCTGATTCGGTTAAACTTACTATGCAACCTGTTTTGGGTTGGGTCATGACCCCGGAAACTCATATGTTCCAGCCCCAAGCCCCAGGGCAGAATGGGACCTTATTTGGAAACAAGGTCATTGCCAATGTAAACAGTCAGTGTTATTCTGGGAGGGCGGCCCTCATCCACTGACCCGAGTCCTTATGAAACGGGCATCCGGACACAGTGGAGACCCCAGGGGGTGCCGTGGGCAGACTGGACCTGTGCTGCCACAAGCCAGGAACCAGCAGAGACCTCGGGGTGGGGGTACAGACCCCTAACCCCTGTAGAGGGTGTGGCCCTGCCCACCACGCTGTCCCCAAGGTGTGAAAGCATGCAATCCTGGTGTGTGAGGCCGGGTCTGGGGGTCTTTGCTGTGAAGTCCCAGGAAGCTAACACACAGCCCAGCGGTTCCCAGAGTCTGGATGCCCACCACACCCCGGGCACTGGGCAGTGTGTGCGACTCCACAAACACGGGTGACGAGAGGGACTCCTGGCCACACTTGGTGGCTTACAGTGTGTGCTGTGTTCCTGGGCAGAGAGAGAGGGAACCGGGTCCCTAAGTGCTGCAACGTCATCTGCAGCAGTAACAAGAGACATTGAAGCAGCCCGGGCACGTCCCTGGTGGTGCAGTGGTTAGGACTCCACACTCTCACCACCCACGGCCGGGATTCACTTCCTGGTGGAGGAACTAAGACCCCACCAGCCACGAGGGGCGTCCAATAACCAGGTAAGTAAGTAAAGCCGCATTTCACAACTCGTATTATCCGAATGTGTCTTCCTGGTCGTACAGGAGTTTCAGAGGTTGGGGCGTGACGGCCTCTCAATTTCAGCGCCTCTGACTACATGGTTCAGAGTCGGTTAAAGTGTTACCTAAGGAGCTAGGTGCCCAGAGGGCTCCCTGGACCCTGCGGCCTCCGTGTGTTTCTCATCACGGGAGGAACGCATGACGGAAGCAAACAGCGTGGGCAGGGCAGAAAAGCGTCCTGGCTGTTACCAGACAGAATGAGAGCGGCAGGGGCTCACCCAGGGAGATCGAGACCACCTCAGAACGCCCACTGTTCTCTCCCCTTCGGCAGAGAGGACCCCCTCGGCAGCAGCAAACTGCATCTCTCGCCTGAACCGCTCCTGGAAAGTTTCTGAGCCCCTCCTGTCCCCGTCTGACCTTCCGCCTAAAGAAAAGCAAGCCGCATGAAGGGAACCTCAACAGAAAGCTTTGCAAAGCGAGCAGAACACTCTGAACCGAGATGAACTCCCCTTTCCTCACTCTCTCGCGGCCCCGAAACAGAACAAAGCCACCCAAGGCACGAAGCACACGGGGCCACGCTTTCCTAACGGAAGGCACCGGGCACTTTCGCGTGTTGTGAATTTGCAAAAAGTTAAGTTGCAGGCTGCTGACACCCCGTTAACCAGTCTTCCATGTGTTCGTGTGGCAAGCTGGGGTCGAGTCAAGAGCCTTTCGATTCCCTATGAATACTCGTGAAGTTTCCAAACGTTCCTTTTTAAGGAAAAGCAACGTCCTCGGCCTGGCGTTCCCACACTGGGGTGAAGGGTGCTCAGCGTGTGTGCTTTCTGGCAAACAGGAAAGTTCTCTGCTGTGCATGCAAACATGGGAAAGTTCAAGTAAATAACGTGTCTCAGGAAATGGAAAATGCTCGTGAAACTTCCGAAACCCAGGGTTTCCAGGGGCGGAGAATGGCTAATATTTCACTCCCCAAACCCACCTTTGTACCCCAGAGAAGTGGTCGCTATGTCTATAATTTGAGACTTTGACGTTGAACTTGCACTGTGGCTGGGTCCCTCTAAACAAACCAATCGGGGCCTCGGGGTGGGGGCGGTGATCAAAGGGCGGCTGCCCTATAAGAAGCTCCCCAGCGACCACAGTTTGGGAGCATGTTGGGCTGTTTCAGTTTGGCTTCTGCAAGTTAAACATGTTCGTCACTCCTCTCTTTGTTGCTTCCGAGATGAAAGGAGTGCTACAGTTTTCTAAGAAAATCTTTCTACAATCTAAAAGAGTGATTCTTGAAGTCCACCAGTCAATATGAAGGCAGCTAATATGCCAAATAGCATATGCATTGATAATGACATGTTTTTAATCAAACAGCCTCTGAAGTCCCTGAAAGCTTTACTCTCAGAAATGGAACCGTCTTTTATATAAGCCTGTTTTGGTTAACTTAGCATGCATTTTCAATGCTTCTCCACATCTGTCTCTTATTACCAGAGGTCCTGATATCCAGATGACAACAAAGTGTTCTGAGTGCCTTGGAAGTTAGTCTGCTCTTTATTCCTGTCTTGAACCATAATTTTATTGTGGCACCAGGTTCGCTGAGGAGCAACGTTTTTACTCCCTGGACAGACAGGGGGACAGTCTTTGTGAAATGCAGATTCTGCTTGCACAAATGTGCTCCGCGTGGCAGCCTGGGTGGGAGGAGAGTTTCGGGGAGAAAGGATACATGTGTGTGTGTGACTGAGTCTCTTTGCTGTCCACCGGAAACTATCGCTGCATTGTTAATCAGCTATATGCCAATATAAAACAGAAAGTTTAAAAAAATACGTTCCAAGTAAGAAAATACCTGAAACTAGCATGCGTACACAATTCAGATGAATACAGTCTTTTCTGACCTTTCAAATGTAGCGCCAGAACACGCACAAACTTGAAAGATTCAACATTTTACTTTCTAAAGTCACCTAATTAACATTTTATTGTTAGCAAAATGATACTGTACCGTTGGGGCCAATACACCCTATTTTAAAAATTAAATAATTTTTCCAAGTTATAGTGCACTTTAATTTCTACATTTAAACCATTTAAGAAACTGTTGATCTTAAGATTATGTATTGGGGGGGGAAACTGGGGTAAGAGTGTACTGTTTCTGCGACACGGGGATCCACCGTGTTTAAGGCACCCTGTCGGCTCGGCCCTGCTTTGTCAGCTGAGCCAGGGGAAAGCAAAGTTCAATCACTCAGAGCTGCGGCCAAGGTTCACACTCCAGCCGCGGGGAAACCACAAGGCACCGAGAAGGGCAGCCGGGTCTGCGGGACTCGGGATTCTGTTCCGAACCAGGGATGAACCTGAAAACGCAACCTAGGACTTGCGGCCGGCCCTGAAAAACGCCAGAGCTCCCTGACCCCGTGTGCGGTCCTCTGGGTTTGGAGACAGGAGAATTCTTCCCTGGGGAGGTCAGCACACCATCTCCCAGCCCTGTTCTCCGCGACTGATAGACGATCTTTTAAAAATGCAACTGGTCAGCGAACCAGAGGCCGAAAGTCTCACACGGTACCAGCAACAAAAGCTGTTGAAACAAAGCCGGGGAGGACGCCCGCGGGCGCCGCAGCCCGGTTTCGGCTCAGGTCGCCCGGAGCGGCGCCTCCTCCTGCGGGCGGAGCATCCGCGACCCCCGGCCTCCCCGGGCCGCTGCCCTCGAACGCGGCCCCCCGTCCCCGCCGGCCCCGCACACAATGGCGCCCCGAGCCCGGGCGGGATCCCGCCGCCGCCGGCTCCCCGCGCCGCCCGCGCGCCCCCCGC